>JAGFNQ010003548.1:0-158459 GCA_024364735.1 Boesenbergia rotunda | reverse complement strand
TGATGTATGTATGTGGTACAAGCCGGGGACCCAAATGATGTTATGATGATTATGTTTAAGCATTTAAAAGTATGTTTTAAAAGTTAAGCATCCCTTATGTATATGCATTCCACTCATGCATCCATTCATGCTATGCATTATGCTATGTTGATAAGATTATATGCTTACGTTCATGTTAAGAAGTATGCATGAGAATGAATGATTTATGCCATTATTATGTTAGGAAGATGTTCATATGCTATGATATGAATAATGCCATGCTTAGAATGTTCACTATGTTTATGATTTATGCCATGAATAATGCCATGCTTAGAATGTCTACTATGTTTATGAGTTATGCCATGAAGTATGCCATGCTACTATGTTTAGGACTTATGCCATGAATTATGCCATGCTACTATGTTTATGATTTATGCCATGAATAATGCCATGCTTAGAATGTCTACTATGTTTAGGACTTATGCCATGAATTATGCCATGCTACTATGTTTATGATTTATGCCATGAATAATGCCATGCTTAGAATGTCTACTATGTTTATGAGTTATGCCATGAAGTATGCCATGCTACTATGTTTAGGACTTATGCCATGAATTATGCCATGCTACTATGTTTATGATTTATGCCATGAATTATGTATGTTTCCGTTCATGCCATGCTATGTATACGATAAGTGATGTAAGATGTTATGTTCCAAGTAGAGCACCAAGTATGTTAATGTTTTATGTGCTCATTATGAGATGATGAATGATGAATGGTTTTGTGACTAGGAAAGAGTCTTACTAAGCCTGTGTGCTTATAGTCTTATTTCCTTATACCGCAGATCATTCAAGGGGACAATGATGGAAGCAGCAGGAGGGCAAGAACGTATGTGGGTAGTAGTGACTTGGCCCAGGAAAACTCTATGTTTACTGTTTATGCTAGAACTTCACCTTGGTTACATATATGTCTGAATAATGACCTATGGAACCTTATGATATGATGTTACGTATGACATAATATGATATGATGCTTAAGTTCAAAGTTAATATGCTAAGGTTCCTATGTCATTAAGTTAAGAATGGTAATAGGGCATGTATAAGTTAAAGTTATTCCGCTGCCTTATGATGTCTACATGCCCTAAGCATGTGAACGTAACGCCGCTTATGGAAAAAAAAAGCGGGCGTTATAGGTTGGTATCAGAGCAGTAACCATCTCACTACACACACATCAAGCCCTCTTCCTGCCGCTTCCAAGTAAGTACCTCTTTACATATCTTATAGTAGGAAGATGTTTTATGATTTTAAGGTATGCCAGTATGAATGATATTTATGATGAAAAGTACGTTACGATATGTAACGATGAATGATACTTTATCTTATTTTAGGAATTAAATATTTATAATAATATAGACGTAGAAAAGAAACTATAATTTATGATATTATGTATAATCTATAATATAGTCACATGTAGAAAATTATCTGATAACCTACCCACAGGAGATTATAACACTCTCACCTATGTTAGCGTATAGCATTAGTTCCATGATATTAGTACTGATATAATTAATGGTATAGGTTATATGGTACAACTTAGGTAGGGACGCATAGGGTAGGGTTCTAATTATGTTAATACTTATTATAGGTTATGGGTCACTGATATCTTATATATAATATATAAAACTACCTTAAGTTATTTTATGGTAATAAGTAGGATCTCACCTATTCTATAATAATCATACAACTAATATAATTCGTAACTCGGGCTGAGAACTAATATTCGGAAGCAGACTATTATTAGGTTTACCCATAATTAAAATAAGTATATAACTATGATATATGCATATAATTATGTCATGGAGTTAATAATGACATTAGTCAATTATATGTCAAAGAGATAATCAGAACTTCGATATATACAGCGATGCTTCCAAGCTAGGACTTGGAGCTATACTTAGGTAGAGTGGTAAGGTCATTGCTTATGCCTCCAGGCAACTCAAGGAACATGAGCAGAACTATCCCACTCACGATCTGGAATTGGCCGCGGTGGTTTTCGCTCTTAAGATATGGAGGCATTATCTGTACGGAGCGCAGTGTCGAATTTATACAGATCACCAGAGTCTGCGATATTTCTTCACTCAGAAAGACTTGAATATGAGACAACGCCGATGGCTTGAGTTGGTGAAGGACTATGACTGTGAAATCCTCTACCATCCGGGAAGGGCAAACAAAGTGGCCGATGCACTCAGCCGGAAGTCGGGTGCCACCTTGATGTCGATACGTATATTACCCCAACCACTTGAAAGAGAAATGATGAATTTTGGAATTGAGGTTATCACCGGACGACTTTCCACCATAACAATATCACCCACGCTGTTTGGGGATATATTGGAAAGACAGAATAATGATCTAAGTCTTCAGAAAATAAAACAGGAGATCCTAGAAGGAAAAGACGATGGTTTTCATATCGCAAAAGGGGGGGACTATACCTTAGGGATCGTCTATGTATTCCTAATGATCCGGAGCTTCGAAGGGAAATACTAGCGGAAGCTCACGGAACCCCTTATTCGATGCATCCAGGATCCACCAAGATGTATCAAGATTTGAAAGAGAAGTTTTGGTGGTCCGGTATGAAGAGAGATGTGGCCCAGCATGTCAGTACTTGCATGACTTGCCAGCAAGTGAAAGCAGAACACCAGCGACCCGGAGGAGATGTAGGTCTCCGATCTGTTGGTATGAGGGTGGTGAAAAGAAGGAAAGGGGGCTCACAACGGATGTCATAGACAGCACCACCCGAGTTATACAGAATATCCGACAACGGATAGAAACTGCTCAGAGCTGGCAGAAGAGTTATGCCGATGTTCGGCGCAGACCACTGGAGTTTAATGTCGGAGATTGGGTGTTTCTCAAAGTGGCTCCTATAAAAGGGGTGACAAGATTCGGGAGGAAAGGAAAGCTAAGTCCGTGTTATGTGGGGTCGTACCTGATTCTGAAAAGAGTCGGTAAGGTGACATATGAGCTGGAGCTGCCTCCAGAGATGTCAGCTATCCATAACGTATTCCATGTGTCCCTGCTGAAAAAGTGTATCCCAAATATGGACCAAGTGATCGAGCCACAGACGGTGCAAGTGCAAGAGGACCTAAGCTATGAGAGTAGACCCATCCAGATTTTGGATAGGGAAGTCAAGAAGCTGAGGAGTAAGGAAGTGCCCTTAGTCAAGGTCCTATGGCAAAGTCAACGGTTCGAAGAAGCTACCTGGGAGCGTGAGGACGAGATGAGGCGCAAGTACCCGGAGTTATTCTAAGTTCGAGGACGAACTTTCACGAGGTATGGGGGATTGTAACGACCCGGAAAATTCTCTTAATATTTTTCTAAAATATTAAGCATGTTTAAATAATTTTCCAAGGGACCTAGAAATATTAAGGAGAACTTTGGCCTAGAAAATCCATATTTTCTCATTTAAATTGAGAAAACTAAGTACTAATGGGCTTTATGTGGGCTTTTTAGTACCATGATTATAGGTGGATTTCAGTAATAATTAGTATAAATATAAATAGGATTTAATTAGGCATATTAGCATGATTATGGGTAAGTCTTAGCCTAATTTTTCTATTTTAATGGAGAAATTAGGTACTAATGAGCTTTAAATGGGCTCCAAAAATGGGGATTAATTAGGTAAAATTAATATAAATATAAAAGAATTTTATTTAGGAATATTAGCATAATTATGGGTGATTTTTGGAGAATTTTCGAAATAAAAGGGAACTTTCGAAAATTGGAGGAAAAGTTTAAATAAATGAAAATAAATAAAATAAAGGTGCATGGCCAAGGATTGAACCTTAGACCTCTTGTACAACCATGAATGCTTTAACCAACTCACCTAGCAAGGAATACTTATGAGTAAATGAAGTGGAGGTTGGTTAAGAAGTAGAAGGAGATGAAGGGTCATGGAGAGACTCTTCATTTGCCTCTTTAAAAGAGCTATAAAGAGGGGGTTTGGGGGGTTACTTCTCTTCACCATCAAGTGCATTTGCTCCCCTCCTCCCTCCTCATTCTAGCCGAAATTCTAAGGAAGAGTTCCCCTTGGAAAAGTTTCCACCAAGGCTCCATCTCCCAAGATCTAAAGTTCTTACAAGGATCCAAGGACTAAGTGTGGTCAAGAGACATCAAGTCTTCTTCCTTCTCTCCATCCAAGGTCTAAAAATTTAGAAACCCCAAGGTAAGACTCCCTCACCTGTGTTATAATAGTTACCTATGATTTCCATGATTTTTAGCATGATATATGGGTTAGTTTTCGGATTTAATGTTGAAAGGAAACAAAATCAAGGTTCCTATGTTCAAAGGTTTCGGCCACTAGGATTTAAAGGTCTATAAATATACTAAAAATCATGATAAAGTTATTTAATGTTCCCTTATGATGTTTATAAGTTAATTATAATTTTTGGGAATTTTTGGAGTACCCTAGGACACCCTAGAGTTTCGGCCAACATGAAAGAAGCAAAACCCAGAACCTTAAGTTCAAGGGTTTCGGCCACCATGTTTTAAATGTCTAGAAATATGTTAAAAATCATGATAATGTTATTTGATGTTCCCTTATGATGTTTAGAGGTTAAGTATAATTGTTTGGAATTTTTGGAGTACCCTAGGACACTCTAGGGTTTCGGCCAACATGAAAGGGGCAAAACCAAGGTCCCTATGTTTATGGGTTTCGGCCACCATGTTTTAAATGTCTAGAAATATGTTAAAAATCAGGATAATGTTATTTTATGTTCCCTTATGATGTTTAGAGGTTAAGTATAATTTTTGGGAATTTTTGGAGTGCCCTAGGACACTCTAGGGTTACGGCCAACATGAAAGGGGCAAAACCAAGGTCCCTATGTTTATGGGTTTCGGCCACAATGATTTAAATGTCTATAATATGTTAAAAAATGATAATGTTATTTATTTCCTTATGATTTTTAAAGTTATGTATAATTTTGGAGCATCCTAGAGGCCCATATATTCGCAACCCAAGGACCCAAGGGTTAGGGTTGAGTCTTTAACTTCAAGCATATGTTTATGTGTTGCCATGATATAAGGATGATGGATGGTGGTTATGTGAATTTTCACATGGCCTTGGGACTCCACAAGTTTCGTCCAATAAGGTTAATAGGTTAAAGTTAAGATTTATTTCAGTAAGGGTCCCAATGGCCTTATGGTAAGATGTGATTTATGTTTATAATGATATGCCATGGTTATGCATGATATGCCATGTTTATGAATGATATGCATATTTACGATGATATGCATGTTTATGAATGATATGTCATGGTTATGCATGATATGTCATGTTTATGAATGCTATGCCATGTTATGAATGATATGCCATGTTACGAATGATATGTCATGTTTATGAATGATATGCCATGGTTATGCATGATATGCCATGTTTAAGAATGATATGCCATGTTTTAGGATGATACGAACATATGCCATGCTCTATGAATGATGTGTACATATGCCATGTCTAAGAATGAAAATGATGAATGACAAGTATGATGAATGAAAGATGATGCTTATGTCTTTAAGGCATAAATATGCTAAACGGTACGGTCGATGGTCGACGGTACGACGGTCGAGAGGACCGGTAAATGGGCCGGTAGACGGGCCGAGCCGTAACAAGTTATGCTATGATGAGTATGCCATGAATGTCTTATGAATGATATAGCATTAAAAGTATTTTACTTTATGTATGGGCTTGTACCGGACCGAAGTATGGGTCCAAGGGATGGGCACCTTAAGAACGCCCTGGTTATGGACTACCGAAGCTGTCCACGGTTCTGGCACTACCGGAGCTGTGCAACAGGGATGGGCTCCTTAAGAAGCGCCTCGGTTCGGGGACTACCGATTATGCTGTCCTTACCCTAGTAGGTCGGGGCTCGCGACCTCGGACTTGCTAGGGATGCGCGCTATGATGTATGTATGTGGTACAAGCCGGGGACCCCAAATGATGTTATGATGTTTATGTTTAAGCATTTAAAAGTATGTTTTAAAAGTTAAGCATCCCTTATGTATATGCATTCCACTCATGCATCCATTCATGCTATGCATTATGCTATGTTGATAAGATTATATGCTTACGTTCATGTTAAGAAGTATGCATGAGAATGAATTTATGCCATGATTATGTTAGGAAGATGTTCATATGCTATGATATGAATAATGCCATGCTTAGAATGTTCACTATGTTTATGATTTATGCCATGAATAATGCCATGCTTAGAATGTCTACTATGTTTATGAGTTATGCCATGAAGTATGCCATGCTACTATGTTTAGGACTTATGCCATGAATTATTCCATGCTACTATGTTTATGATTTATGCCATGAATAATGTCATGCTTAGAATGTCTACTATGTTTAGGACTTATGCCATGAATTATGCCATGCTACTATGTTTATGATTTATGCCATGAATAATGTCATGCTTAGAATGTCTACTATGTTTATGAGTTATGTCATGAAGTATGCTATGCTACTATGTTTAGGACTTATGCCATGAATTATGCCATGCTACTATGTTTATGATTTATGCCATGAATTATGTATGTTTCCGTTCATGCCATGCTATGTATACGATAAGTGATGTAAGATGTTATGTTCCAAGTAGAGCACCAAGTATGTTAATATTTTATGTGCTCATTATGAGATGATGAATGATGAATGGTTTTGTGAGTAGGAAAGAGTCTTAATAAGCCTGTGTGCTTATAGTCTTATTTCCTTATACCGCAGATCATTCAAGGGGACAATGATGGAAGCAGCAGGAGGGCAAGAACGTATGTGGGTAGTAGTGACTTGGCCCAGGAAAACTCTATGATTACTGTTTATGCTAGAACTTCACCTTGGTTACTTATATGTCTGAATAATGACCTATGGAACCTTATGATATGATGTTACGTATGACATGATATGATATGATGCTTAAGTTCAAACTTAATATGCTAAGGTTCCTATGTCATTAAGTTAAGAATGGTAACAGGGCATGTATAAGTTAAAGTTATTCCGCTGCCTTATGATGTCTACATGCCCTAAGCATGTGAACGTAACGCCGCTTATGGAAAAAAAAAAGCGGGCGTTACACCGGGCGAAGGGCAGCTCGGCCTCCAAGACCTGACAAAGGACCGTCAGGCAAAAGTCCAACCAAAGGAACGGTTGGCATCAGGTAAACTCTCCCGAGAGGAGTATGTGAGGACACGTTCCCCGTCGAGGGAACAGTAGGCGTCGGTTCGACCTAGGGCTCCATTTTGGAGACCAAAGTCAGAACCAAGACAGCTAAGGCGGTATAATCTAATACTTTATTGTTTTATTGTGTTTTGGACTAACCCTGGATGCAGGACCGACGTGTGTCTGCTGCTCAGAAAGCCTCAAAGGAATGAGGCTACAGCTGACCAGGGCGCCAGGAGTGTCCCGGGCGCCCCCAAGGCAAACACAAAACACAAGACAGCACGATGGGCTTCGACAGTTCAACTCCCGGGCGCCCCCGTGCTCCCGGGCACCCCCTGCGCTCCCGGGCGCCCCCTGCCTCCCGGGCGCCCCCAGTGCCAGCTACCGAAGCAGCGCCCTTCGAAGCCAGCGGATAACTCTTTGACCCGGTCAATCCGGGCGCCCCGAGCGCTCCGGGCGCCCCGGTCAAAACGGATCTCGAAGATAAAGGGATCAGACGCTGACCGAGATTGAACCGGATCGAAGGACACGTGGGGGCGCCCCCGACGTCCCGGGCGCCCCCAGGCCCTATATAAAGGGCCCTCGACCAAGGCTTCAGAAAATCAATTCTCTCGATGCTTCTACGCTCTTCTGCTCACACGCTGCGCCCCGGAATCCTTCCAACTCGAGCCGACGATGTCCCGCTGCTCCGAAAAAGTTGAACCACCTCGAACGTCGGTAAAAGAGCTATTTAAAAGTTTACTGTACTTAATTCTGTAATCCTTTGTAAACTATTTTGCGCCTAATATAGAATTGCCCAAAGTAAACGGTCAACGACCGTGGGCCTTGGAGTAGGAGTCGACCCAGGCTCCGAACCAAGTAAAAACGACTGCGCCTCTGTGTTATTGTTTTTTATTTCCGCTGTGCACTTGCTCTTAATTTTCCGAAAAACGAATACCGATATTCACCCCCCCTCTATCGGTTCAATCGATCCAACAAGTGGTATCAGAGCGGGAAGTTCAAACCTGGTGCAACCACCAGTTTGAAATTTTTTTTCGGATCTCTATTTTTTATTTTTTCGAATTTTCGTTACATATTTCGTTTAAATTTTTTTTCGAGGTTGGTGCAACACCCCTCGTTATTTTATTTATCCAGCACTACTAATTCAAGACCTAGTCTTGGAAAATTTATTTTTCTGTTAGTTTTCTGTTACAGATTAAAATGACCATGCAAGAAGGTTTTAGCACCGCCAGACCTCCACTTTTCAGTGGAGAAGACTTTTTTTACTGGAAAAGTCGCATGGAGGTCCACCTGAAAACTCAGGTGGACATGTGGATCATTATCCAGTCCGGACTGGAGATCCCCAGAAACGCCGAAGGACTTCCTCAAAGCTACTCAGAATGGGACAACGCCCTAAATCGCAAGATAGAAGCCGACGCAAAAGCAACTTAGACTCTCCAATGCGGATTGACAAAAGAGGAGCTGAACCGGGTGGGCCCCTTCAACAGTGCAAAGGAGCTTTGGGCAAAGTTGATCGAGCTGCACGAAGGGACATCAGATACTCGGATCAGTAAGAGGGATCTGCTACTGAACAAATTGTACACCATCAAGATGGTCGACAACGAAACAGCAGCCCAGCTCCACGCACGGATCCAAGAGTTGATGAACGGTCTTCACACTATAGGTCACAAGGTTGAAAACCGTGACTTAATAAGGTATGCCTTAAACGCTTTCCCTAGAAACACCTTGTGGGCATCTATGGTAGATGCATACAAGGTCTCAAGGGATCTTTCAAAAATAAAATTAGACGAATTGTTTTCCGAACTAGAACTGCACGAACAAACTAACACCAACATGGTCGAGAAAGGTATTGCTTTCGTTGCAGGTAAAACTGGAAGGACAACAAAGAAGAACCCTAAACCTCAGACTCGGAAGACGAAGAAGGAAATCAAACTAAGCTGGTCCGACTAGCCCGAAGCTACTACAAGGAGCTGAAGAACCGAACCAACAAACGGAAAATCAGCCGAAGAAAGGACGAACCAGCTGAACCCGCGAATGATAAAAACAAGCCCAACGTAATCTGCTACGAGTGCAAGAAAAAGGGCCACTACAAGACAGAATGTCCAAACTTAAAGGAAATCAAAAAGACAAGAAGAAAGAAAGCGCTCCAAGCAACCTGGGACGAATCTTCCTCAGAAGAAGAAGAAGAAGCACCCCAATCAAACCTACTAGCTCTGACCGCCTCAGATAAAGTCGAGACTGAGTCAGAATCAGAACAGAACGACGGCGAGCTGACCTTTACAGAAGACGGCAAAATTAAGGTAACTGGTTTCAATAGATGTCAATTAAGCGAATTAATTTCATTTCTTTCTCGAGATTTGGCAAAAGCCAAACTCCGAGTCGAATCCCTCCGACAGGAAGTAAAACTCCTGAAAGAGGAGCTGATTCTAAACCCTTAACCGAGAAGGTTCAGGAAGGAACTCCTACTCAAGTTGAAAAACTTGAAAAGGAGAACTGCTCCCTAAAAACTCAGGTTAAGGATCTTGGATCAGCTTTAGAACGATTTACATCTGGTTCCGACATGATCCTTGGAAAACAGAAATCAGTTCTAAATCGATCCGGACTTGGCTATAGAACCAAATCCCGGCAAAGATCTTACTTTGCTGTACTGAATCAGTCCAGAGGTAAAATTCAGGCATGGGTACCTAAACTATACCTGAACAAACCAACTGGATCAAATTAGTATTGGATCCCCAAGGACAAGATTCACATCTTGCCTAACCATCACCGTGGCTTTAGTCCAGGGGGAGCCAAACTGAAAACAATATTCATTATTAGATAAAAATTTAATTCGTGATTGCAATTGTTTGATTGATTGTTTATTTAAAATTCCTGCAATTTACCATGCTTAGATTTAGGAATGGTTAGCTTAAGGACTGAACAAACTTAACTGAAACTTGACAACATAGTATTGGGTGAAGGTGAGATGATAGTACGTTAGGAAAGCCAATTTGGCGGAACTAGCCGAAGCTACCGATCCAAGACCCAAACTAGTTAGACCAAAAATTTTTCAAAGAATAATTTTGAAAATGAACTTTCATTAAAAGGCTTTGTCAAGGAAAGGGTGGATGATCCCATAAGGCTACGGCCAAAAAAGCCTTGTGCCTCGCCAAGACCTGGAAGCCAATTTTTGAAATTCAAATTCAAATTATTTTTTGTCAAGTTCGAATCTAACACAAAATTTCAAGTTAAGTGTAGATTTTAACATCTTTTCAAAAATTTCAAAATTAATTAAGTTTTCAAAATTTAATTATTTTCAAAATTAATTAAGTTTTCAAAATTTAATTGTTTTCAAAATTAATTAAGTTTTCAAAATTTAATTATTTTCAAAATTAATTAAGTCTTCAAAATAAACCATGCTTTTCAAAATAATCTCAACTATCAAAACCTGTCTCACAAAACCTATAAGGCTAATGTGATTGAAAACCCTAAACTGGGTGAGACAGTTAGATTAAGATTGGAAATTCTTTTGATGCCTATAGCATGAGATAATCTTGTATTTAAGATCATAGTCAAAGCATGGTCAACATAGTCAAACCATGGTCAACATAGTCAAATCAATTCCAACCATGGTCAAACCGATTAAACCATGGTCAAATGATAACAAGACAAAATTTTGTCTTTTTCTATACTATTCCGGGCGCCCGGGACCACACGGGCGCCCCCCTCGACAGCTTTTTCTTTCCCCAAGATAGAAAAGCTGCCTCTGCCCTTGACCAGGGCGCCCGGAACGACGCGGGCGCCCCCATCACTTCCAATGCAGCAAAAGCTACAAAAATACCCTGTTGAGGGCACCCGGGCTGTCCCGGGCGCCCCAACCAGCCGAATCTCTGCCTTTGGCAGCAAGCACTGACCGGGGCGCCCGGAAGCTCCCGGGCGCCCCCATGGAAATGCCTACATAAGGCACCCGAATTCCCCCTCTCTTCCCACACCAAAATCAACCTCCTTCTTCACTTCTTTCTCTTCAAGAAGACATTGCAAGTCCTCATCCTCAACTATGCCTCCCCGAGCTGCCCGGTATAATTCTTATTTATTTTTATCGCATTTAAATTTATTTTTAATGCAATATCTTCATGTTTTCTTACCTTCCTTAACTTAGAAGACGCCGACCAAAGCCGGCCAACCCCGGTGATGAACCTAGTCCAGACCCTAGGTTCCCTACCTTAGAATTATGCAACAAGTTTGCTCAAACCATTTACAAACCTATTAAGACAAGCTATCTTAATAGACACTTCTTTACTCAATCATGCCCCGTAACCATGAATATTATAAACTTCTATCAATTAGATAATCTTGTCTTCTGCACTCATAGCATCAATGAATCCTTATGTGCAGAGTTCTACAATAACATAATTCGACAAGATAATCTCATGTTTCACACTACTGTTCAAGGGATACCTTTGTCTATCACCCCTAGTTTACTAAACCGATTCCTTGGACTACGATCTTCTCAGTCCACATTCTGCTGCTATCTACCTAGGAATCCTCCATTTGACCCTCCCTACTCTCACATCACCTTAGACACTATCCACTCGTACTTCTATACGGAAGCTAGACTCCCCCCAAATAGATGATTCCAAGCCGTTGATCTTCAGGCACAGGACTATGCCCTGTACAGAGTCCTGGTCCGCTGTATCTTAGCACTCTCCACTAGAGATCTCGGAACCATGCGACCCTTTCATGCCTTCCTCCTGTATGCCCTAGTCCACCACCTTGACATCGACATTGGACTACACTTGTTCCATTCTATTCTGCATGCGTCCATGTTAGTGATATGAGAGAAGTGTCCTAAGACAATCGCCTTATGGTTGTAAACATTTATTTTAATAAATGATAATTCACTATTTGAGTATACATGTTTATGTATTTGATTGGGATCTTAAACTCATCTACTGAATGTCCGCAATACAATTCACAGCATAAGAGAATTTGTGATGGGATCACAACTAGTGATTATCTCTACATGTGCAATTGTGAAGTATTGAAAATATCCCTAGTCGATGAATTGATAAAAACGGACACTATCAATTCTGTTGAGACTAGCATGGGTTATTCTCTAAACAGTTGATTTTTACTGGCTGGTGACATTGGGATGTCCGGAGATAAACATGGATGCTAGTTAAGGGAACTAGTTCATTGGAGTGACTAGCTGTAAAACTTCATATGGTAATCTACATATAGATATGTCAATGAAGTTCTTACCGCAGCTTAAGTGCGATGTTCCTTTGACTTGTGGTGTTCAAGTCATCTTGGTCATGGAGACTTATACTTTAACATCTTAAGCAAGCATCTCCAAGGAGGTGTGGACCCAGGATGGTTGGGTATAAGCCGAAGTACCCGAAGATGTTTGAACAGCCTACAAAGGATTCACCACTCCTTGCGAGGAGATGTATACCCAGGCCTATCGTCGGATTGTTACTCAAAGCCTCTAGCCAGAGCATATCATGTTTAGAGTATGAGTCTCTTAAATACATGAGAGTAATTAGAAATCCAAAGGACGAGAAAGACACTACTTGGGCTAGGTGTGACGTAGTCAACCTAGTGGGGACTGACACACACAGACCATGTCCTGAACCAAGTGGGTATAAGATGGTGAAGGGAATGAGACACGGTTCATTAGAGCTGCTAAAGGGTTTCAGAATTACTTCTGAGGTCAACCGTTGATCTTTTGATTAATTGGGGGTCATGATGTACTACTAGGTGTCACTCATGATCATTCTATAATTAGTTGATTATAGACGACCAACATAAATCGAAAGCCTATTTAGTCACACGCACTACGAGTAATCCGAGGGATTTAAAACGAGTTGAAAATTAGATTTTCCGATCAAGAGAAATAAGACGAATCTGAGTTAATCAGAGGCGCAAAGGAAGCTTAAAATGGCTAAGGTCTTTTGAAGGCTTATTGGGCGAATTAAATGAGTTTAATTCGCGATGGTTCGGCTCGGTTTGGCCGACCAAAGAGGGTGCCAACCTCTTTGGTTTGGCCGGCCAAAAGAATGGGGAGAAACCAATTTATTTGGTTTAATTAATAAAATAAATCTAGCGCGATTTGTTTTATAAATTATGGATAAATAAATTTTGTATAAAGAAATTTATATAAATAAATTTATAGAAATTTATTCTTTTTATGGAAATTAAAATGATCCATGGAATGGTTTATTTTAATTTTATAAAATCAATTATGAATTGATTTTTCATAATAAGAAAATTTATAAATTTCTTGTAAAAATTTATTCCATAATTAAAGGAGAGATGTATTTGTTTTATTATAAAGATAGTTATAATAAAACTAAGCATAACGGAATAATTCATAAGTAAATTTATAAGATAAATTTCTTATGAAAAATTATTTCGTTAATTCCGTTAAAGGGGAGACTTAGCAAGGGAGATGCTACTATATAAAGGAACCAAAGGCAAGCCTTGAATTCCTAACATAGAGTAATCAAGAGATCTAGTAGTTCTCTCCCTCTCTCTCTTATTCTCGTCCCCTCTCTTCCCCTTAGGGCCGGCGCCCACTTCCCCTCCCTAGGGCCGGCGCACACCCACCCTAGGGCCGGCGCACCATCCTCCCCTCCAAGGTTGGCGTGAGCAACATCTACCAAGGAGGTGCCAAAGAAGAAGAAGAAGAAGCGGGTCGCAACTCCCTCCTTCCCGGAACTTAGATTCCGTTTCTTGGTGGTTAGTTTCCTTTCTTCTCTCTTGATCTTCTAGTTGTGCCTTTAGAGAATCTAGTAGTTCTCGTTGGCACAAAACTCATGACTTTGCGAAGTCATCCCGAAGAGAACTCGGCGTGGACGCAAATAGAGGCGGAGCTTCCAAGGGACGCTACGGTTGGATCTCGTCCCTTACTTCAAGTTACGCGAGGTACTAAGTAAATTAGTTTACTTTTCCGCAAAATTTTAATTTATGATCATGTCCACACATCATAAGGTTGCATGCTAGATACGTGGTTAAAATAATTTGAGAAATTATTTTATGCTAATTCTTCCGTTGCACGTAAATGTTTTAAAATTTTACGAACCCGTATCCTTGTCAACATGCACCCGGTCCCAACAGTCCAGTGTTACGACCCAGGGACGAGAGCGCACTCCATACTGTCATATCATCACCTCTCTCCTTCATCACCACGGTCGCGACATTACCGCAGGTGAGATAACCGCTTTGACCGATTTCGATGAAATAGGATTTAGGAACTTCTCGTTAGCGGGACTAGAGGTATCGGCCACCGGGGTTCTGAGTTGGAGACGACAGCAGGCCGGGGCCACGATCAACTCAGACGAGGAGATTGAGGTCGACGTTGGAGACATAGCTGCAGCAGCCCGAGCGCACATCGACGAGCTCGCTCCACCGACACTCTACCAGAGAGTGACACATTTAGAGACACAGGTTCAGAATCTCCGAGAGGAGGTCAAGACCTATCACATCGAGCAGATGGACGCTCGAAGGGCCGATCGAGAAGTTGCTGATGCTCGATACATCGACATGATGGCACGATTCGATTCATGGCACCCTGGTCCCTCTTCTTAGATCTGATTGCATTGTACTATTAGCTATCTGACTGCCCCTACCTAGTAGGGTTGACTTATGATTTGACTTATGTATGACTGCTATGCTTTTCTCTGTTCACCTGTGGAATTAAGTACTTATTTCATTTAACTATCTAAGCAGTTAGGATTATGTTCTATAGAATAGATTAATCTTATTTTTTTTTACTATTCTACTTGATTTAAAATTTTTTTCTAAAAATAGAATTTGAAAAACTGTTTTACTTAATTTTAAATTCAGTTTTCATTTTTGACTTAGTTTTATTTTTAATTCAAAACTACCCCCTTTCAAAACTAGGGCTTTTTCGAAAATGGACTTAGCATAGGCCCTAACCTTAGAACTGCATGCACCTATAGATTTAGAAGCCAGCATCTCACAAGCACCTTAGGGTACTTTTGGTTGATAACCTAGAAAGGGTTGAGATGCTTAGGTCTTTGCCTTAATTCAAGATGCTTTAAGTCAGTGCATCTGCAGTAATTGGGGCACTAAATACAAATTTCACAGCAATCAAGTTAAGTGTCAAGTCTAGAAAATCTAACTTGAATAGAAACACTTAACTTGACTAACCCTAGCAAAAACTACTGTTTATAACAGGTAGTAAGTAGCTAATTGGGTTAGACAGGTCCCTACAAAGAAAATTGACTGATTTAGTTTAAGTCTAATTATGAATTGATTCAGTACAACAAAATTCTACTTATTTCCTTTATGCAATCTTATTTCTGCTATAGTTATCTATTTTGATATATGCAAAGGGGGAGAGATAGGAAAGGAAAAAGTAAAATTAATTTTCTTCATTTAAAAAGTTTTCAAAAATTAATTTCCTTTATTCAAAAAGTGTTCAAAATTTTCTTATCAAGTTTTCAAAAATTAATCTTCTTTATTCAAAAAGTGTTCAAAATTTTCTTATCCTTTATTCAAAATTTTCAAAAATACTTAAGCTTTTCAAAATTGACTAAAGTACTTAAAGTTCTTAAAAGCTTTCAAAATTTTACTTTAGCTTTCAAAATATTGCTAAGTACTTAAGTCTTTCAAAATTTTCTTGCTTAAGCTTGTCAAATTTTTTTTCTTCAATAAGTACTTTAAGCTTAAGTTTTTCAAAACTGTATAAGTACAAAGTTATTAAAGTACTTAAAGACATTTTCCAAATGTACTTTATTTATTAAGTACTTAAAGTTTTCCAAATGTACTTTATTTATTAAGTATTTAAAGTTTTCCAAATATACTAAAGTGTTTCAAAGCCTAGTAAGTACTTAAGCTTTTTTTTAAAATCCTACTAAGTACTTAAGCTAACACTTTCAAAACATTTTGAGTACCTTAAAACTTAAAGCTTCAAACTTTTTAAGTACTCTAAAATCATTCTTCAAAAACTCTCCTATGTACTTTTAACTTAAGTTATTTAAAGATTTCTGAGTACCTAAAACCTTATGTTTTTCAAAGTACAAGTAAAGTTTTTTAAACCCCATGAATTTTTGAAAAATCTAGGGGGAGATTCCCTCCAGGGGGAGGGAACAAAATTTAACACTTTTATGCTTGCTTAAACTTAACTTTTTGAACTAGGGTTGCCATAAAACAAAAAGGGGGAGATTGTTGGTGCAGAAGGCACCCAAGTCAAACCTGTGTTTTGATAATGGCAACAGAGGTCAAAAGTTAAGTCTTACTTGTTTTCTAACAAGTTACTCTAGTGTGCAGAAAAGTCCTAGCGAAGGACTGCTAGGCACTGGCGAAGGAATGCCAGGATAAAAAGTCATAGCGAAGGACTGCTAGGCACTGGCGAAGAAATGCCAGGGTAAAAAGCCCTAGCGAAGGACTGCTAGGCGCCAGGCGAAGGACAGCCTGGGACTGAAGCCCTAGCGAAGGAATGCTAGGCACCGGGCGAAGGGCAGCTCGGCCTCCAAGACCTGACAAAGGACCGTCAGGCAAAAGTCCAACCAAAGGAACGGTTGGCATCAGGTAAACTCTCCCGAGATGAGTAGGTGAGGACGCGTTCCCCGTCGAGGGAACAGTAGGCATCGGTTCGACCTAGGGCTCCATTTTGGAGTCCAAAGTCAGAACCAAGACAGCTAAGGCTGTATAATCTAATACTTTATTGTTTTATTGTGTTTTGGACTAACCCTGGATGCAAGACCGAAGAAACATGTGTCTGCAGCTCAGAAAGCCTCAAAGGAATGAGGCTACAGCTGACCAGGGCGCCCAGAGTGTCCCGGGCGCCCCCAAGGCAAACACAAAACACAAGACAGCAAGATGGGCTTTGACAGTTCAACTCCCGGGCACCCCCGTGCTCCCGGGCGCCCCCTGCCTCCCGGGCGCCCCCAGTGCCAGCTACCGAAGCAGCGCCCTTCGAAGCCAGCGGATAACTCTTTGACCCGGTCAATCCGGGCGCCCCGAGCGCTCCGGGCGCCCCGAGCGCTCCGGGCGCCCCGGTCAAAGCGGATCTCGAAGATAAAGGGATCAGACGCTGACCGAGATTGAACTGGATTGAAGGACACGTGGGGGCGCCCCCGACGTCCCGGGCGCCCCAGGCCCTATATAAAGGGCCCTCGACCAAGGCTTCAGAAAATCAATTCTCTCGACGCTTCTACGCTCTTCTGCTCACACGCTGCGCCCCGGAATCCTTCCAACTCGAGCCGACGACGTCCCACTGCTCCGAAAAAGTTGAACCACCTCGGACGTCAGTAAAAGAGCTATTTAAAAGTTTACTGTACTTAATTCTGTAATCCTTTGTAAACTATTTTGCGCCTAATATAGAATTGCCCAAAGTAAACGGTCAACGACCGTGGGCCTTGGAGTAGGAGTCGACCCAGGCTCCGAACCAAGTAAAAACGACTGCGCCTCTGTGTTATTGTTTTTTATTTCCGCTATGCACTTGCTCTTAATTTTCCGAAAAACGAATACCGATATTCACCCCCCCCTCTATCGATTCAATCGATCCAACATGAGTTTCTACCTTTTCAATGATTCAATCGATTTAAGTGTAACCTCTCTGTCTTCAGTGCTACAACTGTAAAGGCTTCTCCGCATGAAGGAGTTCTGCTTGAGTGTTAACCGCCTTGGAAGCAACGTTCCAGTTGCAACCAAGTTTTTTTTAGATGAGTGTTATCTCCATTATTTTTCATAACCGTCTATTCACCCCCTCTAGCCGGTCCACCCCATCCAACAAAGGGGATCATCCCAAATTGGTTCGGCTAGCTCGTGACTACTACAAAGACCTTAAACACCAAAGGAACAAGAAGAAGTCAAGACGGAGAAAGAAAGATCCATCTGAACCCTCGACAAGCCAGAAGAGCAAAGGCAACATCACCTGCTATGAGTGCAACAAGAAGGGACACTTCAAATCAGAGTGCCCCAACCTAATGGAAAACAAGATGGCACGGAGGAAGAAGGCTCTTCAAGGCACCTGGGACGAGTCATCCTCCGAACATGAAGAAGATGCCTCGTATGGAAACCTACTCGCCTTAACTGGTTCGGAAGACGTCGACTCCGGAACAGAATCGGAACCAGACAAGGACGACAACACCGGAAAACTCACAATCTCAGAGGACGGACAAATCACGGTAAGAGGTTATCTAGAATCTGAATTGTACGATTTAATTTCTTATTTATCTCGAAAATTAGCGAAATCCAACATCCGGGTTGAAGCCCTCCGACAGGAAGTAAAACTCCTGAAAGAGGAAGTCAACTCGAGTTCCTTGACCAAGCCAGTTCAAGAAGGAAACTCAACTCATGTTCAAAAACTTGAGGAAGAGAATTCCTCCTTGAAAACTCAAGTGAAGGAACTCAGGGTTGCCTTAGAACGATTTACTTCGGGTTCCAAGGGTCTTGACATGATTATTGGAAAACAAAAGTTCGTTCTTAATCGATTCGGACTAGGTTATTAAACCAAATCACGACAAAGGTCGTATTACTCCGTGTTGAACCAACCTAGAACCCGAGTCCAAGCATGGGTCCCTAAGCTATGTTTAAACAAACAAGCTAGACCAAACAAGTATTGGATCCCCAAGAATAAGATTCACATCTTGCTTAACCCTTATCAAGGCTTTAGTCTAGGGGTAGCCAATCTAAAAACCATCTTTATAAGTAGATGATTTTTTTTAATTGCCTACTTGCTTTTTATTCATTTTCTACAATTTCTTTATTATTATTATGCTTAGACATAGCAATAGTTTAAGGACAAAAGATTTATTTGAAATTTGAACAACATATTATTAGGTGGAGGTGAGATGATAATACATTAGGGAAGCCTTTCTAATAAGGTCAAATAAGGTAAGGCATACCCTACTTGGTCTGTTTAGTCTGGTGGAACTAACCGAAGCTACCAATCCAAGACCTAAGCTAGTTAGACCAAAATGAATTTGAAAATGAATTTTTGGTAAAAGGCTTTCTCAAGGAAAGGGTTGTTGCTCCAATAAGGCTACGGTCAAAGAAGACCTATGTGCCTCACCAAGACCTGGAAGCCGATTACCGAAAATCAAATTCATTTTACTATTTGATAAATTTAAATCTAACACAAATTTCAATTAATTCTAGATTCAACATATTTTCAAAATCAATAATCTTAACTCAACAATTTTTTTTTCAAAATTAACTCAACATTTTCAAAATTAATTGTCTTTCAAAAATTTAATCATTTTTTTAAAACCTGTCTCACAAAACCCATAAGGTTAACATGTTTGATAACATTAGATGTGGGTGAGACAGACTAGGTAGTGAAATTCAATTTAAGCTATCCCAACCTCTAATGGATCCAAATCAATACATACTTTATGTGTAGGAGCATAAAGATTTGGACCAGTGGATGTTGGATAGTGAATGCCCCAGACACATGACTGAGGATAAATTGAAATTCACCAAAATCAAGTTTAAGAACCTAGGCTCACTAGCATTTGGCAACAATACTACACCTAAAGTAATTGGGTCAGGTAACATTGAACTTAATTCTGATTTCATTATTAAGAAAGTGCTCTTGGTTGAAAATTTTAAGTTCAATTTGCTTAGCATTAGCCAACTCTATGATACTAGTTACATAGTTACTTTCACTGGCTCAAATTGGTTAACCAATAAACCCTAGCTCAATTGGTTACCAGGATTCATAAACTCTAGTACTTAAGCTTGGAGGTCTAGGGTTTGAATCCTGGGGAAGGCAAAAATCCACTGGCCAGGAGTGGGAAGACCTAGTAAGGTAACGACACGGTCGACGGTCGACGACCCATAGAAAAATAAGGGGGTTGCTAAATGGGTGGGTCGTTACAATAAAAAGGTGTTTTTTTATTGTAACGACCCGACCCATTTGGCGACCCCCTTATTTTTCTATGGGTCGTCGACCGTCGACCGTGTCATTACCTTACTAGGTCTTCCCACCCCAGGCCAGTGGATTTTTGCCTTCCCCAGGATTCAAAATAGTACTTATGCATGTAGACTCAAAATCTAATTTAGCTGACATTTTTACCAAATCCTTACCTGAAACTGAGTTTAGCTTACTAAGAAGGCAGTTAGGGGTTGCGCTTAGTAGAATAAGATTGTTCTACATGATTTCAAAAATCTTTTCTATTTGTCATATTTTTTTCGAAAATTAGCATTTTGAAAAATCATTTCTTTTATCAAGTTATTGAAATTTAAAATGATTTTCGGACTTAGATTTTTTCAAAACCTTACCCCTTCAAAACTAGAATTTTTGCACAAATGCATTTAACTTAGGCCTTAACCCTAGAACGGCATGCACCTATAGATCTAGAAGCCAACATCTCACAAGCATATTAGTGTACTGTGATTGATAACCTAGACTGGGTTGAGATGGTTAGGTCTATGCCTTGATTCATGATGCTTTAAGTCAGTGCATCTGCAGTAATTGGGGTGATAAATACAAATTGAACAACAATCATGTTAAGTGTTCAAGCGTAGAAAATCTAACTTGATCAAATCACTTAACTTGACTAATCCTAGTGAAAACTACTATTTTATAACAGTTAGTAAGTAGTTAACTGGGTTAGACATGACCCGAACAAGTTCAGATTAATTGGTTTGGTCTTTTTTCTTGCTTGATTTCACTAGAGTTGGTTCAATACAGATTTACAATTTCTTTTAACTAGCTCTAATTCGAAATTGACTTGCAATGGTTGTTATCTATTTTTTGATATATGGCAAAGGGGGGAGAGAGGAAAAAGAGATTTTTTTTTTTCAAAAATTGCTTCTTAGGAATTAGTCAAGTTAAGTGATAATTTGATTTCACTGAGTAAAAATTGATTCTTAGGAAACAAAATTTGCCTGAGCAAATTTTTTTTAAAAACTTTCTGGCAAAGTATTTCTACGTGAAAATTTTTTAAGAAATAAATTTTTTTCTTTAAGCAAAATTTCTTAGGTTTCTTTTAAGTAAAAATTCTCGAAAGGCACAAAATATTTTCCAAACAAATTTTTCTAAGTGTGCAAAAGTCGAAACATTTTAAGGGAATTTTTTTTTTTTTCAAAATTTCTTTGGCTATGGAAATTTTTCATTGCAAAAATTTGTTTAAAGTCTTTTTTAAGTAAAAGTTTTTTTTGGCTTGTAATTGTTGGTGCAGATAGAACCTAAGTCAAACCTGGGTTTTGATAATGGCAAAGGGTTCAAGAGTTAAAATGTTATTGTTGTCTAATGTGTTTACTAAGTGTGCAGGAAAGAAGTCGTAGATACACTAGGCAAAGAAGTCCTGGTCGAGGACTGGGCAAGAAGTCCTGGCAAGGGGTTGGGCACCGAAGACCTGCTCGGAAGGTGGGCACGAAGTCCTAGTCGAGGACTGGGCACGAAGTCCTGGCAAGGGGCTGGGCACCGAAGACCTGCTCGGAAGGTGGGCATGAAGTCCTGGTCAAGGACTGGGCACGAAGTCCTGGCAAGGGGTTGGGCAACGAAGACCTGCTCGGAAGGTGGGCACGAAGTCCTGTCGAGGACTGGATACGAAGACCTGGTTAGGTGAATCGGGCAAAAGTCCAACCGGAGGAGCCGGTTGGCAAAAGGTAAACTCTCCTGAGAGGAGTAGGTGAGGACGTGTTCCCGTCGAGGGAACAGTAGGCGTCGGTTCGACCTAGGGTTCCATTTGGGAAACCCGATGTTAGAACCAAGACAGCTACGGCTGTAAATACTAACTAATATTCTTGCCTTGTATGTTTTGGAACTAACCTTTGATGCAGGGACCGAAGGAGTGTGTTTCTGCAGCTCAAAACGCCCCAATGGAGAGGGGCAGGCAGCTGGGTTAGGCGCCTGGGAGGTCCCGGGCGCCCAAGGTCAAAGCCAAAGAGTAGTCGAAGCAAAATCATCCACGAAGCCAGTGGACCAAGTCATGCTGGGCGCCCAGGAGGTCCGGGGGGCCCCAGTTAGCTCCAGAGGCCGATTCGAAGGGGATAAGCGCTGACCGAGCTGCGGATGAAGTTTCTCCGATCGGAAGGTACATGTCAGGCGCCCCCAGGACCACTATAAAAGGGGCTCGACCCTAGGCTTCAACAACACTACTTTCCAACGCCTCTAAGCTTTTCGTTCAAGCGCTCTGTTTTGGCAAACTTCGATATCGAGACTCTGCGCCGACGACGACCCTCTGCTCCGAAGTACGATCCACACCGGCCGTCGATAACGAAATGTGTATTCATTTACTTACTGCACTAATCTTGTATTACATTTGTAAACCTTTGCGCGAATATAGAATTGCCCGCAGTAAACAGGTCAAGGACCGTGGGCCTTGGGGTAGGAGCCAACCTCGACTCCGAACCAAGTAAAGATACTTGTGTTCCTTGTGTGTTTGTTTTTAATTCCGCTGCATATTTTCCTTAGTCTTATCCGAAAAGATTTTCACGATATTCACACCCCCTCTATAGTGTTTTCAATCCAATAAGTGGTATCAAAGCGGGGTAGCTCAAATTTGGTGCAACCACCAATTTGGGAATTTTTCAGATTTTTACGAAGTTTTTTATTTTCTTTTTCGATCAAAGATTTTATCGTTAATCGAGGTTGGTGCAACACCACTCGATAATTTCGTTTAAATATCTTATTCTCGCACTGCTAATCCAAGACCAAGTCTTGGGATGGTTTTTTGTTATTTTTATTTCAGAATTTCTAAATGGCCATGCAAGAGGGTTTTAGTACAGCCACACAACCACTCTTCAGTGGGGAGGACTTCTCCTACTGGAAGAGTCGGATGGAAGTCCACCTGAAAACTCAGGTGGACATATGGATAATAATCCAATCTAGTTTGGAAATCCCGAAAAATGCTGAAGGAGTGGCACAACCGTACACTGAATGGGACACCTCGCTAAAAAGGAAGATCGAGGCTGATGCTAAAGCGACAGACACTTCAATGTGGTCTAACCAAAGATGAACTGAACTGGGTGGGACCATTCAACAGTGCAAAGGAACTCTGGGGTATTAATTGAATTACACGAAGGAACCTCCGACACCCGAATCACCAAGAGGGACCTACTGCTAAACAAGCTATACACGATCAAAATGAACGACGGCGAGTCAGCAGCCCAGCTCCACGCTAGGATCCAGGAGTTGATGAATGGTCTACATACAATCGGTCACAAGGTAGAAAACCGTGACCTGATCAGGTATACCCATAACGCTTTCCCGAGAAATACTTTGTGGGCATCTATGGTAGATGCGTTGAAAGTTTCAAGGGATCTTTCTAAAATCAAATTAGATGAGTTATTTTCTAAACTTGAATTACATGAGCAGATTAACTGCACCTTGGCCGAGAAAGGCATTGCTTTTGTTGCAGGCAAAACGCGAAAGATGGTCAAGAAGAAGCCTCAACCTGCACTCGAGCATAACTCAGACTCAGACTCAGAAGACAGCGAAGGGGATCGACCTAAGCTGGTTCGGCTTGCCCAGGACTACTATAAGGAATTGAAGAATCAGTCCAACAGAAGAAAAGCCAGCAGAAAGAAGGAGGATCCGGCTGAACCATCCAAGAACAAATCAAGTGTGACCTACTTCGAATGCAACAAGAAGGGACACTTCAAATCGGAGTGCCCTAATCTGAAAGAAGCCAAGAAGACAAGAAGGAAGAAGGCCCTTCAAGCAACGTAGGACGAGTCTTCATCCGAAGAAGAAGAAGAGGTCCCACAAACGAACCTGCTCGCCTTGACTGCATCTGAAGACATCAACACCGGATCAGAATCGGAGGTGGACGACAGAAAGCTCACCATATCAGAAGATGGCAAAATAACTGTAAGTGGTTATTCAAAATCTGAGATAGCTGAATTAATTGCATACCTATCTAGTAACTTAGAGAAAGCCAAAATTCGAGTCGAGTCTCTCCGACAGGAAGTAAAACTCCTGAAAGAGGGAGCTGACTCTAGATCGTTAACTGAGAAGGTTCAAGAAGGAACCTCTACTCATGTTGAAAAACTTGAGAAAGAGAACTCCTCCTTGAAAACTCAAGTCAAGGACCTAAGAGCAGCTTTGGAACGATTCACTTCAGGTTCCAAGGGTCTTGATATGATCCTTGGAAAACAGAAGTCATTTATAAATCGATCCGTGTTAGGGTATCGAACTAAGGCTAGATAAAGGTCATATTATGCTGTACTGAATCAGTCTAGACCCAAAGTTCAGGCATGGGTACCCAAACTTTGCCTGAACAACCAAGTTGGACCAAACCAATATTGGATCCCCAAGGACAAGATTCATATCTTGCCTAATCATTACCGTGGCTTTAGTGCTGGGGGAGCCAACTTAAAAACTATTTTTATAGTTAAATAAATTTCTTTTTTTTTGTAAAATTGCATAATTGCTTGTTTATTTATTTTCTGCAATTTACCATGCTTAGACCTAGGGCTGGTTAGATTAAGTACTAAACAGATTAACTGAAATTTGAATAACATAGTATTGGGTGGAGGTGAGACGATAGTACGTTAGGGAAGCCATTTTGGCAGAACTAGCCGAAGCTACCGATCCAATACCCAAACTAGGTAGACCAAAATTTTTCAAGGAGTAACTTGAAAATGGATTTTCAACAAAAGGCTTTGTCAAGGAAAGGGTTGATGATCCAATAAGGTTACGGCCAAAGAAGGCCTAGTGCCTCGCCAAGACCTGGAAGCCGATTATTGAAAACCAAATTCACTTTACTATTGTCAGATGTGAATCTAACACAGATTTCAATTAATCTTAGATTCAACCACTGTTTTCAAAAATAAACATAATTAATCGGGTTTTCAAAATTAATTTAACTTTTTAAAACTAATCGTGGTCTTTCAAAACAAATGTTTACTTCTATTAAAACCTGTCTCACAAAACCCCATAAGCTTAACGTGATTGATAACTCTAGATTGGGTGAGACAGACTAGGTTGTGAAAATTAATTTAGGCTATCCTTGATTTTAATTGGATCTAAATCAACAAACTCTTTCTGTGTAGGAACATAAAGATTTGGACCAATGGATGTTGGATAGCGGGTGCTCCAGACACATGATTGGGGACAAATTGAAATTCACCAAACTCAAGTTCAAGAACCTAGGCTCAGTAGCATTTGGCAACAATGCTACACTCAAAGTCATTGGGTCAGGTAATATTGAACTCAAGTCTGATTTTGTTATTAAAAAGGTACTTTTGGTTGAAAACTTTAAATTTAACATGCTTAGTATAAGTCAATTGTGTGATACTGGCTATATAGTTACCTTTACCAACTCTAACTGCCTGATTAGAAACTTGCAAGACTCAAAAATCATGCTTAAGGGCACTAGGAAAAATAATGTCTACACTATAAACCTACCCGTGGAACCTAAATGCTTCTTAACTCAGTTAGAAGAATCAAACCTCTGGTATAGGAGATAAGGTCACACTAATATGAGATTAATTTCAAAAATCACCCAACTTGGCCTAATTAAAGGAATACCTAAAATTAAGAACCATGAAAGCATAATATGTGAATCATGCAACCAAGGTAAACAAACTAGGTCTAATCACAAACAAATTCAATCAGATCTAACTCAGACAACACTTGAGCTCTTGCACCTTGACCTATTTGATTCACATGGAGCCAAGTCACAAAGCGAAAATCGGTACTGCTTAGTAATTATTGATGATTACTCTAGGTTTACTTGGGTTAGGTTCCTAAAAATGAAAGATGAAACCCTAAACCTATTTATTGATTTTTGTAAGTTAATTGAAAATCAAAACGATACCAAAATCAAAAGACTTAGGAGTGATCATGGGGGAGAATTTGAGAATCAACGGTTCGAGGAATTTTGTAAGATAAACGTGTATATACACGAATTTTCGTGTCCTAGAAACCCCCAGCAAAATGGGATAGTAGAATGGAAAAATAGAACTCTACAAGAAGCCACTAGGGCTATGCTCAATGAATTCAACCTAGCTAACCAATTTTAGGCAGACGCAATTAGTACGACTTGCTATATCCAAAATAGGGTCCTAATTAACAAACGACATAATAAAACTCCCTATGAATTATACTACTATAGACTTCCAAACCTACATTACCTAAGGGTCTTTGGGTGCAAAGTCCATATCCTAAACACCAAGGACTATCTAGGTAAATTCCAGTCTAAATCAACCCCAGAGGTCTTCTTAGGATATTCAACAACAAGTAGGGCCTATAGGGTTTAGAATAAACAAACTAACAAAATTGAAGAAACAACAAATCTAATATTTGATGAGAAAATCATTCAAAATCTGATAATCCAGATCTAAATCCATCAAATAGTGAAGATGAAGATAATGAACAAATTATTGAACCACTAATTGAACCCCTGAATGAACTAACTATTGAACCAACTATTGAGTCAATTGAACCAATAATTGAACCAACCCAAGTAGTTTAACCAAATACTGAACCGAACCGTCCAGCTGGACCTGAGGCTGAACCAAGTTCTAGAAAAACCAAGAAACCCAGACTCAGCTACCCAACTGATCAAATTGTGGGTGATCCAACCTTAGGAGTCAGAACTAGGTCTTCCTATAGAAATCTTAGTCAGATTGCACTGATTTCGAAAATCAAACCTAAGACTATAGAGGAAGCCTTACCTGATCCTGATTGGATCATAGCAATGCAAGAAGAGTTAGCCCAATTTGAAAGGAACCAAGTCTGGGAACTAGTACCTAAACCTGAGGCAAATCCATTATTGACACTAAGTGGGTTTTTAGGAATAAGCTAAATGACCAAGGAGAAATAGTTAGAAATAAAGCCCGCTTAGTAGCCAAAGGGTTCAGTCTAGTCGAACGGTTAGACTATGACGAAACTTATGCCGCAGTAGACAGACTTTAGTCCATTAGGATGTTGTTAGCCTTTGCATCCCATAAAGGATTTAAACTCTACCAAATGGATGTAAAGTCAGCTTTTCTAAATGGACTTATTAAGGAAGAAGTCTATGTAGGACAGCCCCCCTGTTTTGAGGACTTAGAAAAACCTGACCATGTTTACAGACTCAATAAGGCCCTATATGGACTAAAACAAGCACCTAGGGCATGGTATGAACGTCTATCAACCTACCTCATTTCTAAGGAATTTAAACGAGGACAAATTGACTCAACTCTGTTTATTAAGACCTTAGAAAAAGAAATCTTTATTGCCCATATCTACGTTGATGATATAATCTTTAGATCCACCAACTCAAATTTCTTAAAAGAATTTGTAAAAATAATGGAAAACGAATTCGAAATGAGCTTAGTTGGTGAGCTTAACTTCTTTTTAGGTCTACAAATTAAGCAAACTAGGGATGGAAATTATGTCCATCAATCCAAATATGCTAAGGAGTTAATAAAGAAATTCAAAATGGACAACTCCAAAAGCATAAGTACCCCCATAGCCACAAATGTAAAAATAGATAGTGCTGATGGTAAACCAGTAGACCTTAAACTATATAAAAGTATGATTGGTAGTCTACTTTACCTTACAGCCAGCAGACCTGATATCCTTTTTGATGTAGGAATGTGTTCTAGATACCTAACCTGTGCTAAGGAAACATACTTAGCAGCCCTAAAAAGAATACTTAGATACATCAAGGGCACCCTAAATGTAGGGATTTGGTATCCTAGACCTCAACTTTTGACCTGTCAGGATACTCGGATTCTGACTATGCTGGTTGTAAGCTAGATAGAAATTGTACAAGTGGAAGCTGCCAACTTTTAGGAAATAGTCTAGTGAGTTGGTGCAGCAGAAAGCAACATTGTGTAGCTTTATCCACAACTGAAGCTGAGTATGTTGCTTTAGGAGAGTGTGTATCACAACTCTTATGGATGATGCACACTCTTAAAGACTTCCAGCTTGACTACACCCAAACCCAAGTCTACATTGATAATATAAGTTCAATTAATCTAACTATGAACCCAATCCAACACTCTAGAACCAAACACATAGAACTTAAACACCACTTTGTAAGAGATCATGTAGCCAGGGGTGAGATAGTCCTTAAGCATGTAGACTCAAAATCTAACCTAACTGATATCTTCACCAAACCCCTACCTGAGTCAGAGTTCAGCTCACTAAGAAGGCAGTTAGGGTTATGCTTGGTAGAATAGGACTGCTCTAATTATTTTTTTTAAACTATTTTATTTTCTTCAAAATCATTTCTTTATTTTCATTATGTCATTTAAAATGATTTTCCGACTTAGTTTAAAAAAATAAAATAAAATAACCCCCTTCAAAACTAGGGCCTTTTTTCGCAAATGGACTTAGCCTAGGCCCTAACCCTAGAACTGCATGCACCTATAGATCTAGAAGCCAGCATCTCACAAGCACCTTAGGGTACTTTTGATTGATAACCTAGAAGGGTTGAGATGCTTAGGTCTTTGCCTTGATTCAAGATGCTTTAAGTCAGTACATCTGCAGTAATTGGGGCACTAAATACCAATTAAACAGTAATCAAGTTAAGTGTCAAGCTTAGAAAAATCTAAATTGACTAACCCTAGCGAAAGCTGCTGTCTATAACAGTTAGTAAGTAGATAATTGGGTTAGACAGGACCCGAAAGCAGACATTCAAATTGATTTGGTCCAGTTTAAATTTAGAATTGGTTCAGTACATCATCTTACTATGATTACTCATACTTTTTGCTATTTTTGATATATGGCAAAGGGGGAGAGATTAGAAAGGAGGGAGAGAAAAGAAGGTTTCAAAATTTAATTTTTTTTCAAAATTAAACTTTTTTTAAAAACCCTTATCTCCTTTTTCAAAAAGTAAAATTCCTTAAGTACTTAAGATCTTTTTGAAAGTTAATTTTCTAAAGCACTTATTCTGAAAATTTTTTTCTATGTATTTAAAGTGCTTGAAAAATATTTCGAAGTATTTAAAGTGCTTGAAAAATATTTCTAAGTATTTAAAACTGCTTGAAAGTTTTCTAAGTGTTAAAACTTCAGAATAAGTTTAGAAAATTTTCTAAAGTGCAAAATTATTTTCGAAATTACATGCTGTAAGAAGTATTTCTAAGTACTTACTCTAAATCTTTGGTTGATTGAAAATTTTCTAAGCGTTAAATGTAAATTCCCCTGAAAATTTTCTAAGTGCCCAACTCAAAATATGTTTTGGAAAATGTTTTCTAACTTAAAAACCTTCTCTTGAAATTTTTTAAGTATTGAAAACCAGAAAACGTTTCATTTTTAGAATTAGAAACTTTTTCAAAAACCCCACGAACTTTTGAAAAACTCAGGGGGAGATTTCTTCCAGGGGAGAAATTAACTTTGGCACTTTACCTACTTATCTGTATGATTAACTTAACATTTTGAACCGAGTTGCCATAAATCAAAAAGGGGGAGATTGTTGGTGCAAGTAGCACCTAAGTCAAACCTAGGTTCTGATAATGGCAAAGGGTTCAAGAGTTAAGATGTTATTGTTGTCTAATGTGTTTACGAAATGTGCAGGAAAGAAGCCCTAGATACACTAGGCAAAAATGTCCTGGTCGAGGACTAGGCAAGAAGTCCTGGCAAGGGGCTGGGCACCGAAGACCTGATCGGAAGGTGGGCACGAAGTCTTGGTCGAGGACTGGGCACGAAGACCTGGTTAGGTGAATCGGGCAAAAGTCCAACTGGAGGAGCCGGTTGGCAAAAGGTAAACTCTCTTGAGAGGAGTAGGTGAGGATGCGTTCTCCGTCAAGGGAACAGTAGGTGTCGGTTCGACCTAGGGTTCCATTTGGGAGACCCGAAGTCAGAACCAAGACAGCTACGGCTGTAAATACTAACTAATATTCTTGCCTTGTTTGTTTTGGAACTAACCTTGGATGCAGGGACCGAAGGAGTGTATTTCTGCAGCTCAAAACACCCCAATGGAGAGGGGCAGGCAGCTGAGCTAGGCGCCCGGGAGGTCCCGGGCACCCAAGGTCAAAAGCCAAACAATTAGAAAGCAAGAATCGCTTCGAAACAACACTGGGCTAGGCGCCCGGGAGGTCCCAGGCGCCCAAGGTCAAAGCCAAAGAGTAGTCGAAGCAAAATCAGCCACGAAGCCAGCGGACCAAGTCAAGCTAGGCGCCCAGGTGGTCCCGGGCGCTCCAGTCAGCTCCAGAGGCTGATTCGAAGGGGATAAGCGCTGACCGAGCTGCGGATGAAGTTTCTTCGATCGGAAGGCACGTGTCAGGCGCCCCCATCGAATCAGGCGCCCCCAGGAGCACTATAAAAGGGGGTCGACCCCTAGGCTTCAACAACACAACTTTCCAACGCCTCTAAGCTTTTCATTCAAGCGCTCTGCTCCAGCAAACTCTAATCTCGAGACTCTGCGCCATCGATGACCGTCTGCTCCGAAGTACGATCCACACCGGGCGTCTATAACGAAAAGTGTATTCATTTACTTACTGCACTAATCTTGTATTACATTTGTAAACCTTTGCGCGAATATAGAATTGCCCGTAGTAAACGGTCAAGGACCGTGGGCCTTGGAGTAGGAGCCAACCGCGACTCCGAACCAAGTAAAAATACTTGTGTTCCTTATGTGTTTGTTTTTAATTCCGCTGCATATTTTCTCTTAGTCTTATCCGAAAAGATTTTCACGATATTCACCCCCCCCTCTATCGTGTTTCTCGATCCAACAGTAAAACCTTTCAAAAGAAAAATATTGTCTAAGAGTAAAAGGTTTTTGTGCAAATGCTTTGCTGGATATTCAAAAACACTTAGACAAAACCAAAATGCTTTGCTCTGTTTATAAAACACTTAGTCAAAATTCAAAACATTTAGATGTTTTTCAAAACTGCATATCATTGAAAATTACAGGGGGAGAACACTTTCAGGGGGAGCTTGTTTTTCTAGTATCTCGCAAAGATAATCTAGTTAGTTAGATATGCTTTAAATGCTTCTTAACTTTATTTTTTGAACCGTGTTAGCATAAATCAAAAAGGGAGAGATTTTTGCTGCCGGAAGCACCAAAGTCAAACCTATATTTTGATAATGGCAAAGGGTTCAGAAGTTAAGATTTTGTTGTGATCTAACAATGCTAATCAAATGTGCAGGAAAAGTCCTAGGTAGACTAGGCATTATGTTCTGGTCGTGGGCTGGGCACCTAAGTCCTGACAAAAGGTTGGGCAATAAGTCCTGGTCGTGGACTGAGCACTGAAGACCTGGTGAGTGAAGCTGGGCAAGAAGTCCTGATCGTGGACTGGGCACGAAAACCTGATCCGGGGGATTGGGCAAAAGTCCAACTGGAGGAGCCGGTTGGCAAACAGGTAAAATCTCCTGAGTAGAGTAGGTGAGGACGCGTTCCCCGTAGGAGGGAACATTAGACGTCGGTTCGACCTAGGTTCCATTTGGGAAGCTCAAAGTCAGAACCAAGATAGATCATGTTGTAAATCATGCTTAATCTATGTTATGTATATGTTACTTGTGTTTTGGAACTAACCCTAGTTGCAGTAATGAAGGGATGACGGTTTCTACTCCCAGACACCTCAATGGAGTGAGACGGCCTGTTGGACTAGGCGCCTGTGTTGAGACAGGCGCCCCAGACAGAGGGCAACTCCATGTCACTTCGAAGCAAAGCCTCAAGACTGCATATGAGGCGCCTGTATTAACACAGGCACCCCAGTTAGCTCAGGCGCCTTGGTTGAGGGGATAAGCGGTGACCGAGTCTGCGGATTGAGTTTTGTGTATGAGGGCCACGTGTCAGGCGCCCCCTTCAACACAGGCGCCCCAGCTACAACTATATAAAGGGGTTCACCCCGTTGGCTTCCAAAACAACTTCTTCTAATGCATTCTAACAAGCGCTCTGCTCCGAAACACTCCGTCTTCAAGATTCAAGCGCCAACGACGACCCGCGGCTTCGACTTTCTAAATCTTCCGATCGTCGGTATAATTTTCTTTTAATTGATGTATCTTAAGATACTATATTTGTACTCAAGTTGTAAAATCTTTTACGTAATATAGAATTGGTCGTCGTAAACGGTCAAGGGCCGTGGGCCTTAGAGTAGGAGCCGTCAGGCATGGACTTCCACTATCCAAGGAGATGTGTCCAAAAACTTCAAAGGAGATAGAGGAAATGAAGGCGGTTGCTTATGCCTCGGCAGTAGGAAGCCTCATGTATGCTATGTTGTGCACGAGACCAGATATCTGATTTGCCATGGGCATGGTCAACAGATATCAGAGTAACCCTGGATAGGGACATTGGATTGTGGTAAAGCATATATTGAAATATCTTAGACGGACTCAGGATTATATGCTGGTTTACTGGACAGACCAATTAGTCCCTGTGGGTTATACAGATTCAGATTTTCAGTCACACAGGGACAAGAGTAAGTCTACCTCGGGGTTTGTGTAACTTTAGAAGGTGGAGCCATTGTTTGGAGGAGTGTCAAGCAGAAATGCATGGCGAACTCCACCATGGAAGTTGAGTATGTTCCAGCCTCAGAGGCAGCCAAGGAAACTGTATACCTCAGGAACTTCATCATGGACTTGGATATGATTCCTGGTATGCCCAGATCTATCACAATATTTTGTGATAGCAGTGGTACAGTTGCAAACTCGAAGAACCACGAGCCCATAAGACAAGTAAACACATAGAGTGCAAGTACCACCTGATACGAGAAATCGTAAATCGAGGAGAAGTGGCTGTCACCAAGATTGCATCAAGGACAACCTGACGAATCCTTTCACTAATGATCTTCCAGCTAGAGATTTTGACCGGCATGTGGAGGAACTCCACAACTCCAACTTGAGTTCCTCGTTTGGTGCTCCACAAACTCCACACAAAAAATTACTTGCGAGCAATTTTTCTTTTTTGTGCTCCTCGGTTTGCGTGCTCCAGACAAAATTCACACAACAAAAATTGCGTGATTTGCGTGCTCCTTCATGCAAATTGCGAGTACAATTTGCTCTCTGCATGCAATTGTGAATTCTTCCCCTGAGCGAATTATGTTGCGTGAGCAACTACCTTGCTTCCTTGGAGAACTTGCGATTTCTTCCCCGAGCAAAGTTGCATGAGGAGGGCTACCATAGGGTATATATAGGGTTACCATAGGGACCATAAGGAGGAGTTGGATCTTGGCCTGCTAATGGATCCAATCCCGGTCCATTAATGAGGATCCATTCCACTAAAGGACCCTCATTGAATTACTTCACCAACTCCCATATTTACATATGGGCTCCACTAATTATGAGTCGTCCATCCTCCCATGTTTACGATCTCGAATGCCCATTAATTAATTTAAATTACTGACAATTCAAATTAATTAACCTCTGAGTCTTTGACTAGTACCACTCGACCTTATCATCATGTCGGATTAATTCCACCTGCAGGGTTTAGCATGATAAACCTTTCGAGCTCATCAAGGGGGCATCATCAACCCGACTCACTAGGACACGGATTCCGTCAATAATCAACGACACATTATATTATCAATATTATCTCCCAACTTACCGGCCCTATCGATCTAACAGAATAGATCTCGCCCATTGGTAAATCAACGAAATAATAAATAATAATATATCCTTGTTATTATATCGGGATTAAGGGATCGTACTCCATAATAATGTCTTAGGTCCTATCCAATTATCGAGTCAGTACAAATTGGATAACCTCTGGTTTTGGTCCTACTCAATGTTCTCAAAGCACACTAGTGAAATTCTATGGTCAAGATCAACCACACCTAATTACACTACAATCATTCCGATGGGTTGTCCAATTCCATCTTGGTTGTGAGTTTCTATTTATACTAATCAAGGAACTGATAACATGATCTTTCGTGTGATACCACACACCATTTTATTTATAGTGCAATGTAATTGGAGTTCATGCATGTACTAATATAAACATGCACTTAGTGTAGTTGTGATTCTCTTTTCAAAATTTAGATGATCTCATAAAACGAGCGATGTCTTTTAGTATACACATCTAGCAATCTCCCACTTATAGTCAATGACTTTGCTGTTCTCAAAATGCCATACATCTAACTCCCTGATCCTCCACATACCTAAAACTCTCACTATCAAGGCCTCAGTGAAAAGATCTCCTAGGTTGTCCCCTGATGTAATCTAGGCAACAACAATTTTTTCTCTCCTGGGTGGTACTTACGCTCTATGTGTTTACTCGCCTTATAGGCTCCTGATTTCTTCGAGTTTGCAACTGCACCATTTTATCACAACAAAATGTGATAGCTTTGAGCAAACCAGGAATCACATCGAAGTCCATCTTGAGGTTCCTGAACCATGTAGCTGTCCTGGCTGCCTTAGAGCTACCATATACTCAGCTTTCATGCTGAAGTCCATCACGCAGCCGCTGCGCGACACTCCTCCAACCTATGGTTCCACCTCCTAATGTAAACACAAAACCCTGAGGAATACTTACGTTTGCCCCTATCTGACAGGAAGTTTGTATCCGTATAACCCATAGGGAATTGGTCTGCCTGGTAAACCAACTTATAATCCTTAGTCCTTTTCAGGCACTAATATATGCTTTTACCACAATCCAATTACCTTAACCTGGGTTACTCTGATATTTACTAACCATGTCCATGGCAAAGAAGATATTCGGTCTCGATTTTAGCATACATGAGGCTTCCTATAGCCGACGCTAAAGGAACCGCCATTACCTACTCTATCTCCTTTGATAACCTAAACATATCTCCTTAGATAGAGTAGCTCCACTTTTGAAAAGTACAAAACTTTTCTTGGAGGTTTCCATGCTAAAACGAGTTAAGACACTGTCTCTATATGAAGCTTGGGATAAGCACAACATCCTTCTCTGGTGATCCCTTAGAACTTCGATCGCCAAGGATGTGTCCTGCTTCTCCTAAGTCCTTCAAATCAATTGTTTTGACGACCATACCCTTATGTCTGATAATACTTTATCATTGTTACCAACTAACAAAATATTATCTACGTATAGTACAAGAACACCACTACGTTTCTGTCACAATTCTTACATACACAAATCTCATCCGTCCTTTGAACAAATCCATATAACTGGATTATCTCTTCAAAGTAGATGTTCCTCGTCATAGGTCCAGGGATCTTGATTCATGGTCACCAGGGACCGAGTCCGAAGACTCTCCCAAGAACATGAATCCTTCAGGTTGACTAACAACCCTCCCACTACGATGAGGTACCACCTGTGTATCTTCTGTGACACGTGGTGCAGTGACTTGTGGTGCATCCTCTTGTACAGTTGGTACTAAGGTCAGAACATCCCCTCTTAATTCTTCAAGAACTAGTCTACTCATAGGCTTATGGTTCATCACATAGTCTTCTTCTAAGAATCTGGTATTCATCCCAACAATTACGTACCCTCTGTTCCTTAGGACTATAGAACCACCTTTCGTTCCTCTAGGATAGCCTACGAACAAGCGCACGAGATTCCAATCTTATCAGTATCCTCTCTCAGCACATATGCTGAGCTATCCCATATCTGAAGATGTCTTAGACTTGGCTTTCGCCTAGTCCACACTTCTACAGGAGTAGGAGGCACTGACCTAAATGGTATCAAGTATGTACATTGCCGTTTCCAGAGCATATCCCCAGAACGAATCCGGCAACAAGGAGCAGCTCATCATTGTCCTATCCATCCCCATAACAAGGAGCAGCTCATCATTGCAGCAATCAAGTAAACATATCCATAACATCGAATTTCGTCTCACGAAGTATTCAAAGATACCTCTATCCTGGATAGGCATAGGACCACACAAATCAGAATGAACCGATTCTAACATATCTTTGGCTCTATACCCCTCGGCGTTGAAAGGCCTCTTGGTCGTCTTACCTTCCAAGTAAGATTCAAAAGTTGGGAAGTCTCCCACCACCAATGAATCCGAGAGCCCACCGGCTATCAACCTTTGAATCCTACTAAGGTTAATAAGACCAAGCCATAGATGCTAAAGGTATGTTTGGTTCATCTCAGAAGGAACCTTTCTCTTACTTAGGTTAGATGTTGAGCTATTAGCTACTATTTGCATCATGGGAGACTTTGGTTTTAATTGCTTATCCATGTTCCTAAACAGATAATCTTTCTATTCCACTTTTCTTAACAAGTGGCAATAGAATATCCATTATTTCAGAAACTAAACCAGAGTTCTTTCTAAAATTAGGTACATAAAAGCAATCTTAAAACCAAAACTTTATCTTCTAAAGACAAATAAATAACTCCTACTGCAATAGTAGCCACCTCCGTAGCATATCCCTTGTAGAGAGTAATCTCTTCCTTAGCTAGTCGTTGGGCTTCCTGGAAACCCTGTAAAGAATTGCAGACATGTTTAGTGGCATCCGTATCTACCCACCAGGTACTAGTAGATAACACCGCTAAACATGTTTCAACGACAAAAGAAAAGATATACCTTTCTCTTGATTACGGAGATAGTTCGCCTTCAAATGTCCAGCCTGCTGGCTCGTGAAGCACTTGTCTTTCGGCTTCTTCACACCAGCCTGAGGTCCCTGCGATTCTGCTGCCTTCTTGGACTCACCTTGTTTCTTCTTCTTCCTGCCTTTCGGTAGAAGTAGAAACCTTCTGAGTGACCAAGGCCTGTGAACCTTTATGAAAGAGCCCCTCTGCCCCTGGAGTTCTCCTAGGAGTTCCCTCAACGTATACTCATGCTTATTCATGTTATGTTGAGCCGGAACTACTCAAAACTCCTAGGCAGAGATTGGAGTATTACATCGGCCTGCATTTCCCAGTCGATTTGTCCTCCAAGAACCTCAATCTCATTGAGGTGGGCCATCATCTTCAGGACATTCCTCGAAGACCACATATTTGTACTCTTCAGCAGTAAGGACAACGTCTAGGATTCTTTTCCAGTCTAAGTAATTGGGGACACTAAGTTTATTTTCCTTAAGTATTAAAGCTAGTGGGTTGAAGACTATTTTTAAAATCCTAAGAATCACAACATACAATACTTTAGAATTCGAAAATAATGTGATTCCTCAAAATAATTAATTTTCAAAATCAACTAACACCCCTATACACCGAGAAATTTGCTTGCCACGATGGTGTGGACGTATACGAATCCCTACATTCATAAGAGGAGATTTTACCCATCAATCTAACTATCTTGTCAACCAAACTTTTTGACAAGTAAGATCAATAGTTGGTTCACTTCGGCTCTGCAAAATAATAGCAGTAACTCCGATAGGGAGAATACTATTATTCGCATCTAAGTGTGCACTATTACACGACACTAAGAAAATTATTTCCGATTATGTGCCTTCCGATGGGGAAGTACACACGCTCTTTAATAATTTTCTATAGTCTTTTTCGACCCAGTGATCCGTAGAACAAGTCCATCCGATGGGGAGGAAGACACTCAAAGCCAACGCGCAGACTTGTTCGCAACACTTGTCGAATTGTAATTGAAGCTGTGGGACCCTTAGGGTCCCTCTCCCACTTATTAATTTATCTCGAAGAGTTTTACTAGCACAACCACACAACCAAGCACATAACCAATAATATGAAAAATAAAGAAAATCCTAGATTTACCAACTTTCATGGCTCTTGGTCTCTAATGCACCTCCAGTCGTGTCGTCATATCGTCTGCTCCTCCCTTCCTTCTGCGCAAGCTACCTTGAGGGATCTCTGAGCCGAAATAACTAGCTAATTATTTTTACATCATCGATCCTATACTCCACGAAGGAGTGTACATGAAAACTAGATCGAACGTAAAATAAAAAGCTCGGCTAAACATATGCCGTATTTAATTATAAAAATTAAATACATAGCCTCGTCAACCCCGATGATTAATTAATCACAAAAATTTCGCATAACCATCACACACATCAATTATTTTGGCCATGAAGTTGGAATCTCGTGCCTGCAACATAAAGTTAGCCTACGCACATCCACACATCATCCAACAAAATAAAATGTATAGAAATGCAAAAATTAACCAATCCAAAACACACAAAGCCGGAAACCTCAGCTTTGATACCAACTGTTGGGTATGACTTGCACTACTAGAATTTTTGCATTCAACAACACATAATCGACAACGGTTTTTTGATAAAGTGTTGTCTTATGTCAATTTAACAACAGTTTTAGTATTACCCGTTGTTGTTGTTGGTCTGTATACGTAAAAAGACAACAGTAATAACAAAATGTTGTCGTATGTATACTCAACGACAACAGTTATAAAATAACTGTTGTCTATAAGCGGGATTTACAACAACTGATGTGATAAACTGTTGTCTATTATGACAATAGACAACAGTTATATTAAACTGTTGTTGTTGTATTGTTGTGCTGTTCAAGCAATAAACAAAATCAACGGTGGATATCCAACTGCAAAAAAACCCCCTCCTCACACAAACCCCTCGCAGCCACGAGTCGACGCCTCTCCCCCTTCTTCATCGCCCGAGTCCAAGGAAGCCCCGAGAGCTACCATTTCGGCTAAGCTGGAACACCTGCGGCCCCTCATCTTCGTCTCTGTCCCGCAGATTTGGCAGTACCGAGCCACCCGTGTCCCTGGCGGAGGCGCCGCCACGCCTGCTGCCTCCCGCCTCTGCGAGAAAGAAACCCAAGTCCTCGATGTGGATTCTGTGTCCGTGAAGGAGTGCGAATGAGCTCCTAGCCGCTGTTCGCCTGAGGATCCGCACCTTCTACGATGAGTTTTACAAGTCATCCGGCGGCGAGGTGAGCAATGCGTTCTTTCCTTCGATCTATTTCCTAGTGGTCGTTCCCTATTCGTTTTTTTTCACTAAGAAAAAGGTTTGATTGGGCAATGAGGTCCCTATAGTGCTGATGCTATCTATTGGTTTTCAAGTTCTATTAGGATCAGGTTCGGCATCTGGAAGAAAGGGAGTTCCAAGCATTGAAAGACCGCATTGATGGTAAAAGAATAGGGTTTAAAAGAGCTGCTTGCATAAATGCCACTCTTCCATTATCACCGTCCTTAAGACATGCTGATGAACTTTATTCTGCTTGTAAGGTATGAAGATCATTCGGTGAACATGAATTGCTATAAGTGCAGTGAGCTAATTCTTATATATGTTCTATAAAATCAACTTCAATATCTCTAATATTACACTGGTGGCTATAAATCAATGGTTCAATGTATTCATAAAAGGTGAATCTTCTATGTGCTAATCACGCTTCAACTTTGCTCATATGAAATCCATTCATGATTGAGACTCTTTTTCTTGAAATGTCGAGGACTGTTGCTTGATGGAATTATATGTTTGAAACATCATAATGACTATGTGGGTAAGAACCTCAACTTCCCAACAACCTACATTTCAGGATGACTTACATGCCACTTCAATTAGATATATCTTAGATGGAATTTCCTAAGTTAAGCCTGATGTTCACAAAAAACAATGCTTTGATGTGACTTATTATATTAGCTGATTTTCTTCTCTTGAAGTTCTTCTTTCATACTTGTGCAAAATGGGAATACTTGCAATTGCACGGCCAATTGATGAAATTGCTAGGGATAACTAAGCTGCAACCTAAAATGGTTTTACCTTTTATACATTTTAAATATTTAATTCTTGCATAACCCAAAAAAGCTCTAATGAAAAGGTGATTATTTATTTGGTTATACTCAAGATTTCCCTTCTTGTATAGATAGATTAAATTTCGTATTCAAGGACCGTACTAGTTTCTGAAGACATTTAAGGTGTTGGTTTTTGTCTTTTAAGGTTTCTGTTCCATTGATTTCATTACTTGGTCTCTTGTCAGTTATTCTCCTGAAATATTGATTTATGTTTTTTTCCTAGAAATCAAAAAGCTTTTGTTATTTCTTCTTTCTTTGTAATGTATAAAAACACATGATTATAATTTTTATTTAAATTTATAAGGTCACAGGACTTTTTTTATATAAATATGCATTTTTCTCAAAATGGAGAAGAAAGAATAGTTGTGGCAACTCTAGATGTCAACCAATGTATCAAATTGGCTGATGAATTGACAGGAAAGCGTCCTAAGGTACATTCTGCTCAAAGCATATTTGGATTATACCTTCACTAAGGGTTTTAGATGCTCTTGTCTTTTATTACACAATGTGCATGAATAAGAGGTTTTCCTTTTCTCTAGCTATATTTAAAAAATATTTTTCCAGTCTCAATTAGACTCTCGAAATTTCTTCACCATTTTCATTAATCTACATTCAGGTGATTTAAGATGGATAGAAACATATTTTTACCCCCTATGAATAACAAATTTAAGTTGTTAACTTTGGTTTACAACTATCGGATGTTGTTCGACCATTTATTGCACAAACAAGAACTCATTTCACTGCTTTTCTTGGTCCACATTACTTCAAAAGAAGGTTTAATTTAAGCTCTACTATTTCTATTATGTTCTGTTGTCCAACTGCCATGGATTCTCTCTTGAAATGAGACAACATATTATACATTAAAGATCGTTCTTCCTTTTTTTCCCAAAATTTAATCAATCCTCTCTTCCATTGCTGCTGTTATTGTATTTATACATGTTGATATTATTGATTTTTTTTGTCTTAGTCATGATTGCATCCAAGGGCGACATTAATTTGCTGCCAAATGAAAACATGAACAGGTCCCGGGAGCTAGTCTGACGAGGGCATATCTAAGTAATGTGTGTGTTGCCAGTGAGCTGCAAAGAAATGGCTTGGGATATGCAATAGTTACCAAATCTAAAATAGTTGCCTACTCTTGGGGTAAATTTTCCTTGTGTTGGTTTCAATAATTCAATTCACCCTACGCTGCATCATTTCACTTGACAATAGATCTATTGAAAATAAGGAAATTTCTATTTAATGGCGGAGTAAGTATAAATATTTATTGTGTTTTGTAAAACGTACCAAGGATAATTTGCATTCCCCAATCCCATAAATTTAGATTCCTTTCAAGTTTAGTTTCATGTTTTATTGTGTTTTTTAGTTTGCTTCAGGTGCTCGGTCATCCATCACGAGGTTGCTACTTTGCCATCTAGAAACATTAATTATTAGTTGGCCTAATAAATCCACCACAATTTGAAATTAATTTCGAGAGAGGTGCTGGGTGCTTTTAGTTTGATGCATTTAGTGCTTGCCTTGCATGTCTTGGATATTCATCTTTCAGGAAATTTGCTTTGGTCGTTAATCAGTTCACATAGGTTAATCGACGAAAATATTCTGAGTGGCAATTTCACTAGTCACTTTTGAAGAAGCATATATCCAGAAAGCATCTGTTATTTTGAGGTTTATAGAATTCTTCTTGCTACCATGGATTTCTTTCACGCCTTGGGTCCCAGTCAGAAATCTGAACCACGACTTGAAATTTCTCCTATTCAACTGGAGAGAATGTGACTTATGTGACACCAATTTGATAAAATCGAAATTATTAGGATTTTTCAGAATACTTGTTAGCTATTATCAATGACATAAAGTGAAACAGTGTTATATGTCTTTGTCATTTCATAATTTTCTTAAAAATGGAATCATGCTAAATCCACAATACACAGATGTACCTTGTGGTTTGTTCGCTTTATTCTCTCTGTAGCCATAACTCAACGAGAACGCCATATATTTTCACCTTATTCGTTCTTGATTTTATTGCATCTCGAAATTTACTTACCGAAATTCGTACTATGTTTTCAGGCATAAATGATCTTTATGTTCATGTTGCCGTTGACAATGAAGCGGCAAAGAATTTGTACAGAAAGCATGGTTTTGTTTATGAAAACGAAGAGCCTACATGGCAAGCTAGATTTCTTGGCCGGCCCCGACGGCTACTACTGTGGGCTGATCTTAGCCAAATTGACTTGTAAGACATTTTGGGTCTTAATACTTTTGGCATTTGTTTCAAATCCATAGACCATAGGTCTTCAATCAAGCCCTGAGTGATGTACTTCTTTTTTTTTTGCCAACAAAGCTTTTTCAGATATTTCTTGATACTAGGGCATTCAAGGAGTTTGGTAATTTCCTTGAAATTTGATCCAACTAGGCTTTCTAATGTACCCATTTTGCAAATGGGTGGAAAATTACCAACCTAGATTAACAGTTGTGTATCATCCAAATGGAATCCCATCCCTTAGAGATCTTAGAAGACCGACAATAAAATACATAGGAAAATGTTCTCATTACAACTTTTAAACTGAATCTTTTTGCAACGATCCTTCTGGTATTTAACATTATTCCTTAACTTACAAACCCAGTAAACACTGAGCCACAAAAATCAATACTCATCTCTTTACATGTCATGCCATAAAAAATCAACAGCAAGCCCCCTGCTTTAGTCTCTGACTGTTGGTGAACAATTGGTAACACATGCAATGGTGAATAACTGACGTGCATATGCATTTTGGGATATCCCAAAAGACTAAGTTGAAATACTTGAAAAAGTCTTGTGTGTGCATGAAACATGCTATATCCCCTTCTTTGTGTGAGTGAGGACCATCTTGTAATGAAGACTTTGTCAATCTATCTGTCTTTGACGAGGTCTAATTGGTAGGGATTAATGAGAGTGTTCATCAAGGGTTTTATCCAGTTTGCTAGGACTGCCTCAATGAACTAATTGTATGATCGTATGAAATTAACATAAATATAAACACATTCATCCAATAGAAATTCCTTCAATACATTTTTTTTCAATATATTTTGGAGCTTCAGCAGTTCTGCCTAATATCCCTGATTGGATGCAATTCTTCAATATATTTTTTTATTTGCCTAAACAGACACAGTTTGTGATTCAGAATATGATTCTGAATCACAAACAATCAATCAAGAACATGTGTCAGATATTTAATATGGTCGTCTGAATATTTTCCTTGAAAAGTGGTTGCAAGGCTGTAAATGTCTAGATAAGCCAAGCTAGCAGTTTCCTTATAATTGCAAGTGCTGATACATGCATATCTTTTTTGTTTGTTTGTTTGTTATTTTTGTTGTTTGTTGATACATATCTTCATGGATCATTTTTTATTGGACATATGCATTTAATAGAATAACTAATTAGAGTGTTTGTTCTCTTTTTTCCAGCTGCAGGGACTTGTTCGTGATCATGTTTGAAGACCATTAATCTGACCTTCCAAGCTATAATTTTTGTGATTTGAACTTCATTGTAAGTTTAGTTGGGTCAGAATTATATATAATTTGAACTCTTGTAATTTGGGTCAGAAGATACTTTAGTGGTTTCGTCTGTAGAAAGGTTTTTGGACAGAAGATACTTTTGTGGTTTCGTCTGTAGAAAGCTTGTGGTGGATCTTTATTGTAAATATGTTGATGATGTTTGATATATATAGTTTTTGTTTCGAGGTTAAATTATTGCCTTTTAATTGAAAATATAATGGAAATATCTTTGTTGTCAAATTGGTATGAAACTGTTGTGGAACAGTGCAAACACATAACAGATTTTTTTAAAGCTAAACTGTTGTTGTAGATAAACGGTGGCATACGACAACACAGTGATAAAACTGTTGTCGAATATAATAAAAGACAACGGTGAATATGGCATACGACAACGGTGATAAACTGTTGTTATTGATATACAACAACGATTATAAAAACTGTTGTCGAATATAATAAAAGACAATGGTGAATATGGCATACGACAACGGTGATAAACTGTTGTTATTGATATATGACAACGGTTATAAAACTGTTGTCGAATATAATAAAAGACAACAGTGAAAAACTGTTGTGAAAATGTTGTCGAATGTGATATACGACAACAGTGGAAAACTGTTGTCAAACTGTTGTCGTAGACCAAAACGACAATAGTGATTCACTGTTGTCGTAGACCCCCCCTTTAACAACATAGCCTTTAACAACAGTGGTATTTGGCCTACGACAACAGTGATTCACTGTTGTTGAATGCATTTTTTCTAGTAGTGTTGGCAGGTTTCCTAAGTGAATACTCGGTCGATCCGAGAGACCTCTCAATGTCTACGGATTAAAAATTAATCCGAGTGGAGACCCGTCTCCCTACGACCATCTCGTGCCGTATCGAACGATCCAAATCACAACTCGCCGAATTACCAAAATCGGCCTTGTGATTTGCTCGAGCATTCGACCGCGGAAATGGCGACGAGTTGATCGCCGGCTTTTGTATTTATGGTCGGGGTCCAGTTAGTAAATTATTCATCATGATACAAAATCAAAATAATAAACTAACTAATATAAAATGACGAGGCAAAAGAATAAGGCACAAATTAAACAAGGAGCCAAGGAAGAAATATACATTCCATTACCTTACGATCTTCTATCATATGACCCTCCATCCATGGGCGTCGTGTGGGCGACGATCTACCAAGACCCATGGTCACCAAGTCGATCCCTTCTCCTTGCGCCAACTAATCCCTAACCAAAGGGATGCCGCCGACCGCTCCTAAGGAGAAGATAATCCAAACACAAACCTAATTGATTCTTTCCTTCACTGCTAGCGCCTGAACAATAAGTATCTTGGAGCTCTTGTGATCTGAGCAACTCTCCATAACTCTAACTTATGTTCCTCGGTTTGCGTGATCCACAAACTCCACACAAAAAATTGCATGCGAGTAATTTTTCTTTTTGTGATCCTCGGTTTGCGTGCTGCACACAAACTTCACACAATAAAAATTATGAGCAAATTTTGGTGATCCTCGATTTGCGTGCTTGACGAGCCCGATCTATGTGTCACGAATGTGGGCCTCAAATTTAGAATTTATAAATGAATGAATAGCTGGAAACCCTTTTACAATCAAAATCTGAAAATGTAATATAGGGGTCACAGGTCGTATTTTTCTCGGGGCTAGTTGTCGTGTTTGATTCGAACTTGTATTTGTGTCATTTTTGAGTTTTGGGTTTCAAGTTAATAATTTGGTTTGTAATTGAAAATGAAATGGCAGATGAAGAATAGGAACCTTGATTGAATGAACTTGAGTAAGAAAATTGCCACCAAAAAGCTCAACTAGTGAAAACCTAAATAAGCACTAACAAAGAATTTTTCATGGAAATCGTTTTCTGATTTTAACACAAGGCAAAATGCTATGCAATGAGGTAAAAACAGCTATGGAGTTTCGAAAACAAACTAGATTAACACAAGGAGACACATGCAAAATTCAGAAATTAAACTAGTAGCAATCAAAAGCTTGGCAAGCTGACCGAATGAAATTGAAAAGCAAACTATCTCTAAGAACTTAGCAGGAAATGATAAAGAAACAGCTCACTTAGACACCAACAAAAGCAAGGTAAAGAATGCAGAAATAAAAGCCAATGCAGTTTTGAAAACAAACTTTCGAAATATGATGCTAGCTAAGCTAATAACATGGATTGAATTGCAAAAATCAAAACCAAGTTATAGGTTAACAAAGCAAACACATACTGGACTCAAAGGCTGGAATTAATGATGAAAACCAAAGACAATTTGGCACACAAACAGCCTTAGCAAATTCAGAATTCTGCCGAAATTTCAGATTTAAAATGGCACGCAAGCTTGTATTTGGCACGCAAGAAATGGAGTTTATACTCAGAATTTTAAACCAGAAACAAACTGAGATGAAATCTAACTACTTACTAACAATTGACTTAACTAACTACACTGAAACTTTAAAACAAACTACAGCAGAAACACCTTGAGAAATTGCTGAAACAAAATGGCACGCAAGCTAAACCAATTGGCACACAAGAATTAACATTGCAAACTAACTGAAATTTAATTCAATCTATCACTAAACAACTTCCTATATTACTCTACTTGCAGAATTAAATCTAACTTACAGCTAAGAACTGAAAAATCTGAAATTAAAGTAGCTGAACAAGAATTTCAGAACAGAACAGTGCAGTAATCAAAATTTACAGCTAAACTAAAATTAAACTAAGGAATTCTACTCCTCGATTCCTTCCAGAGCTCAGATACTCCTTGGTTGTCAAGCAAAGGAGAGCCTCGGACCCGCAAGCTCAACAAATCATGGGGAAAAACTCATCAGCGATTGAATACAGCTCAAACTGCCCATTTCTGAAATTTCCATGAGATTTCTTCATTGCAGCTGTGTCTGCGTGCGTGGGTGGATGGATGACGATCCAAGCTACTCAGGGAACCCCTCTGGATAGCTTAGATAGAAGGTGGTAGAGCACAGCCGATCCGAAGAGTGTTAAATGGACAAAGCTATAGAAACCTCTCACAACTCTGTTCTTGGGCAGATTTGATCCGGAAACAAGACCGATTGCCTTCCTAATGATCTAGCACATGAGTTCTGCAAGAAGATCGAGTGGTCGCGCCAACGGATTGAAGAAAACTCAAAGCAAAATGAAGAACTCGACGAAGAAGGTGACTGCGGCGAAGAACTCTGAAGACGCGACGAAGGTTAGCTGCGGGCGCGTTTCTGATTAAATAGGAATTGATGGACGGCTGTGATTGATTTGCTTCAATCCAACGGCTGATCTTGGTCTGATTTGAGCCAAACTTTGATGATGATGATCTGGGGTCAGGATCTACCTCATGGTAGCTCGGATCCTCCAGATATGCAACGGATGGTCCAGATCAACTCTATCTATGGTTGGACGCTCTAGAGCCCTCCAAGCTTGATCCAACGGTTGATTGAGCTCTGATTGTGATGAAACCTTCAGATCTTGATCAGGGTACTTGATCAACCCTAGCCCTAGCTCGGATGGCTTCAGATCATCCCGGATGGCTCAGATCTAGCCGCTCTTGAATCGGACGGCCCAGATTTAATCGTAATCTTGATAATCTGATCCGGGTCACTTCCGACTCGAGTTTGACCCAATATGCCCTAGGTCCTTGAACCTTTTATGCCTACAAAAAATAAATCAAGAATTTAGTGGCCAATTAACTCAAATATGTGTAATTTTATAATTAAGTCCAAAATATGAATAAGTTCTAAAACCTAGGGCAATTTCACAATTCTAGCAATAAAAACATAGATCAAACATGGATTTAAGCAGCTCAAATAATCAATAAAATGGAATCTATCAACTCCCCCACACTTAGCCTTGAGCGTCTCGCGAAAATAGTAAATTTGTATCCCCTAGATTTTCTTAAGCACAATTAGAAGCAATTGAAAAGAAATTACCTAGGGTTGCCAATTCTCATAAATCTAAGCTCTATGGATTACTATCTTGTCCTTAAATCAACAACTTGGCCTTTTCATCTATCATGAGTCATTGAGATGAATCTAAATCACTAGCCTTTCAAGGAAAATATTGGTGGCTCTCTCCTTAAATTCTAAGTTGATGATGGAAGTGGAGCTCACTCAAACACACATGCTTCTTGCACTACCATAGGCTTGCTTATTATCTACTCTCTACCACTTATCATGATTAGGATCAACATCTATGAAAACAAAGAAAAACATAGAAAATGGTAAGGAGTGAAATAAAAGCTAAGGACATGGAAAAATTGGTAAAGTAGAAGACTTGAGTGCTTGAGGATATTTCCAATGCTCTTTGCTTTCCATACAGTCCTCTAATGATCTCAAAAGTGTTGTGAAGTCAAACTTGAGTAATTGCCTTTTATTTGGATGAAAAACCTTGCCTTGACCTCTTGTGCCAACTTTGCTTCCCTTTTCTCATTCTTCTTTCTCTTCTTCTGTTTTTGGCACAGATTTGCTACATTGATTTCAGATTATACAGCTTCAATCAGTCTATAACAAAGTGTTCTGATTTCTACAGCAAAAGACTTCTAAAGAATCTGCTTTACAGCTTGTATGGAAACTCTTGATAATGTAAACACATTTTCTGCACTTGAATTTCTGCACATATTTTCATCGCTGTTTTCTTCTTCCTCTGTTTGGCACAAGTTTTTCTTTTGTTCTGATCAGCATTGGATGCAATCATCACTCTTTGATACGTTCATATCTTTGTTCCCTCAATTCTAAACCTAGCAATCCTAATTCAGCTTCAACTTGGCACACTTTTCCATTGGTTTCAGATTTTCCTGCAATTTTTTTCTTTTCAATTCAGAATTCATTTTAGCTTCCCAAGAAGTTGAATTCAGCTGAAAACCATACTGCCAGTTTGTTGAAACCTAGCCAAGCATTTGCTGATTTAAGAAAACCAAATTCAGTTTAGATTGATACAATTCTGTGCCAAGATTTCATTCCATCTGATTTCTCCTCTTGTCTCTTGTTTTCTCAGCTTGCATCCTCAATTTAAATGCTCTCCATGACCTCTGATAGCTATAGGGTGATTTTGATTAATTCTGCTCAGTAATCCTATGCACAAAACTCAGTATTAGCTCACACTAGTCCAGCCACACTCCAATAACTAAATCTGCACAGGTTTTCTCTCTTCTGTCCTTACACCCATTCAGCAGCTCCAAGTCAAGCCTCGGCAAGTTACAATTCTCTCTTTCTTCAATTCAGATTTTTCTCAGCTTCAATCCTCACTTCATCAGCCTTCCATTCAGCTTGAATTCAGCTGGATATCAAATTCCAGCTCTCGGCAGAAATTTTCCATGCAATGCCATTCAGATTTTCAGCTGCACAAACCATTTTAAGTATCAGATTTCGGCTTCTCAACATTGGTTTAGATAATTCCAGCTTCTTTTCAGCCCTTCCTGCTTTTATTCAGCTGCAATAAACTTCTAGCAGGGTTTCCAGATTTGTAGATTTTGATTAGCTCAGAATTCTGCTTAAACTTCACTGCATTTTTCCAACTTCTTATCCTCTGAATTGTTTTGTTTCAAGCTTCATCTCCATGCATCCATTTCTATTCTCTGATTCCTTCAAGCACTTAGCATCAAGTAGTATTTGCTTCAAATGATAGCAGAAAACTCAAGAGTTCCACTCAAAATTCAAATCAGCACATCACATTTCAGCCCTTTTCCTTCACTGATTTTCTCAGCTTCTAAAATCCATGGGTTCTTCTTATATCCAAAGTTGAATCTGCACCTTCAACTTTAGATACATTTTACCCTAATATTCTGATTCAACAAATGTAATACTCAGCAGCTACAATTGGAATGCAATTCAGATTTTTGGGCAGTTCCGCAAATCTTCTAAGCTCAATTCAGACTTTAAACTTCTTCAGATTATACAGCTACACGAAACTGTCTTCACTGCATTTGATCAGCATGATTCTTGTATTTCCTTTCCTTTCACTTCATCCGTGTGCGTCATTTCTTATTTTACAACCTCGAAAAGTCCTGCTTTAATGTGCCAATTCAGACCTTGACACAAAATTTCTGTTCAAACTCAATTCTGCTTCAGCTCCTTGCAATTCCCCGAATTCTTTGCAACAAATTGCACATGTTCTTGACAACTGACTTTTTTCCTTTCTTGTTCACATCCAAGCAGCCGGATTCAAATGGAAGTTGATACAACACTGCTTTACCCATTTTCCCCCACTGATTTTTCCGAATGCAGAAATTTACAGCAGCTTTCCATGGATTTTTCAGCACTTTGCAGCTTCAATTTATGCTGCAATTTCTCTGCTTCAGCTTGTCCAATCTCAGTAGCATCTAACTTCAACACGCAGCTCAGAAATTTCAGATGGAGCACTCTGCACAGCTGAATTCTGAACTCCTTGCTATTTAAGTTCACAATTCTTCATTCTTATCTTTAGCTGGAAATGTTTCTCTGTTTCTGGACTGCAGATTTCCCCATTTTGTGTCTATATCAGCCTCAATTCAGATGGTCTTCAACTGGGGATCAGATTCCATCACTTTTCAGCAACAAATCCAATGCATTTCAGATTTTTAAGCATGCAATCTGCGTGCCATTTTCAGCAACTCTCAGCTTCAGAAATCTTTCCTCCTTTTGGAACCACATATTAACAGCCTTCAATTCAGATTAATAGATGTTTCTTTGGCATAGAATTTTCAGATTTCTCAGCTGCAATTCAGACCATTCCAGACCAGGACATGCTTCACTTTGAATTTCCTTTTCACTTTGGTGTAGAATCTTCATTCTTCTCAAACTGGCACAGATTTTTGTTCTTCTGTTTTGGCACCAATTTCTGCATTGATTTCAGTTTTACACAGCCTCAACCAGTCCCTAACAGAGCATTGCTGATCTTGCTTCCCAAAATTCCAACTTTTCAGATTTTCTTTTCTTCTTGGCACAAGTTTACTTCATTTGGTGCCATTTTTCTCCTCATTGCAGATTTTCTTCTTCTTTTTTTTTTTCTTTTTTCGTGTGGGACTTCAAAGAATGATGAGAATTCTAAATTGTCTCAATTGCCTCCACACTAAACCACTCTTTCTTGGCATTCCAACTCACTCAAAATGTGATTGTTTCCATCCTTCCATTGCAAAAAATTTTTTTTTTTTTTCGAAATGAAATTGCTTCCCAATCACTAATCACTCCCCCACACTTAAAACTTTGTCCGTCTCGAGCAAAATAACATCAAGAAAACATCCCAAGCAAACAAATCCATAGAAAAATTGGGGTTAAGATTAGGAATAAAGAAAGACAATTCAAGAAGAGTATGCATCAAGTATGATCATGGAAAAATGGAAACAATAGGATTAGTCTTCATAAATGTGATCCAATCAACGAAATATGGTTTTAAAAGAAACTAAGCAAGTTCTAGAGTTCAATAACATGTGTGTCACAAATAAGGCTAATCTCACTAGGTAAAAATAATCCATCTCAAATTCTCAATTAAGAATCCAAAGCAAAATCGTACTCAAGCATCCAAGATTTCATCCATGAACTCAAATCCTAAGTTTTGACAACCAAATTTAATTTATTTTCTAAAAGACTCTAAAATGCTATGAAGAAAACCTAAGGGATACATTTATTCCTAATCATGCAAGAAGAAGTGCAAAAACACAAAACTTAGTATTTACAATGATTTTATTCATGTCATGTTACTCTACTCACTTATTTATTAACAAGATCTCATTTTAAGAGTGAAAACATGCAATAAAGGAAAAGGCGACAAAAATCAAACTCCCTTTTATTTCTGGCGGTCGGAGTCTGTCAAGAAAAAGCCTCCACCGTGGTAGTGGAGGAGTCAGGGTGTGCGAAAAAGCTTCTTCCATTTGTTCCACTTCACTGTGCATCGCTCCCCCACACTTGGATTTAACTGCAACCTGTTCAGGTGGACGAAGATTATTTAAATACAAGACCCATGTAAGAGGTAGAGTGTTTTGAATTAAAGTAAAATCTACTCCCTCTTTATTCTTTTTGGGACACATTTCAGGAGGTTTCAGTCTGTTCAAATGAAGCTCCCACTCCAGCAGTCTTCTGGACCCTGCAAAACAATGTACTACCCCTCTAGAGCGTGCAGGGTACGAAGGAAATAAAATAATATCAGTCTTTGCATACAATTTATCCAAAAATGAATCACATCCAATAAAATCAAGTTTAGGCACCTCAAAGAATTTTTTACAATGAATATCTACCCAAGATGCATCAAGACACTTATCATAATCAATGAAATCTATTTTGGATGTTCCAATGAAATTTTCCCAATTATTCCCCACGCATGACAAATCAAGAAATGTATCGCAGCCAATAAAATCAACTTTTGGTGCCCCTCTTGATGTATCCAAAAAAATAAAAGAAATACTTACCTGATGGCGCTGAAAAATACCTGGAGGTTCCATAATGATAGATGTGTCCATAGCTCCCTCCTGGTCAAGTATAGAGTCCGTATCAGGTTCAAGTTCTAGTAGGCGCTCAACTGGTATAAGTGATCCTTGGGGTTCTGTGCAATCCCCTACACTTTGAATCTCAACAGAAATAGGTGATCCTTGGGGCTCTGTGCAATCCCCTACACCTAGAATAATCTCTCCAGCTGTAAATGTGCCTGAAATGTCTTCTGAAAAATCCTCAGTTTCAGCAGTAAGTATTTCCTCAGCCTCCTCTGAATCTATAACTCCTCCAGCAAAATCCTCTAGAAATCCCTCAGCCTCTAACTCTGTCTGCTCCAGCTTCTCAATAATATCCATGCTCCTGATGGAGTGATCCTCTCTCGGTTGCTTCATAGCATCGAAAAGGCTAAACTGAATAACTGTATCTCCAATCTCCAAGGAAAGTGTACCGGCATATACATCAATCTTCGTTCTGGCCGTCTTCAGAAACGGTCTGTGTAACGCCCGCTTTTTTTTTTCCTAAAGCGGCGTTACGCTGACATACGTAAGGCATGTAACATCATACAGCAGCGGAATAACTTAAACCTTACATATACATGCCCCTACTACCATCCCTCATACAATGACATGGAACTTAACATATGAACGTCATACTTAACATCATATCATAACATGCTTAACATCATACCATAAGGTTCATATCATATCATACTTGACATCTTATCGTAAAGTTCCATAAGTCACTAGTCGAGCATATGGGTAGCAAAAATAAAGTTCTTAGCATAACGGTTAACACATTCGATTTCATGGGCCAAGTCACCATCACACACATATTTCAGGCCCTCCTGCTGCTTCCTCGTTATCACCTTGCATGATCTGCGGTATAAGGAAAGAAGACTATAAGCACACAGGCTTAGTAAGACTCTTTCCTACTCACTAAAACATTCATCGTTCATCATCTCATAATGAGCACATGAACTTTAACATACTTGGTGCTCTACTTAAAACATAACATCTTAAATCACTTTAGCATGGCATGCACATAAACATGGTAAACCTTCTAAGCATGGCATAATTCATGGCATACATCATAAACATGGTAGCATGGCATCTTTCATAGCATAAATCATAAACATAGTAGCATGGCATCTTTCATGGCATAAATCATAAACATAGTAGCATGGCATCTTTCATGGCATAAATCATAAACATATTAGCATGGCATCTTTCATGGCATAAATCATAAACATAGTAGCATGGCATCTTTCATGGCATAAATCATAAACATAGATATAAACCAACCTATATGGCATAAGCATAGGCATACATTCTAGGATATCATAAGAGCATCTTCTTACCATAATCATAACATGGATCATTCATTCTCATACATATCTTTTAACATGGAGCATAAGCATAACACGTCATTATCATAACATAATGCATAACATGTATGAATGCATGGGTGGAATGTATATACATAGGGATGCTTAACTTTTAAAACATACTTTGAAAATGCTTAAACATCATCATCATAACATTTGGGGTCCCCGGCTTGTACCACATACATACATCATAGCGCGCATCCCTAGTAAATCCGAGGTAGCTAGCCCCGACCTACTAGGGTAAGGACAGCATAGTCGGTAGTCCCCGAACCGAGGCGTTCTCAAGGAGCCCATCCCTGTTGCACAGCTCCGGTAGTGCCAGAACCATGGACAGCTCCGGTAGTCCAGAACCGGGGCGTTCTTAAGGTGCCCATCCCTTGGACCCATACTTGGGTCCGGTACAAGCCCATTCATAAAGTAAAATACTTTGCATGCTTCATCATTCATAAGACATTCATAGCATACTTAACATGGCATCATTCTTATCATGAACATGATCATAACATACTTGTCGTAACATCATTCTTATCATGCATAACCATGGCATATCATTCATAAACATGGCATATCATTCGTAAACATGGCATAAGCATAGCATATCATGTATAACCATGGCCTATCCTTCATAAACATAGCATATCATTCGTAAGCATGGCATATCATTCATAACATAGCATATCATTCATAAACATAAATCACATCTTACCATAGGGCCATTGGGACCCTTACTTGGAACAAATCTTAACTCTTATGCTATTAACCCTTATTGGTCGAAACCTATGATGTCCCATGGCCATGTGAAAATTCACACAATCACCATCCATCATCCTTATATCATGGCAACACATAAACATAAGTTGAAGTCAAAGACTCAACCCTAACCCTTGGGTCCTTGGGGTTGGCCGAAACATATGAGGCCTATAGGGTGTTCCAAAAATTCCCAAAATTTATACTTAACTTCTAAACATCATCAGGGAATATTAAATAACATTATCATGATTTTTAACATATTTATAGACATTTAAATCATGGTGGCCGAAACCCATAAACATAGGGACCTTGGTTTTGCCCCTTCCATATTGGCCGAAACCCTAGGGTGTCCTAGGGTTCTCAAACAATTCCCAAAAATTTCAATTAACTTCTAAACATCATAAAGGAACACTAAATAACATTTTCATGATTTTTAACATATTTTTAGACCTTTAAAACATGCTGGCCGAAACCCTTGAACATAAAGTTCTGGGTTTTGCCTCCTTCATGTTGGCCAAAACTCTAGGCTGTCCTAGATACTCCAAAAATTCCCAAAAATTTTACATAACTTCCATACATAATAAGGGAACACTAAATAACATTATCATGATTTTTAACATAATTTAGACCTTTAAAACATTCTGGCCGAAACCCTTGAACTTAAAGTTCTGGGTTTTGCTTCCTTCATGTTGGCCGAAACTCTAGGGTGTCCTAGAGTACTCTAAAAATCCCCAAAAATTACACTTAACTTCTAAACATCATAAGGGAACACTAAATAACATTATCATGATTTTTAACATATTTTTAGACCTTTAAAACATTCTGGCCGAAACCCTTGAACTTAAAGTTCTGGGTTTTGTTTCCTTCATGTTGGCCGAAACTCTAGGGTGTCCTAGAGTACTCTAAAAATCCCCAAAAATTACACTTGACTTCTAAAAATCATTGGGGAACATAAAATAATATTATCATGATTTTTAACATATTTTTAGACCTTTAAAACATTCTGGCCGAAACCCTTTGAACATAGGAACCTTGATTTTGTTTCCCTTCAACATTAAATCCGAAACCAACTCATATATCATGCCAAAAATCATGGAAATCATAGGTAACTATTATACCACAGGTGAGGGAGTCTTACCTTAGATTTCTTGATTTTTAGACCTTGGATGGAAAGAAGGAAGAAGACTTGACCACACCTAGCCCTTGGAAACTTGAGAAGACCTTAGATCTTGGAGGATGAGACTTTTTGTGAAGTTTTCTCAAGGGAGAAGTCCTCCTTGAGTGCTCGGCAAGAATGGAGAAGGAAGGGAGAAGCAAATGCAATTGATGGCATGAAGAATGAAACTCCCAAACCCCCTTATTAATCAACCATTAAAGTGGTGAGTGAAGAGTTTTCCATGACCCTTCATCTTCTTCTACCATTTAACCACCATTCACTTCCTTTCCTCACAAGAATTCCTTGCTATTTGAGTTGGTTAAGGCTTACATGGTTGTACAAGAGGTCCAAGGTTCAATCCTTGGCTCATGCACATTTATTTTTATTTTTATTTTTATTTTTATTTCATTTATTTTATTTTTTTTTATAATTCCGAAAATTCCCCTAAAATCATCCATAATTATGCCAATATTCCTAAATAAAATTCTTTTATATTTATATTAATTTTACCTAATTTATATTAATTTTACCTAATTAATACCTATTTTTGGAGCCCATTTAAAGCCCATTAGCACCTAGTTTTTCTCAATTTAAATGAGAAAACATGGATTTCTAGGCCCAATTTTACATAATTATTTCTGGGCCCCTCGGAAAATTATCTAGACATGCTCAATATTTTAAGAAAATATTAAGAGAATTTTTCGGGTCGTTACAATCCCCCATACCTCGTGAAAGTTCGTCCTCGAACTTAGAATAACTCCGGGTACTTGCGCCTCATTTCGTCCTCGCGTTCCCAGGTAGCTTCCTCGAACCGCTGGCTTCGCCATAAGATCTTGACTAGAGGTACCTCCTTATTCCTCAGCTTCTTGACTTCCCTATCCAAAATCTGGATGGGTCTGCTCTCATAACTTAGGTCCTCTTGTACTTGTACTATCTGCGGCTCGATCACTTGGTCCATATTCGGGATACACTTTTTAAGCAGGGATACGTGGAATACGTTATGGATAGCTAACATCTCTGGAGGCAGCTCCAACTCATACGCCACCTTACCAACTCTTTTCAGAATTAAGTATGGCCCCACATATCTCGGACTCAGCTTTCCTTTCTTCCCAAATCTTATCACCCCTTTCATAGGAGCCACTTTAAGAAATACCAAATCTCCAACATTAAATTCCAATGGTCTGCACCGGACATCGGCATAACTCTTCTGCCGGCTCTGAGCTGTTTCTATCCGTTGTCGAATAGTTTGAATAGCTCGGGTGGCGCTGTCAATAACATCCGTTGCGAGCCCCATCTCCTTCTTTTCCCCACTCTCGTACCATCATATCGGAGATCTACATCTCCTGCCATACAAAGCTTCATAAGGTGCCATTCCTATAGTAGCTTGGTAGCTATTGTTGTATGCGAATTCCGCCAAGCATAGATATCGACACCAACTTCCCTTGAAATCCAGGGCACAAGCTCTCAACATATCCTCTAATATTTGATTCACCCGTTCAATTTGCCCGTCAGTCTGCGGGTGAAAGGCGGTGCTAAATCGCAATTTAGTGCTGAGAGACTTCTGAACGCATCCCCAAAAATGCGAAGTAAAACGACCATCCCTATCTGAGATAATGGTCTTGGGAACTCCATGAAGTCTGATTACTTCCTTAACATATAGCTGAGCTAGTATCCTTAATCGCTCTATGCTGTAATCATATGCATATAAACCATAGTAGTATGCCTCCGATATATTAGTTCACCACATGAGCCATGAGTTATATTGATAATAATCTTATATTAGTACATGCTCTCATATTATCATCATTTGCCTCATATAATTTGATACAATTGACACTTTATTGTTAATATCAGGTTCATGGACATAAGATTGAAATACACACCCGACAACTAGTATTAGTATTAACTTATTGGTTCACAACCTAACCAAACTCAATGAAGCAGATGGGCTGCCATCATGCCCATAACAAAAAACATCATGGCAGTCACTGCCGCTCCTTCATTCATCTCTCCCTGGCCTACCTCAGGATCTTCCACTGTCTCCATCGGATCCTCTTCCTCTATCTCGGGAATCTCCTCAGCCACCTCAGGATCTCCTCCAAACATCCCGGGATCTTCCTCCCACATCTCGAGCATCTCGGGGTCCTGTCCGAACACCTCGAGATCGTCCTCGCTCATCGGGTCCTCCTCGAACATCTCCAGCATCTCGGGGTCCTCCGCGAATGGCTCGGGGTCCTCCGCGTACATCTCAGGATCCTCTTCGGGGTCCTCCTCTAATGGCTCGGGATCCTCTTCGTACATCTCCGGATCTTCTTCCGAGTCCCCCAGGTCCTCCGGGAACTCATGGCGGAGAAGCTGTCTACATAATTCCGTATAGCAGATACGGCATCCGTGCTGCCCCCAAATCTGATGAGCCACCACTCTCGCCCGGTTGGGCAATGAACGAAGTAGAGCCCCGATCCGATGATCATCCACAACTGGAAATGCCTCCTGCTCCAACTTCCAGAACAGCCGGTCCAATTTCCCAATATTGCCCTGGACTCCAAGGACCGTGCTATACTCCACCTCCCCTAACTGCTCCAGCAACTCCCCACTCCGCCCCTGATAACCACTCCTGGTGCCAATCTCCTGCGTCATCTGGAATTGGAAAAACACAGTCAGTACGGAACTGACAAAAAAAAAACTAGTACAAAACTAGTTTCTCTTTTTTTTTCCAATTCACAAATAATACAGAGAGAAGCACGCAAGATATCACTCCTATAAGTTCCTATCTATACATATTCCTACCCCTATATTATTCTAAATATCTAATTCCTAAAATAAGATAAAGCATCATTCGTCGTTACTTATCGTAACGTACCTTTCATCATCCATACCGTTCATACTTGCATATTCTATAGTCATAGGTATCATCATTCTAGAACCATAATAGAACATAAAATACACTTAAAGGTACTTACTTGGAAGCTGCAGGAGAGGGCTTGATGTGTGTGTAGTGAGATGGTAACGGCTCTGATACCAACCTGTAACGCCCGCTTTTTTTTTTCCTAAAGCGGCGTTACGCTGACATACTTAAGGCATGTAACATCATACTGCAGCGGAATAACTTAAACCTTACATATACATGCCCCTACTACCATCCCTCATACAATGACATGGAACTTAACATATGAACGTCATACTTAACATCATATCATAACATGCTTAACATCATACCATAAGGTTCATATCATATCATACTTGACATCTTATCGTAAAGTTCCATAAGTCACTAGTCGAGCATATGGGTAGCAAAAATAAAGTTCTTAGCATAACGGCTAACACATTCGATTTCATGGGCCAAGTCACCATCACACACATATTAAAGGCCCTCCTGCTGCTTCCTCGTTATCCCCTTGCATGATCTGCGGTATAAGGAAAGAAGACGATAAGCACACAGGCTTAGTAAGACTCTTTCCTACTCACCAAAACATTCATCGTTCATCATCTCATAATGAGCACATGAACTTTAACATACTTGGTGCTCTACTTAAAACATAACATCTTAAATCACTTTAGCATGGCATGCACATAAACATGGTAAACCTTCTAAGCATGGCATAATTCATGGCATACATCATAAACATGGTAGCATGGCATCTTTCATGGCATAAATCATAAACATAGTAGCATGGCATCTTTCATGGCATAAATCATAAACATAGTAGCATGACATCTTTCATGGCATAAATCATAAACATAGTAGCATGACATCTTTCATGGCATAAATCATAAACATAGATATAAACCAACCTATATGGCATAAGCATAGGCATACATTCTAGGATATCATAAGAGCATCTTCTTACCATAATCATAACATGGATCATTCATTCTCATACATATCTTTTAACATGGAGCATAAGCATAACACGTCATTATCATAACATAATGCATAACATGTATGAATGCATGGGTGGAATGCATATATATAGGGATGCTTAACTTTTAAAACATACTTTGAAAATGCTTAAACATCATCATCATAACATTTGGGGTCCCCGGCTTGTACCACATACATACATCATAGTGCGCATCCCTAGTAAATCCGAGGTAGCTAGCCCCGACCTACTAGGGTAAGGACAGCATAGTCGGTAGTCCCCGAACCGAGGCGTTCTCAAGGAGCCCATCCCTGTTGCACAGCTCCGGTAGTGCCAGAACCATGGACAGCTCCGGTAGTCCAGAACCGGGGCGTTCTTAAGGTGCCCATCCCTTGGACCCATACTTGGGTCCGGTACAAGCCCATTCATAAAGTAAAATACTTTGCATGGTTCATCATTCATAAGACATTCATAGCATACTTAACATGGCATCATTCTTATCATGAACATGATCATAACATACTTGTCGTAACATCATTCTTATCATGCATAACCATGGCATATCATTCATAAACATGGCATATCATTCGTAAACATGGCATATCATTCATAACATGGCATATCATTCATAAGCATAGCATATCATGTATAACCATGGCCTATCCTTCATAAACATAGCATATCATTCGTAAGCATGGCATATCATTCATAACATAGCATATCATTCATAAACATAAATCACATCTTACCATAGGGTCATTAGGACCCTTACTTGGAACAAATCTTAACTCTTATCCTATTAACCCTTATTGGCCGAAACCTATGATGTCCCATGGCCATGTGAAAATTCACACAATCACCATCCATCATCCTTATATCATGGCAACACATAAACATAAGTTGAAGTCAAAGACTCAACCCTAACCCTTGGGTCCTTGGGGTTGGCCGAACCATATGAGGCCTATAGGGTGTTCCAAAAATTCCCAAAATTTATACTTAACTTCTAAACATCATCAGGGAACATTAAATAACATTATCATGATTTTTAACATATTTATAGACATTTAAATCATGGTGGCCGAAACCCATAAACATAGGGACCTTGGTTTTGTCCCTTCCATATTGGCCGAAACCCTAGGGTGTCCTAGGGTACTCCAACAATTCCCAAAAATTTCACTTAACTTATAAACATCATAAAGGAACACTAAATAACATTATCATGATTTTTAACATATTTTTAGATCTTTAAAACATGCTGGCCGAAACCCTTGAACTTAAAGTTCTGGGTTTTGCCTCCTTCATGTTGGCCGAAACTCTAGGGTGTCCTTGAGTACTCCAAAAATTCCCAAAAATTTTACTTAACTTCTATACATCATAAGGGAACACTAAATAACATTATCATGATTTTTAACATATTTTTAGACCTTTAAAACATTCTGGCCGAAACCCTTGAACTTAAAGTTCTGGGTTTTGCTTCCTTCATGTTGGCCGAAACTCTAGGGTGTCCTAGAGTACTCTAAAAATCCCAAAAATTACACTTAACTTCTAAACATCATAAGGGAACACTAAATAACATTATCATGATTTTTAACATATTTTTAGACCTTTAAAACATTCTGGCCGAAACCCTTGAACTTAAAGTTCTGGGTTTTGTTTCCTTCATGTTGGCCGAAACTCTAGGGTGTCCTAGAGTACTCTAAAAATACCCAAAAATTACACTTGACTTCTAAAAATAATAGGGGAATATCAAATAATATTATCATGATTTTTAACATATTTTTAGACCTTTAAAACATTCTGGCCGAAACCCTTTGAACATAGGAACCTTGATTTTGTTTCCCTTCAACATTAAATCCGAAACCAACTCATATATCATGCCAAAAATCATGGAAATCATAGGTAACTATTATAACACAGGTGAGGGAGTCTTACCTTAGATTTCTTGATTTTTAGACCTTGGATGGAAAGAAGGAAGAAGACTTGACCACACCTAGCCCTTGGAAACTTGAGAAGACCTTAGATCTTGGAGGATGAGACTTTTTGTGAAGTTTTCTCAAGGGAGAAGTCCTCCTTGAGTGCTCGGCAAGAATGGAAAAGGAAGGGAGAAGCAAATGCAATTGATGGCATGAAGAATGAAACTCCCAAACCCCCTTATTAATCAACCATTAAAGTGGTGAATGAAGAGTTTTCCATGACCCTTCATCTTCTTCTACCATTTAACCACCATTCACTTCCTTTCCTCACACGAATTCCTTGCTAGGTGAGTTGGTTAAGGCTTACATGGTTGTACAAGAGTTCCAAGGTTCAATCCTTGGCTCATGCACATTTATTTTTATTTTTATTTTTATTTCATTTATTTTATTATTTTTTTTATAATTCCGAAAATTCCCCTAAAATCATCCATAATTATGCCAATATTCCTAAATAAAATTCTTTTATATTTATATTAATTTTACCTAATTTATATTAATTTTACCTAATTAATACCTATTTTTGGAGCCCATTTAAAGCCCATTAGCACCTAGTTTTTCTCAATTTAAATGAGAAAACATGGATTTCTAGGCCCAATTTTACATAATTATTTCTGGGCCCCTCGGAAAATTATCTAGACATGCTCAATATTTTAAGAAAATATTAAGAGAATTTTCTAGGTCGTTACAGTCTGCCTAAAATCAGTGGAGAACGGTGTGCCAAGTAATCTCCCTCCATATCCAAAATATAGAAATTAGCAGGAAATATCAGCTCCTTTACCTTCACCAAGACATCTTCAATCATACCTGCTGGGCATGTCTGGCTCCTATCTACTAGCTGTATCACCACGCCAGTGGGCTGTAAAGGGCCTATGCCGAGCATCTGAAAGACTGACCTGGGCATCACATTTATAGAAGCTCCTAAATCTAACATAGCATCGTGAAATATGGTGCTCCCAATCTCACAAGAAACAGTAAACATCCCAGGGTCTTCACATTTTTGAGGTAGGGCATGGATAAGCGAAGAAACATTTTTCCCAATGCTGACCAATTCATTTTCCTTAAGCTTCCTTTTGTTAACACAAAGATCCTTCAAAAACTTAGCATACTTTGGAATTCTTTTGATCATGGTCAACAAAGGTATATTGATCTCCACTTTGCTGAAAAGCTCCACTAGTTCATTAAATTCCTTAGCCTTCTCCTTCTCCCCTTGTCTTTTGGTTGGAGTTCTCCCCTGTGGAAAAGGCAAAGTAACCCTGAAATCATCAACCTTGGCCGGAAGTGGAGAGGCTGAATTCTGCCCTGCTGTCTCCTGCGAAGTGGCTGCTGTCCTTTGCGTCTCGCCACTGATTTATTCTCCGTTTGCCACCAAATTTGGAGGGTTGCTCGAGGACTGAGTTGGGAATGGGCTAGTGGTGGAATCAGCTGAATTTGAACTCATTTCAGTGTGGTTTTGGGCCGGAATTGGAGAAGCTGTCCGGTTTCCTGAAAATTCTGCTCTTGGACTCTTAGGAGATGTTGTAACCTTCCCACTCCTCAAATATATAGCACTCACATTCCCTTTGGGATTAGGAACAGTTTGGGAAGGAAGTTGACTTGATCCTTGAGCTTGATTTTGGTTAATTCCACTAGCCAATTGCCCTATTTGCCTCTCCATGTTTTGTTGCCAACCTTGTTGTTGTTGTTGCCAAGCTTGTTGTTGTTGTTGTGTTTGTTGTTGCCAAGCTTGTTGTTGTTGCATTATCTATTGAAACATATCATCAACCCTCTGTTGAGGCATATTTCCTCCACTTGAGCTCCCATAACCTCCTTGGTTAGAATAGCTTCTTGAGTGACCTTGAAAAGATAAAGAAGAAGGCTGAAATTTTGATTGCTGATTTTGTTGAAAACTTGAATTTTGGGGCTGATAAGAGGGCTGATCAAATGGCTGATATGCTTGGAAACATTGCTGGGCGTTGTGACCTTGAAAATTCTGATTCTGAGGTGGAAAATTAGGTGGAGAAGGCTGAAAATTTTGACCTTGAAACCCTTGGTTGTAGGGCTGTGAAAACTGATTCATGGGCTGTGATGGCTGAAAATTCGATTGGTTTTGAGCTGGAAAAACTGGAAATGATTGAAAGCCTTGCTGCCCTTGATAGGGTTGCTGGAATTGAGGTTCAAATGCTTGGAATTGTTGCTGAAAATGCTGAAAATTAAGCTGAAATTGAGGCTGAAAACTCGGATTTGATGGCTTGAATTGTTGCTGATTGTTCTGAGGTTGCTGTGACTACTGTAGGTTCGGTTGATGCTGCTGTGAAGATTGATTTTGAGGCTCTTGTTGGCACAAAGCATTCCCATATCTCAAGTTAGGATGATTCCTCCAACCGGGGTTATAAGTGGAGGAATAAGGATTGTTTCTTGCTTGGAATTGTCCTCTCACTAAAGCCGCTACTGTCTCGTCCTGTTGGAGGGTGGGGCATGAGTCTGAAGTGTGCTCTTGACTAGAACAAATGCCACACACACTTGTAATTTGAGTAGAGGGTGGAGGTACTGAAGGAGTTGAGCTTAGTCTTTCCACTTTCAAATCTATTTTCTTCACAGCTGAGGTTAGCTCCAACAATGCATTCTGAACATTTTGATCAGTAGGAACTACTTGAACTTCACCCACTCCTCTGGTGGTCAAGGCTCTACCTCCAAATTGTTGGGAATTCTCAGCCATATTAGAAATTAACTCCCTAGCTTGCATTGGTGACTTGTTCACTAGGGCCCCTCCAGCTGCAGCATCTATCAAGACTCTATCCATCTGTAGCAGTCCCTCATAAAAATATTGAATCAACAATTGCTCACTGATTTGATGCTGGGGACAACTTGAACACAACTTGTTAAATCTTTCCCAGTAATCATAGAGTGTTTCACCCATCACTTTCTGAATCCCACAGATACTTTTTCTGATTATAGCTGTGCGGGAAGCTGGGAAATATTTCTCCAAAAATGCCTTTTTCATAGTTATCCAACTAGACACATGTCCTGTAGGCAAATAATAAAACCAGTCTTTGGCTGCTCCTGTCAAGGTGAAGGGAAAAGCTCTCAGCTTGATGTCTTCTTCAGAAATGCCCTGAGGCTTCATAGTAGAGCACACCACATGGAATTCGTGCAAGTGTCTGTTTGGATCCTCCCTAGATAAACCCTGAAATTTTGGCAACAAATTAATAAGCCCAGATCTTAACTCAAAACTTTCTCCCAGCTCTGGATAAGCTATACTGGAGTACTGAAATGCAGCGTCAGGTGCTGCGAGCTCCTTCATGGTTCTCTGGTGGTCTGCCATGTCAATGCCTGAGTGAGTGCTGATAATCTGAATAGGAGGGATATCTGTAGTCTCAGTATGAATGGCCTGGCTCCTCCTAACTCTGAAAGTCCTCTCAATCTCAGGATCGAAATCTTCTAATTCAGCACCTAAAGACCTGGTCATAAAAACAAAACAAATCGCAGTAAAAGTAGATAAACAGATAAACAGATAAATAGATAAAATCAAATCCAAAGATATAGCAATAAGCACAAAAGTAGTCAAGAATGATATGAAATAAGTGCACAAGCAAAAATCAAACAAGTCAACTAACAGTTCCCCGGCAACAGCGCCAAAAATTTGACGAGCCCGATCTATGTGTCACGAATGTGGGCCTCAAATTTAGAATTTATAAATGAATGAATAGCTGGAAACCCTTTTACAATCAAAAACTGAAAATGTAATATAGGGGCCACAGGTCGTATTTTTCTCGGGGCTAGTTGTCGTGTTTGATTCGAACTTGTATTTGTGTCGTTTTTGAGTTTTGGGTTTCAAGTTAATAATTTGGTTTGTAATTGAAAATGAAATGGCAGATGAAGAATAGGAACCTTGATTGAATGAACTTGAGTAAGAAAATTGCCACCAAAAAGCTCAACTAGTGAAAACCTAAATAAGCACTAACAAAGAATTTTTCATGGAAATCGTTTTCTGATTTTAACACAAGGCAAAATGCTATGCAATGAGGTAAAAACAGCTATGGAGTTTCGAAAACAAACTAGATTAACACAAGGAGACACATGCAAAATTCAGAAATTAAACTAGTAGCAATCAAAAGCTTGGCAAGCTGACCGAATGAAATTGAAAAGCAAACTATCTCTAAGAACTTAGCAGGAAATGATAAAGAAACAGCTCACTTAGACACCAACAAAAGCAAGGTAAAGAATGCAGAAATAAAAGCCAATGCAGTTTTGAAAACAAACTTTCGAAATATGATGCTAGCTAAGCTAATAACATGGATTGAATTGCAAAAATCAAAACCAAGTTATAGGTTAACAAAGCAAACACATACTGGACTCAAAGGCTGGAATTAATGATGAAAACCAAAGACAATTTGGCACACAAACAGCCTTAGCAAATTCAGAATTCTGCCGAAATTTCAGATTTAAAATGGCACGTAAGCGTGTATTTGGCACGCAAGAAATGGAGTTTATACTCAGAATTTTAAACCAGAAACAAACTGAGATGAAATCTAACTACTTACTAACAATTGACTTAACTAACTACACTGAAACTTTAAAACAAACTACAGCAGAAACACCTTGAGAAATTGCTGAAACAAAATGGCACGCAAGCTAAACCAATTGGCACACAAGAATTAACATTGCAAACTAACTGAAATTTAATTCAATCTATCACTAAACAACTTCCTATATTATTCTACTTGCAGAATTAAATCTAACTTACAGCTAAGAACTGAAAAATCCGAAATTAAAGTAGCTGAACAAGAATTTCAGAACAGAACAGTGCAGTAATTAAAATTTACAGCTAAACTGAAATTAAACTAAGGAATTCTACTCCTCGATTCCTTCCAGAGCTCAGATACTCCTTGGTTGTCAAGCAAAGGAGAGCCTCGGACCCGCAAGCTCAGCAAATCATGGGGAAAAACTCATCAGCGATTGAATACAGCTCAAACTGCCCATTTCTGAAATTTCCATGCGATTTCTTCATTGCAGCTGTGTCTGCGTGCGTGGGTGGATGGATGACGATCCAAGCTACTCAGGGAACCCCTCTGGATAGCTTAGATAGAAGGTGGTAGAGTACAGCCGATCCGAAGAGTGTTAAATGGACAAAGCTGTAGAAACCTCTCACAACTCTGTTCTTGGGCAGATTTGATCCGGAAACAAGACCGATTGCCTTCCCAATGATCTAGCACATGAGTTCTGCAAGAAGATCGAGTGGTCGCGCCAACGGATTGAAGAAAACTCAAAGCAAAATGAAGAACTCGATGAAGAAGGTGACTGCGGCAAAGAACTCTGAAGACGCGACGAAGGTTAGCTGCGGTCGCGTTTCTGATTAAATAGGAATTGATGGACGACTGTGATTGATTTGCTTCAATCCAACGGCTGATCTTGGTCTGATTTGAGCCAAACTTTGATGATGATGATCTAGGGTCAGGATCTGCCTCGTGGTAGCTCGGATCCTCCAGATATGCAACGGATGGTCTAGATCAACTCTATCTGTGGTTGGACGCTTTAGAGCCCTCCAAGCTTGATCCAACGGTTGATTGAGCTCTGATTGTGATGAAACCTTCAGATCATGATTAGGGTACTTGATCAACCCTAGCCCTAGCTCGGATGGCTTCAGATCATCCCGGATGGCTCAGATCTAGCCGCTCTTGAATCGGACGGCCCAGATTTAATCGTAATCTTGATAATCTGATCCGGGTCACTTCCGACTCGAGTTTGACCCAATATACCCTAGGTCCTTGAACCTTTTATGCCTACAAAAAATAAATCAAGAATTTAGTGGCCAATTAACTCAAATATGTGTAATTTTACAATTAAGTCCAAAATATGAATAAGTTCTAAAACCTAGGGCAATTTCACAATTCTAGCAATAAAAACATAGATCAAACATGGATTTAAGCAGCTCAAATAATCAATAAAATGGAATCTATCAGTGCTCCTTCATGCAAATTGTGAATTCTTCCCTGTTAGTGATATGAGAGAAGTGTCCTAAGGCAATCGCCTTATGATTGTAAACATTTATTCTAATAAATGATAATTCACTATTTGAGTATACATGTTTGTGTATTTGATTGAGATCTTAAACTCATCTACTGAATGTCCGCAATACAATTCACAGCATAAGAGAATTTATGATGGGATCACAACTAGTGATTATCTCTAAATGTGCAATTGTGAAGTATTGAAATTATCCCTAGTCGATGAATTGATAAAAACGGACACTATCAATTCTGTTGAGACTAGCATGGGTTATTCTCTAATCAGCTGATTCTCACTGGCTGGTGACATTGGGATGTCCGGAGATAAACATGGATGCTGGTTAAGGGAACTAGTTCATTGGAGTGACTAGCTATAAGACTTCATATGGGAATCTACATGTAGATATGTCAATGAAGTTCTTACTGCAACTTAAGTGCGATGTTCCTTTGACTTGCGGTGTTCAAGTCATCTTGGTCATGGAGACATATACTTTAACATCTTAAGCAAGCATCTCCAAGGAGGTGTGGACCCAGGATGATTGGGTATAAGCCGAAGTGCCCGAAGATGTTTGAACAGCCTACAAAGGATTCACCACTCCTTGCGAGGAGATGTATACCCAGGCCTATCGTCGGATTGTTACTCAAAACCTATGGCCAGAGTAGATCATGTTTAGATTGCGAGTCTCTTAAATACATGAGAGTAATTAGAAATCCAAAGGACGAGAAAGACACTACTTGGGCTAGGTGTGACGTAGTCAGCCTAGTGGGGACTGACACAAATAGACCGTGTCCTGAACCAAGTGGGTATAAGATGGTGAAGGGAATGGGGCACGATTCATTAGAGCTGCTGAAGGGTTTCAGAATAATTTCTTCTGAGGTCAAACCGTTGATCTTTCGATTAATTGGGGGTCATGATGTCCTACTTGGTGCCACTCATGATCGTTCTATAATTTGTTGATTATAGACGGTCAACATAAATCGAAAGCCTGTTTAGTCACACGCACTACGAGTAATCCGAGGGATTTAAAACGAGTTGAAAATTGGATTTTCCGATCAAGAGAAATAAGTCGAATCTGAATTTGTCAGAGGCGCAATGGAAGCTAAAAATGGCTAAGTCTTTTGAAGGCTTATTGGGCGAATTAAATGAGTTTAATTCACGATCGGTTCGGGTTGGTTTGGCCGGCCAAAGAGGGTGCCAAACCTCTTTGTTGTGGCCGGCCATTAAAAGGGAAGAAAACCAATTTAATTGGTTTAATTAATAAAATAAATCTAGTGCGATTTGTTTTATAAATTATGGATAAATAAATTGATATATAAAGATATTTATATAAAGAAATTTATAAAGAAATTTGTAGTAAATTTATTCTTTTATGGAAATTAAAATAAACCATGAATTGGTTTAATTTTAATTTATAAAAATCAATTATGAATTGATTTATCCATGATAAGAAATTTTTATACAAATTTTATTCCATAATTAAAAGAGAGAAAGTATTTGTTTTATTATAAAGTTAGTTACAATAAAACTTGGCTTAAACGGAATAATTAATAAGAGAATTTATAGGATAAATTTCTTATGTAAAATTCCGTTAAAGTGGAGACTTGGCAAGGGAGATGATACTATATAAAGGAACCAAAGGCAAGCCCTTAAATCCAATCAATTGAGTTGTCAATTGATATAGAGCTAATCTCTCCCTCTCTCTCTAATTCTCTCTTCTCTTCTTCCCTCTCCCTAGCTAGGGCCGGCGCCCACTTAGGGTAACCTAGGGCCGGCGCTCCTTTGTCAAGCTAGGGCCGGCGCACCTCCTTCCCAAGCTAAGGTTGCCGTGAGCCATCAAGAAGAAGGAGAAGCCAACAAGGAAGAAGAAGAAGCGGGTCGCGACTCCTTTCTTCACGGAATTTTGATTCCGTTTCTTGTTGGTAAGTTTCCATTCTTTTCTCTTGTTCTTTTAGTTGTGCCTTCCGAGAATCTAGTAGTTCTTGTCGGCACAAAACTCGTGGCTTTGCGAAGTCATCCCGAAGAGAACTCGGCGTGGACGCGAATAGAGGCGGAGCTTCCAAGGGACGCTACGGTTGGATCTCGTCCCTTACTTCGAGTTACGAGAGGTACTTAGTAAATTAGTTTACTTTTCCGCAAAATTTTAATTTATGAATATGTCAACACATCATAAGGTTGCATGCTAGATACGTGGTTAAAATAATTTAGGAAATTATTTTATGCAAATTCTTCCGCTGCACGTAAAAATTTAAAATTTTACGAACCCGTATCCTTGTCGACATGCACCCGGTCCCAACATTCCCCTGAGCGAATTAAGTTGCGTGAGCAACAACCTTGCTCCCTTGGAGAACTTGCGATTTCTTCCCCGAGCAAAGTTGCGTGAGCAACTGTCCTTGCCCCTTTGGAGAAAATCACATCTCCACAGAAGAATTCGGCACCGCTTGCTCAAACGAGAGAATGAGAGAGAGGAGGAGAGGAGAGAAGAGGAGAGACTTAGGGTTACTAGTGTTCCATTGGATCAATCATCAACTTGGTTTCATGCCACCATGGGATATATATAGGGCTACGATAGGGACCATGAGGAAGAGTTGGATCTTGGCCTGCTAATGGATCCAATCCCGGTCCATTAATGGGGATCTATTCCACTAAAGGACCCTCATTGAATTACCTCACCAACCCCATATTTACATATGGGCTCCACTTATTACGAGTCGTCCATCCTCCGTATTTAAGATCTCGAATGCCCATTAATTAATTTAATTTACTGACAATTCAAATTAATTAACCTCTAAGTCCTTGACTAATATCACTCGACCTTATTATCATGCCGGATTAAATCCACCTACAGGGTTTAGCATGATGAACCTTTCGAGCTCATCAAGGGGGCATCATTAACCCGACTCACTAGGACACGGATTCTGTCAATAATTAATGGCACATCATATTATTAATATTATCTCCCAACTTACCGGGCCTATCGATCTAACAGAATAGATCTCACCCATTGGTAAATCAAAGAATAATAAATAATAATATATGCTCGTTATTATATCGAGATTAAGGGATCGTACTCCATAATAAAGTCTGTGGAACTATCCAATTATCGAGTCAGTACAAATTGGATAACCTTTAATTTTTGTCCTAATCAATGTACTCAAAGCACACTAGTGTAATTCTATAGTCAAGATCAACCACACCTAATTACACTACAACCATTCTGATAGGTTGTCCAATTCCATCTCGGTTGTGAGCCTCTATTTATACTAAGCAAGGAACTGATAACATGATCTTCCGTGTGACACCATACACCATGTTATATACAATGCAAAGTAATTGGACTTCATGCATGTACTTTAGATGATCTTATAAAAAGAGCGATGTCTTTTAGTATACACATCTAACACTTTTGTGTCATGATAATTAGTCTCGTCATTTCATGTGTTTTAATTAATTATTTTGATTGCGAATCATAGCCAATAATTAATTAACTGGACCCCGACCATAAACATAAGAACCCGCGATCTACTCGTTGTCTCTTCCGCGGTTGTTCGGTTAGAAGAATTACAAGGCACGATCTTTGTGATTGGCCAAGTTGTAATTGTTAGGTATGGCTTGGCGGCTTTCCTCAATGAATACCTGGTCGATCCGAGAGACATCTCCATGTCTACAGATTAAAAATTAATCCGAATGGAGACCTGTCTCCCATCGACCGTCTCGTGTCATATCGAACGATCGAAATTACAACTTAGCCAATTACTAAAATCGACCATGTAATTTTCTCGATCGTTCGACCACGGAAAAGGCGACGAGTCGATCGTCAGCTTTTGTGTTTATGGTCGGGGTCCAGTTAATAAATTATTCATCATGATTCAGAATCAAAATAATAAATTAACAAACATAAAATGACGAGACAAACAATCATGGCACAATATTGACTCAAGGTTAATCAATGGAGCATAGAAAGAGTTATATCTTTCCGATCACCTCGCGGTCTTCTACCTTATGCCCCTCCCCTCATGGACGTCGTCTGGGTGACGATCTACCGTGAACCGAGATCACCAAGACCTCCAAAAGAGCTCTTCTTCTCACCTTTGCCGAAATAGGAAACCCTAGCCTAGGGTTTACCTAGCCGCCGGCCTCTTCTTCCTCTCCCTTTGCTCCACCGCATGCTGGAGCTGCACCAAGGCCTCCAGACTAGCTGCTGACCTTGAGAGGAAGGAGAAGAAGATGAAGAAGGAGAGAGTTCTCCTTGGTTGCGCCGCCTCTCAACGGCCGGCGGCGCCCTCCTTCACCCTCGCTGAGCACCACACAAGGCAGAGGACTCCTCTGCCTTACTTCTGTGAGCGACAGCGGGCGCTTGGTGGAGGAGGAAAGGAGAACCAAGGAGGAGAGCCTCCTTCTCCTAGTCACCGGCCGAAAACCCTAAGAGGGTAGGAGAGAGAGAGAGAGAGAAGAGAGAGGCTTAGGTTATCAACTCTTGGATCAAATCCTCTGGTTTGATGATTTCCTTGGGTATATATAGGGCTATGGTAGGAACCAAGAGGAGGAGTTGGATCCTGGCTCACCAATGGATCTAAACCCGATCCATTAATTAAGATCCATTCCACTAAAGGATCTTAATTGAACTTCCTCACCAACCCTCATATTTTCATATATACTCCACATATTACGAGTCATTCATCCCCCCGTGTTTAAGATCTCGAATATCCATTAATTAATTTAAATTACTGACAATTCAAATTAATTAACTTCTGGATCCTTGATTAGTACCACTCAACCTTATCATCGTGCCGGATCAAATCCACCTGCAGGGTTTTGTACGATGAACCTTTTGAGCTCATCAAGGGGGCATCATCATCCCAACTAACCAGGACACGGATTCCGTCAATAATCAATAGCACATCATATTATTAATATTATCTCCCAACTTACCGAACCTATCGATCTAACAGAATAGATCTCGCCCATTGGTAAATCAAAGAAATAATAATTAATAATATATGCCCATTATTATTTCGGGATTAAGGGATCGTACTCCATAATATAAACTGAGATCCTATCCAATTATCGAGTCAGTACAAATTGGTTAACCTCGGGTTTTGGTCCTGCTCAATGTACTCAAAGCACACTAGTGTAATTCTATGGTCAAGACCAACCACACCTAATTACACTACAACCATTCTGATGGGTTGTCCAATTCCATCTTGGTTGTAAGCCTCTACTTATACTAGGCATGGAACTGATAACACGATCTTTTGTGTATCACTACACACCATGTTATCTACAACAAGCAGTATTGGACTTCATGCATGTACTAATGTAAACAGACACCTAGTGTAGTTGTGATTCTCTTTTCATAATAAAGATGTTCATATAAAGAAATTCATGTTTTTCAGTATACACATCTTACAGTAATTCGTATCAAACAATACAATGACGAGATGGTCGTTGGGAGATGGGTCTCCATTCGGATTAATTTTTAATCCATAGACATGGAGAGGTCTCTCAAGGACGACCATGTATTCGCTACGGAAACCCGTCAAGTCATACACAACACGGCCACCTCCTCACCTTCAATTGCGCCACCGGCCACACCAAGCCCGTTGAACACATGCCACAAGGGAGCTAAGGTGAGGATGATTAGGAAGGTAAAGAAGATGGAAGAAGAAGCTGAGACAAACCCCTTCTTCTTCCCCAAAACCCACAGAAACCCTAACCTCCCTCTTCAATGTCGTCGGCGCCAACTTGGGAGAGAACCACCCTATTTTCTGGCCGGCGACCACCCCTCTCCCTTGCTCACTGCTTGCGCATGCAAAGGAAGAGGATGTGAAGGAGAAAAGAGAAGAGAATGGAGAAGAAGAAAGGAGAAGAAAACAATTTCTTCTCCTCTCCACCTCGGTGCCGCAACTCAGCCACCAGCCACCGCAGATAGCCTCTCCTCCCTCTCTTCTACTCCTCGCCGAGCTCTCCAAGATCTAGTTGAAGCTTTATGCCAAAGAGGAGGACCTGATGGAGCTGTGAACTGAAGAGGATCACCTCCTACTTCCTCCCCTATCGCTGGCGCAAGCAAAACCCTAGTAGAGAGAGTAGGGTTTTGGGTTTTTGGTTTCTGTTGGATAATCAAATTATGGATTAATTAGCCTTGGTTTCATGACTCCTATGGGGTATTTATAGGGCTATGTTAGGGACCATGAGAAGGAGTTGGGTCTTGGCCCGCTAATGGATCCAAATCCAATCTATTAATGGAGATTCATTCCACTAAAGGATCCCCATTGAACTTCCTCACCAACCCCCATATTTTCATATGGGCTCCACCTACTATGAGTCATCCATCTCCCCATGTTTAAGATATTGAATGTCCGATGATTAATTTAAATTATTGACAATTTTAATTAATCATCCTCTTGATCCTTGACTAGTACCACTCAACCTTTTCATCATGTTGGACCATAGTCCACTTGCAAGATTTAACATGACAATCCTTTTGATCTCATCAAGGGGGCATCATCACCCCGACTCACCAGGACACGGATTCTGTCAATAATCAACGGCACACCATGTAAATAATATTGTTTCCCAGCTTACGGAGCTTATCAATTTAGCGGAATAAATCTCGCCCATTGGTAAATCAAAGAAATAATAATTAATTACACGTGCCCGTTATTATTTCGGGATTTAGAGATTGTACTCCATAATATAAAATCGAGGTCTAATCCAATTTATGTAGATGGTATAAAATTGGATGCCCTCTCTTTTGGTCCTACTCAATGCACATAAAATGCACTAGTATAATTCTATGGTTAAGAGAAATCACACCTAATTTCATTACAACCTTCCTGATGGTTTGTCCAATTCCATCTCGGTTGTGAGCATCTTACTTATACTTCTGCAAGGAACTGATAACATGATCTTTTGTATGTCACCACACACCATGTTATCCACAATATAAAGTATGAGACATTTTATGCATATACTAATATAAATATGCACGTGTGATTTTGTGATTCTCTTTTCAAAATGTAGATGTTCATTAACCAAAAGCAAGGCTTCTAGTATACATCCTAACATATATAAATTGTCAACCAACGCACCAAAATAGATAATCTCTCTATTTCTTTTTATAACAACTCTGTCATTAAAAGAAACAGAATATCCATCCATAAACAATTTAGAAACTAAAATTAAATTTTTTCTAAAAGAAGGTATATAAATATGATTTTTCAAAACCAAATATTTATTTTGAGCAAAAGATAAATAGACATCTCCCATTGCAATAGCCGCCACCTCCGTAGCATTGCGCATGTAGATGGTAATCTCGCCCTCAGCTAGTCGTCTAATCTAGAAACCTTGCAATGAATTACAGACATGATTAGTGGCTCCCATATCTACACACCAGGTATCGGTAGATAACACCGCTAAACATGTTTCAACAACTAATGAAAAAGATATACCTTGATTTTTCTCCTTTCGGTAGGGACATGTAACGCCCGCCTTTTTCCCACACCTTAGGGGGTGGTGGGAGGCGGCGTTACGCTAACATACATATACGCATATGAATATCTTAATGCAGCGGAATAATTTAAAACTTTATACATACATGCAACTAACACTTGAATTATGTAAACATGTCTTAACTATCATTCCTAAACATAGTGACATGTTAACTTAGCATGTTAACATCATACGTAACATCATGATATGAAAATCACATAAATCATCCATAAGCAATATACGTAGTAAGTTATTCTTTAGGCATAACTATCATAAGTATAGCATGAAACTTAAGAAGACAATGCAAAACATAAGACATGTGACCAAGTATAAATATGAGAATCTTTTTCTTTTCCTTTGCCATGTCACTGCCACACACACACTCTTGCCCCTCCTGTTGCTTCCCTTAATATCCTCTTACTTGATCTGCGGTATAGAAAATAAACTATAAGCACATAGGCTTAGTAAGACCCTTTCCTACTCACCAAAACCATACGTCACATAAAATAAAACATATAACGTACTTATCAAAGAAAAGTTCTTGATATAAAACCAAAGCATATGAAATACTAACATGACATGGTTCTTGATATAAAACAAAAGCATATGAAACATTTAACATGGCATGGTTCTTAACATAAACCATAAGCATATGAAACATTTAACATGACATAGTTCTTAACATAAAACATAAGCATATGAAACATTTAACATGGCATGCATAACATGAATGGATGCATGATTTAAATGCATATAACCTAAGGATATTTATTTGAAAATCATATTTATAAATACTTAAATATAATCATCACATCATGGGGCCCTGCCTTGTACCACATACATACATCATATGCGTGCATCCCTAAGTAAATGCGAGGTAGCTAATCTTGACCTACTAGGGTAAGGACAGCTGCGGTAGTCCCAGACCCGAGGCTTTTATGAGGAGCCCATCCCTGTTGGATAGCTGCGGTTCCCAGAACCGGGGACAGCTGCAGTAGTCCCACACCGAGGCTTACATGAGGAGCCCATCCCTTGGACCCCTACTTCGGTCCGGTACAAGCTCATTCATAAAGTAAAATAGCTTCACATGCTTCATTATTCATAGGACATTCATAGCATATTTAAAGACATAAATATGATCTTATTACATGAAGCATGACATAAAACATACTTAGCATTTAGTCATTCATAGTTAATGCATAACATCATAATGCCCTAAAGGCATGAACATCATCATCATTCGTCATCTTCATTCATAAGGTATGTCATGCATACATCATTATGCCTTAAAGACATGGACATCATTTTCATTCATCATCTTTATTCATAAAGCATGGCATACATACATAATTATGCCTTAAGGCATAAACATCATCTTAGCTCATAAAGCATGCATGATCATGGTACATAGGGTAAACATGCATAGATAAGGTTTCTTTTCATACATGGTACATATCACATAGCATACATGATCATGGTATCTATCATAAAGCATGCATGGGTCTACTTAACCATATATCTATCATAGGCGTTTAACTTAAAACATGCATCATTCTACACAAACATGAGGCCTACTTCACCACACATGTGTTCATGGTATAGGCTTTAAACATTTATGAATGAAACCTACTAAAACATGGTATCTAACATAAGCATACAAGATCATGAAGCATAGCACATAAGGTTAGGGTTTTAGGTAACATAAAAATTCATACCACAGGCTTGAACATATATATACATCATAATAAGCCATAAACAAGTATTCTTGAAATCCTAACTCATCCCCAAACCCTAGTTAAGGTGCTTGGCCAAAAGTTGGAAGAAGAGATATTCCATCATTCAAGCATCATGTGAGGTACCATAAGTAAAGAAAAGCCCATACATTACTGATAACCACCATTTTTGCTGATTATTTTAGGCTCTAAAATCCATGTTTGATCCACATTTTATATGCTTAAGTTTGCATTTGTATTAGGTTTCATGTATTCCCTTCATTTTGGCTTTTAATTCTAATCTTTGTGTATTTGGAATATTTTTGGTACTAAATTTGAATATTATTTTGTAGGCTTCAATTGATCATGAACCTAGATCAAAATTGGGTCAGACTTGAGTCAGCATTGGATCCAGATCGAAGGGATCAAGCATCGGATTAATAGGAGCCGTCCATTCCAGAGAAAGGCTAGATCTGAGCCATCGGTCAATTTCTGGTTGATCCGAATCCAAGATAGAATCAATCATGGCTATAGAGCAAGATCTGAAAATTTCAGCCGAATCAGAAGTGATCTGACCGTTGGATCGAGCTCAAGATGTTCTAGACCATCCATTCAAGAAAAAGGAAGATCTGGACCATCCACCACTGATCTGGTTAATCCGAGCTGAGAACAGGTAGATCAGGACCATTGATTGAGATCTGTGGAGTTTGGTTCAGATCTGAAGAGATCCGACCGTTGGATGAAGTCAGATTGATCTCAGCCGTCCATTGTTTCCATCATCATATTGCTGAACTTAATTGATGAGCTAACTCAACTGCTTGGCTGAAATCAAGCTGAACCAGGGCTGAAGAACTGAATGTGACTGAACCCAGCTATTGAGCTAAACTCAAACTGAACCACTGAGCCAAACCCGAACTGGACTGAACCACTGAGCCAAACCCGAGCTGGACTGAATCCACGCGCAGCCAAACAAAAGGGACACTCGCAGAGCTAGGGCACTTCATCGACTTCACACGTAGGGCATTGCGGCGATCCTTCTCCTCCTACTTCCTTCATCGTCGCCGCAAGGCTAGGGCAAGGGGGTTCCGAACCCTAGTCGGCCGGAGCTCCGATCAACCGAGTCGTGGGGGTTCCCGACTCACTTCATCCGCTCCACTACCATCTTTTCTTCTCAAGGATTGCACAGCTAGGGCTGCGGGGTTCGAACCCTAGCTGGCGACCTTCGATCAACCACCTTCAACGCCGGTGATCCACGTCCACCTCTTCTCTTTCGGGGTTCGGAGAGAAGAGAGGAAAGGCTTCTCTTTCGGGGTTCGGAGAGCAGCCAGCCACATCCACCTTCACCGCCGGCTACTTCCTCTCCATCACCACAGCCGACGACCTCAAGCTAGGGCTTTGGGGGTTCCGAGCTCTAGCCGAACGTAGTCAGCCATCTACATCCATCTTCTTCCACCGCCGATCCGTTCCTTTACAGCATTTTTTGTTTTCGGCAGAATTTCTTCACAGCAACTAAATTCCAGCTTCATTTTCACAGCAGCTAATTTCATTGCAGAATTACCAATTCCAGCAGCAGTTGTTTCTTTCATCCGATCAACAATTCATTTTCAACAACTTCATCTCAGTTCCTCACAGCAAATTCAGCTTCTTCACAGCAGCTATCAAGCTTCATTAGATCCGGCAGCCATTCTGATTCAGTTTGTTGATTGTTTGATAATTGAATTTGATTCGAGTTGTATGGATGTTTTGAGTGATTGCTTGTATTAGATGGACTTTTCCACAATTCAAATGGCACTTGCTTTTGTCATTTTTATTCATGCTCATGTAGTGTTTGGTTAAATGCCTGTTAGAATAATTTCCTTCAATTATGATGTTCCTAGTTGCTTAACTCATGTTTGTGTTGTTCTTCCTATTGATTTAAGTTTCATGTTTTCATTACATGCAATTAGGTTAGGAAATTACATTTCTTTAATGTTGTAGGTTTTTGTTCAATGCTTAACTTTGTTGATGCTTAATTTCTAGTTGTTCTTTTCTTTACCGCAATTGTAGTCAGACTAAATTAGATTTCATTATCTGCACTGTCTTTCCTTAATTAGACTAGATTTCATACTTGCTCTGCTATTCATTTCGTAGTCATAGCTCTCAAATCCAAAACCCAGTTCATATCCAAAACCCAAAAGCAATAAGATTCAACCATGAGAAGTATCATGCATTAACTACATTCGTTGGGAGACGACTCGAGTTACTCTATGCTACATTAGTTTAGAGGAATTCGGTACTTAAATTGTATTTGAAACCGTAACACGACAAAAAACGGTTATCAAATTTGGCGCCGTTGCCGGGGAATGTAGTGGTGCTTGATAATTCTATCTTTTGATTTTGTTCTGATTGCTTTATCTTTTATATACGGTTGCTGCCATTTTTCTTGTTTGTTTTGTGACAGGGCTGCATGTTCAAAATGTTTTCATCCACTTACCAGCAGTCGTGCCCACAGTTTCAGCAGAACCAATCATTCAATCAGCAACCAAATCAATTTTTTCAACCACAATGTCAACAATTTCAGCAAGATCTTCAGTCAAGTCAAAATTTTCAGAACGGGCAGCCGCCATTCCAGAGTTTTCAGACCCAGTTTGAGCAACCATTTCAACAATTTCAGCCTCAACTTCAGCCATGGCAGCAAGAATTTCAACCTATACAGAATTTTCAACAACCTTTTCAATATTCACAGCCATGCGATCCAAATTTTCAGCTTCAAAACCAGAATTTTCAGCCCACTCAATTTCAGTGTTCACAACCACAATTTCAACCTCAGATCCAAGATTTCCAGGGCTACCATTCTCAGCAAGTTCAACCATCCTTTCAACCACAATATCAACATTTTCAGCAAGATTTCCAGTTTCAAGGACAAAATTTTCAGCAAGACACTCAGAATTTTCAGCCCCTCCCATTTCAGCAGTTTAATCAAGGAGGCTTTGATGATCCTGATTAGGATGAGGCTCTACACCAAAGGATGATGGAGATGTGTCAACAAATCCAACAACAACAAGAACAACAACAACAACGATTTCAAAACATACAAGATAAATTGAATCAGATAAAAGCCCAAATATCAGAACAATTAGCTTCTCAAGCTGCTTTCAATTCTGAGAGCCCCGGAGTTGGTTTTATATCAGTTCAAGGTGACCCTAGTGCATGGCAAAGTCCTTCTTTAATTAAACTTGCAAATTTAGTAGTAGAAGAAGAAGAAGAATAATTAAAATCTGGGCACCTACAGCATGCATCCCTCCGGAGATTCCTACTCAAAATCCATTGCCAAATTTTTCAGCTCCAGAAGAAGAAATTGAAGCTCCACAGGACCATTCTAGACTTTTATTTTGTGATAATAGTGTTATTAGTGGTCCTAATTTTTCTGATACTGTTGTTGCAGATATTACAGGAGAGACATACATAGGAGATGATTCCATAGGTGTAGGGGATTGCACTAAGCCCCAGGGACCACCACAGCTTACTGGTACATTAGAAGATTCAGAAGATGAACCAGAAAGTGTAGGGACTTGCATGGTGGAAGCAAGCACCCAAGGATCACCAATTGATTGTCCACCAGAGCCTGAGGCTGAAGAGGAGCATGTACTTGAACATGACCAGGAGGAGGCCACAGATACATCTACTATTATAGAACCTCTAGGTATTCTCCAGCACGCTTAGGTAAGTATTTCTCCTCTTTGTTCAGAAAAATTCAGCGAGGTACCTAGTACTGATTTTATTGATTCTGATGAATTTATTGATATACCTTGTGTAGAAATTGTTTGTGAAAATCCAATAGAGGTACCACAAATTGATTTCCTTGGTCATAATGTATTACTTGATACATCTTTTATAAATATGGATAGCGAAATAATTTTAGAGGCACCCATAATTGATGTAGTTTGTTATGATGAATCTCTTGATACATCTTTTGTGGATATGACAAGTGAAAATTTTTTAGAAGTGCCTGAAATTGATGTTATTTACTTTGATGAGTCTCTTGCCATATCATATGCTGAGGTTGAATGTGAAAAACTTATGGAGATATCTGATATTGATTTCATTAGCTGTGACACTTTGCTTGAAATATCCTTGATGGAAAATAATTGTGATATTTCTATTGAAGTGCCAGAATTTGAGTTCTTTGTTTGTGATGAGTTTCTGGATGCAAATTTTATAGGAAATGATTTTGGAAATTTTATTGAGGCACCACAAATTGATATAATTGAATATGATGCAGTTTTAGATTCACTTATTGCAGAGACTGATATTATATCATTTCTTTCTGACCCTGCACGCTTGAGAGAGGTATTACATTGTTTTGCAGGGTCCAGAAGACTCCAGGAGTGGGTGCTCCAACTGAACAGACTTCAACCTCCTGGAAGGACTTCTAAAGAGCATTAAGAAGGAGGAGATGATCTTACTTTAATTAAAAGCACTCCACCTCTTGAATGGCTCTTGAACCTGAATCGCCTTAGGCCACCAGAGAAATTTTTTGTGAAGTTTAAGTGTGGGGGAGTCCGAATTCTCCCAGCCACCCAGACTCCTCCACTACCAAGATGGAGGCTACTTCTGGATAGGCTCCGTCCACCAGAATAAAGGGGAGTTTGTTCCTTTACTTTACTTTTCTTGTTTTTCTTTATGTTTATACTTGCATGTTTGTTTACTTTTATACTTTGCATTTATACTTTGTTTCCTCATTTTACATTTTGTTTGACTTTGAATAAATCTTGTTTGATTTCGAGTTGTATCTCCTTACATGTTCCTTTATTATGCTTTGAGAATCATAAAAGATAGTTAAGTCTGATTATCGAGTTTTGGTTTCCTTGGTATGCTTGGGGATATTAATTGCATTTAGTCATTTGTTGTGGTGATAGACTCTATCTTGTTAGATTAAGCATGACAATTTTATTGATCACCTAGTGAGGATATTGTCATGCCTATCCTTAATCCTCTTATGTGTGATAGCATTTGTGATACTTGACACTCTAGAACTTGCTTTGATTCTTTTTGAAATTACATTATCATAAGCTTACACGAATATGATAGAGGCAATCTTTCTTGTTGAACTTTTAGTTTTCCTCTCCTTTGTTATTGTCACTACTGGGCATTTCACCTATTGCTTTCATATTTCATTATCTCTACTTTATCAGATCTTTTCATTGTCATTACATTTTCACTGCCATATCTTTATTATTTTATTCTTCCTTGGAGCATGCGATGAGAGCATAAGGTGATTGCATGATGAGTTACATTTTTATTTCTCTATTATCAGCCTCTATTATTGTGAGTTTTAGATGTTATCATGCTTTACTATCTTGCCCGAGACGGTCAAATTTTAAGTGTGGGGGGGGGGGGGGGGGGGAAGACAAGTGTATATGGACGAATGCTTGTGTGAAAAAAAAAATCTCTCTTTGAAAAAAAAAAGTGAAAGAAAAAGAGAGAAAAGAATAAGAAAAAAAATATCTCTCTATGAAAAAAAAAAATTCCGCAAGCATTCGAGATTGTGTTAGTGATGAAAAAAAAAAGAATATTTTCTTGATGTGTACTCTTGTGATATTATTGTTTAGAGAAATTCAAGAGTTATGTTGTAATCCCTACATGCACTTTGAGAGATGTTGTAAATTGTTGATGTGTAGTGCATTGAGAATGTGAAAGAAGAATTTTGAGTGTTGGAGATTTGATTGAGTTATTTACTTTGGCCTATTGTTTGAGTGTATACATCATGTTAATTACCCCAATGCTCTCATATTCTCTTTGATATTCTTTCATGCTCTCTATGATCTTCTTTGTTATCTATCATTCTTGTTTTCTTGTAGCACTTGGGTTCATTATCATTCATTGAAAAGCCCTCTTGATTTGTGTACTTATGTTATAGTAGTGGAGAAGTAGAAGATAAGCAAGCATATGGTAGTGCAATGTCATGAATGCTTTGAGAGAACTCCACTTTCATATATGTTATTTTTTGTGAGCATCAGTGCATATATCCATTTTGTAAGGTTTTTGTCATGCTTAGTTTATTCAAGTTGATGAAATTAACATGCTTTTGACTTATGTGAGATTTGGAACCATAAATGCATGGATTCTTGAGACTTGATGATCCTAAGTAACTTTCTTTTATTATTTCTTAAGGTATTGATAGGGGATGTAATGTTTGGGAGATATGCTATTTTCTTTTAGTTTTATTTACTTGTGCGAGACGCCCAAGAATAAGTGTGGGGGAGTTGATAACCACCATTTTTGCTGATTATTTTAGGCTCTAAAATCCATGTTTGATCCACATTTTATATGCTTAAGTTTGCATTTGTATTAGGTTTCATGTATTCCCTTCATTTTGGCTTTCAATTCTAATCTTTGTATATTTGGGATATTTTTGGTACTAAATTTGAATATTATTTTGTAGGCTTCAATTGATCATGAACCTAGATCAAAATTGGGTCAGACTTGAGTCAGCATTGGATCCAAATCGAAGGGATCAAGCATCGGATTAATAGGAGCCGTCCATTCCAGAGAAAGGCTAGATCTGAGCCATCGGTCAATTTCTGGTTGATCCGAATCTAAGATAGAATCAATCATGGCTATAGAGCAAGATCTGAAAATTTCAGCCGAATCAGAAGTGATCTGACCGTTGGATCGAGCTCAAGATGTTCTAGACCATCCATTCAAGAAAAAGGAAGATCTGGACCATCCACCACTGATCTGGTTAATCCGAGCTGAGAACAGGTAGATCAGGACCATTGATTGAGATCTGTGGAGTTTGGTTCAGATCTGAAGAGATCCGACCGTTGGATGAAGTCAGATTGATCTCAGCCGTCCATTGTTTCCATCATCATATTGCTGAACTTAACTGATGAGCTAACTCAACTGCTTGGCTGAACTCAAGCTGAACCAGGGCTGAAGAACTGAATGTGACTGAACCCAGCTATTGAGCTAAACTCAAACTGAACCACTGAGCCAAACCCGAACTGGACAGAACCACTGAGCCAAACCCGAGCTGGACTGAATCCACGCGCAGCCAAACAAAAGGGACACACGCAGAGCTAGGGCACTTCATCGACTCCACACGCAGGGCATCGCGGCGATCCTTCTCCTCCTACTTCCTTCATCGTCGCCGCAAGGCTAGGGCAAGGGGGTTCCGAACCCTAGTCGGCCGGAGCTCCGATCAACCGAGTCGTGGGGGTTCCCGACTCACTTCATCCGCTCCACTACCATCTTTTCTTCTCAAGGATTGCACAGCTAGGGCTGCGGGGTTCGAACCCTAGTTGGCGACCTTCGATCAACCACCTTCAACGCCGGTGATCCACGTCCACCTCTTCTCTTTCGGGGTTCGGAGAGAAGAGAGGAAAGGCTTCTCTTTCAGGGTTCGGAGAGTAGCCAGCCACATCCACCTTCACCGCCGGCGACTTCCTCTCTTTCGGGGTTCGGAAAGGCTTCTCTTTCGGGGTTCCGAGCTCTAGCCGAACGTAGTCGGCCATCTACATCCATCTTCTTCCACCGCTGATCCGTTCCTTTACAGCATTTTTTGTTTTCGGCAGAATTTCTTCACAGCAACTAAATTCCAGCTTCATTTTCACAGCAGCTAATTTCATTGCAGAATTACCAATTCCAGCAGCAGTTGTTTCTTTCATCCGATCAACAATTCATTTTCAGCAACTTCATCTCAGTTCCTCACAGCAAATTCAGCTTCTTCACAGCAGCTGTCAAGCTTCATTAGATCCGGCAGCCATTCTGATTCAGTTTGTTGATTGTTTGATAATTGAATTTGATTCGAGTTGTATGGCTGTTTTGAGTGATTGCTTGTATTAGATGGACTTTTCCACAATTCAAATGGCACTTGCTTTTGTCATTTTTATTCATGCTCATATAGTGTTTGGTTAAATGCCTATTAGAATAATTTCCTTCAATTATGATGTTCCTAGTTGCTTAACTCATGTTTGTGTTGTTCTTCCTATAGATTTAAGTTTCATGTTTTCATTACATGCAATTAGGTTAGGAAATTACATTTCTTTAATGTTGTAGGTTTTTGTTCAATGCTTAACTTTGTTGATGCTTAATTTCTAGTTGTTCTTTTCTTTACCGCAATTGTAGTCAAACTAAATTAGATTTCATTATCTGCACTGTCTTTCCTTAATTAGACTAGATTTCATACTTGCTCTGCTATTCATTTCGTAGTCATAGCTCTCAAATCCAAAACCCAGTTCATATCCAAAACCCAAAAGCAATAAGATTCAACCATGAGAAGTATCATGCATTAACTACATTAGTTGGGAGACGACTCGAGTTACTCTATGCTATATTAGTTTAGAGGAATTCGGTACTTAAATTGTATTTGAAACCGTAACACGACAAAAAACGGTTATCAATTACCTACAATGCCATAGGAAACCCTTAGAACCCATAGTTGGAGCTAACCCTAATTTCTTAGTCCTAAATTAGGTCTTGGCTGAAACCCTAAAGGCCACAAGTCCATGGAGAATTCATATAAGACACAATCAACACCCAAGACAATACATTATACAATGCCATAGGGAACTATTGGAACCCGTGATTGGGGTAACCCTAAGTCCTAGACCCACATCTTGGTCTTGGCCGAATGTTTAGAGGGTCACAAGTTCATGAAAAAATTCATATCATTCACAATTAATATCCATTATATCATAGGAAATCATAATAAGCATGCTTGAAGGGTTGGATTTAATCCTAACCATGAGACATGGATGGTGGCCGAAACCCTAGAGGGTCTTAGGGTGCTACAAAAATTCCCAAATCATGATTTTATTCTTTATTCATCCTAAGGAAACATTAGAAAACATAAATGAGGTTTAACCATCCTTTTGGACTCAAAACCTACTTTGGTCGAAAGTTAAAGAAGCCCTAGTTCATGGTTTTCTCAACATAGAGCCCAAACAAAACTTTAAATCATGAAAGATAACATCAAAACTATTATACCACAGGTGAGGGAGTATTACACTTGTTGTCTTGGTTTTAGACCTTAAATAGAGAAGAGGATGAAGACCTTTTTGACCTTAGATCACCCCTAGCCCTTGTAGCCTTGTAAGAAGTCATTGGATCTTGAAGAAGAAGTCTTCTTGTGAAGCTTTTCCAAAGGGGAATGCCCCTTGTGGGTTTCGGCTAGAAGGAGGAAGGAGAGGGAGAGGAAGAGTCTTGGTGGATGAAGAAAAAGAAAATAATAACTCAAATGTCTCTTCCCTCCTCATCTACTTCCTTTATACTAGGTGTAGGGGCAAGTGAAGAGGCATGATGTCTCCTCTCATGGTGACTCTTCACTTCCCTTAGCCTCAACTAAAATCCTCTTCCTTTTCCACTAGCACTCCCTTGCTAGGTGAATTGGTTAGTACATGCATGATGAGACTCTAGGTCCAAAGTTTAATGCTTGGCGCATGCACTTTATTTTTATTCCTTTTTCTTTTATTTTTGGCAAGGCCCACATAAGGCCCACCAAGAGTCATGCTAATCTTCCTAATTGAAACTCATTTCCATTTATGTTAAATTCTACCTAAGATCCTTTGTGTTCTCCCGTCACAAAACAATAACAACGCAGCGGAAACAAGAACCCACGAGCGATCCATGCGAAAGAAAACTCATACAAAGCTATCTATCTAATAGATTTATCTATTGTTTATACCTTTGAAGTGTGCACTTTGGTTATCCGCTCGTCCAAGATGCGCCGGATCTCTTGCACGTTCAAGCGTCCGTGCCTCTATTCGTATCCACACGGACAGAATCTCTCAACTTCGGGAGAGCTACCTTAGTTGTGCTAGCAACTAGAGGTAGCTCGCAGAACACCAAGAACCTTACAATAAGGTTTCAGCCAAAAGGGAGGAGAGAAAGAAGAGAGGAAGGGAAGGGGAAAAGCTATGGCAAGAAGAAGACCTCATCCAAAGTCACAAGGCCCTCTTTTATAATCATCCCATGAATATGAAGAGGTTTGTGTCTCTTTGGCTTCCCAATAAAGAGCACATCTTTTCATGTGGCTCTTCATCATTTCCATGCAAGAAAAGAATCTTTTCATCCAATGAAGAGAGACTTTTCTCTTTCCTTCATGCAACTCCGACCGGGCCTCTCGGGCTTCCGACTCGGTCTTCCGACCAAGTCTCTCGAGTGGCGAGCTCCCGACCCAGTCTGCCAAGCTCCGACCCAGTCTGCTGAGTGCTGACCCAGTCCGCCGAGTTTCGACTCGGTCCGCCGAGCTCCGACTCGGCCTCTCTCGAGTTCCCAACTCGAGCCCCCGAACTGACCTCCCGAGTTCCCAACTCAGGCTCAGGTCTCCCGAGTTCCCAACTCGGGCTCAGATCTCCCGAGTTCACAACTCGGACTCAGATCTGCGGATCAACTTTCCCGAAACATTGTGTCCTTTGTGTGTGACCCAATAGGTTCTCGTGACGTTGGCAATGCGCCTAAACACTTTAGACACATAAACAATGAGCGACATCTAGCAATGCATCATTACTACCCAAGTAACAGGAAAAGCCGAGATCCGACTAAACCTCTGTGACTATGATAGTGTATGACCTTGTCCTTCTATCCTTGATATCTAGATTGTCCAATGAGGCATAGACCGTGTCATCCTAAATCAATCTTGTGTTTCTTGATCCCCGAGTAGACTAACTCAAACAAATGAGCTCAATATCTCATATTGACTCATTTGAGCATGGCCATGCGTTTCAGTAGTCCTACTCGATCAAGGGGCTCACAGATATCACTCCCGTCATATGGGAGGGATAGATCCCATCTACATCACTCACATCCCTCTGCATAATTCATTATATACCCAGTGATCGCCTTTATAGTCCACCCTGTTACGGGTGACGTTTGACGATACCAAAGTACATAACTCCTTATGTAAGGAACCGTAGTTACTTCAGGTCTAAGGACTATTCATACCAATAGTCACATGAGAAAGTCTATGACACTCATATGACAATCTATGAAACTTTCTCATGGCGGGCCATTCAGTACACATTCTCCAATGTATATTCATGTGTCAACTTGATATCACATATCCATGACTTGTGAGCTCAAGTCATCAGTTGACCTACATGCTAGTCTCCATGCATCAATATTGTCCCTGAATAATTGATGCTTGACTAGGAATAATTTAGTGTAGTGTTTTCTACATTATCTCACTATCGATTCAACCAATCGATATAATGTAGATACGAACCTACTACATAAGGACATTATTATACTTAGTCATTCGGCACAGAATGCAAAGTAAGTATAATAACTAAACATGCCTTTATTAATAATATAATATGATAGAAAATGCCCCTAGTCAATCATCACATAATTGGCTCTAGGGCTCCTACTAACATATCCACGAATAACCATGGTACTAGAAGAGTCCATGTAAGGCCCCTTAGTACTTTGCTTTTAATCCATATAAGGAATCATGCTAAGGTTCATACTATTACTCCTATATTACTCACGAATCCATATAGGTATGATCAATATTTTCAAGAAAAATATTGAAAGGATTTTACGGGTCGTTACAGGACAGCCCACCTTCCAATATCTAGTCTGCTTGTATGTGAAACACTTGTCTTTCAGCTTCTTCACTCCAGCTTGAGGTCCTTGAGATCCAACCGCTTTCATTGTCGTACCACCTTGTTTCTTCTTCTTCTTGCCTTTTGGCTTAGAAGTAGAAACGTTTCCAACAAAGTATGCTTGAGAACTTTGACGAAATAACCCTTCTGCTATCTGGAGTTCTGTTAGAAGTTCCGCCAATGAATAAAACCTTTTGTTCATGTTGTAGTTCAGATGGAACTGCTCAAAACTCTTTGGTAGCGACTAGAGAATAATAACGAACTGGATTTCCCCATCGATTTCAGCTACAAGGACTTCCATCTCATTCGAATGAGTCATCATCTTAAGAACATGATCTTTCATGGGTGTCCCCTTAATCATGGTGGTCACCATCAAGTTCCTCAAGGCATCTTGCATGGCAGCCCGATTCTGGCGTCGAAAGAGTTCCTTGAGATTGAACATCATATTATAAGCAGTGGAAAAAGCCTGATGTTGATGTTGCAACACATTTGACATAGAAGCCAAAATGTAACACCGCGTCATCTCGTCTCCCTTTACCCACTTCTTATAACATTCCTTCTCCTCTTCACTAGAATTCTCATTGACCATTTCAAGATAGATCTCAAAGAGCACAAATTTGTAGTCCTCGGCAGTTAAGGCAATATCCAGGTTCCTTTTCTAATCAATATAATTTGGACCAGTAAGTTTGTTTTCTTTTAAAATCACAACAAGTGCGTTGAAAGTCATTTTGAAAAATCCTGAAAATCACAATGGTCAAAACATTTGATTTTAAAATCATATTGATTCCTCAAATAATAAAATTTTAAAATCACCAATACCTCAAAACGCCGTGAATTTTGTATACCACGATAGTGTGGACATATACAAATTCAAAACATTTGTAAGAGGAGGTTTTACCCATTAATTTTATTATCTTGTCAACCTTACTTTTGGACAAATAAAATTAATAGCTGGTTTATCTTCGGCCATACAAATAATAGCAGTGACTCCGATAGGGAGGATACTATTAATTGCATCTAAGTGTACACCATTATATGATACTAAGTCAATTATCTAGGATTATGTCCCTTCCGATGGGGAAGATCACACGCTCCTAAATAATTTCCTATAATCATATTTGATCTAGTGATTCACATAACAAACTCATCCGATGTGGAGGAAGGCACTCAGAGCCAACGCCTAAGTTTGTTTGCATCACTTATCAAATTGGTAATGGAGGCCACGGGACTCAAAAATTCCCTCTCCCACTTAGTAATTTAAAATTGAGGAATTTTCATGCATTCAAAACAATCATAATAAACAATCGAGCAATATAATGAACATCTAAATTTCCAACTAATATGGCTTTTGTTCTCCAATATGCCTCTCGTCGTGTTGCCACCTCATCTCCTTCTCCCTTCACCATGCGCACGCAAGAAGCTCCGAGTCGAGTATAAAAACTATTTTAATTTACATCCATCGATTCTATACTCCACAAAGGAGTGTACATAAAATCTAGATGAAAAATAAATTAAAACAAGCGGATAACAAAGTCGTATTTAATTACATAATTAAATACAAATAGCCTCATCAACCCTGAGGATTCAAATAAATATTACAACACACAATCACACAATATACAATCTGATGGTTCTGTTGATTCTGGATCGCGCATGGGAAACTTCTCAATGCCCATGGATTAAATTTTTTCAATCTGAATGGAGACCTATTTCCCAAACGACCGTCTCATCATCGTGCTAACCGATTCGAGTGATCTCTTGAACAACCAAGTTGTTCTAGCGATCAATCTCGTCCAACCGATTAGCCGCGGAATAGACAATGAGTGTATCACCGGTTTTTGTGTTTATCATCGGGGTCCAAAATAATTAATTATCATAATTTAATTAACAAATAATTAACAACATGATAATTAATTAAACACATGAAATGATAAGATCAAAGAGCCACGGGAGAGGATATACCTTCCCGTATACCTCGTAATCTTCTACTGTATGACCCTCCCTTCTTTGACGTCGTGTGGGCGATGATCTAACAAGAACTGAAGTCACCAAGGCACTCCTTCTTCTCCTCTTCCACTTGCGCCGAAACCCTAGCCAAGAGGGTTGATGCCGCCGGCCACCAAGGAAGAAAACCTCTCCTCCAAGATTCCATCGGCCACCAAGGATTGAAAGGATGATGAAGAAGATGATGAAGAAGAAGAAGAACACTCCATCTTCCTTGAAATCCAAGTTGCCAAACCCCTCTCTTCTCATTCCTCACCGCCGGCTAAAAAAGGAAGAATACTTCCTTTTCTTCACCGTCAACGCCTCAACCACCGCCTCCCCTTGCTTCAGCGGATGCCCAAGGAAGAAGATGACCAAGTGAAGAAGAGAAAGGGATTAGAAGATCTCTTCCTTTCCATCTTCCTTGCCGCCAGTCCCCTTCTTCCTTTGTGCGCCAAAAACCCTAGGAGAGGGATTGTGAGAGAGAGAGAGAGAGGAAGAGAGGAGAGACTTCGGGTTGTTGTGGTGTTGGATGCCTTGGTCTCATGACACCATGGGGTATATATAGGGCTACAATAGGGACTATAAGGAAGAGTGGGTCTTGGCCACCTAATGGATCAAGACCCGATCATTAATGAAGATCCATTCCATTAAAGGATCCACATTAAACTACCTCACCAACCCCCATATTTAAATATGGGCTTCGCCTATTATGAGTACAAGTATCTCCCCGTGTTTAAGATATTGAATGTCAGTTAATTAATTAAATTCTTGACAATTTTAATTAATCAACCTCTTGATCCTTGACTAGTACCACTCAACCTTTTCATCATGTTGGACCATAGTTCACTTGTAAGATTTAACATGATGATCCTTATGAGCTCATCAAGGCAGCATCATCATCCCGACTCATCAGGACATGGATTCTCTCAATAATCAACGACACACCATGTACATAATATTATTTCCCAACTTCCAGGCCTATCGATTTAACAGAATAAATTTCGCCCATTGGTAAATCAAAGAAATAAATATTAAGTACATGTGCTCATTATTATATCGGAATTCAGAGCATGTACTCCATAATAACTAAGGTCTGATTCAATTATAAAGTCAGTATAAATTGAATCATCTCTATGTTGGTCCTGCTCAATACACACAAAGTATCTTAGTGTAATTCTATGGTCAAGATAAACCAACACTAAACTATACTACAACTATCCCGATGGTTTGTCCAAATCCATCTCGGTTGTGAGCCTCTACTTATACTCTACAAGGAACTGATAACATGATCTTCTATGTGACACCGCACACCATGTTATTTACAATGTAAAGTATCAGATAATATGCACATACTAATATAAACATGCAAACAGTGATCTTGTGATTCTCTTTCATAATGAAGATGTCTATATAAAAGTAAGGCTTTTAGTATACGTCCTCACAACCTCCCACTTATACTAAAATACTATGCAATCCTCACAATGTCATACATCTGACTCTCATATCCTCCACATGTCTATCAAAAGCTCTCGCTAGAAAGGCCTTAGTGAAAGGATCTGCCAGGTTATCCTCTGATGTAATCTAGGCGACAACATCTTCTCCTCACTTAGGTGGTGCTTGTGCTCTATATGCTTACTCGCCTTATGAGCTCGTGGTTCCTTCGAGTTTGCAACTGCACCACTGTTATCACAATAAATTGTGATAGCTCTGGGCAAATCAGGTATCACATCCAAGTCCATCATGAAGTTCCTGAGCCATACAGCTTGCTTGGCCGCCTCAGAGGTAGCCAGATACTCAGCGTCCATGGTGGAGTCCGCCACGCATTTATTCTTGACACCCCTCCATATTAAGGCTCCACCTCCTAAAGTAAATACAAACCCCAAGGTAGACATACTTTTGTCGTTATCTGATTGGAAGTCTGAATCTGTATAAGCCATTAGGAGTAATTGATCTGCCAGGTAAACCAGCATATAATCCCTAGTCCTTCTCAGGTGCTTCAGTATATGCTTTACCATAGTCCAATGTCCCTGACCTGGGTTACTTTGATATCTTCTAACCATGACCATGGTAAAACAGATATCCAATCTCGTACACAGCATAGCATACATGAGGTTGCCTACAGCCGAAGCATAAGGAACCGCCTTCATCTCCTCTATCTCCTTTGATATTTTAGAACACATCTCCTTAGATTGAGGAACTCCATGCCTGAAAGATAGAAAACCTTTCTTAGAGTTTTCCATGGTAGAACGAGCTAGGACATGTTAGTGCAGACAACACCCAAGTCGAACCAAGGTTTTGATAATGGCAAAGGGTTCAAAAGTTAAGATGTTATGTTTATCTAACATGTTACTTGAGTGTGCAGATTGAAGTCCTAGCGAAGGACTACTAGGCACCTAGCGAAGGACTGCTAGGCATCGAAACCCTAAGACCTGGAGAAGGATTGATGGGCACCTAGCGATGGGCTGCTAGGAGTCGAAAGACCTGGCGAAGTATTGCTAAGCACCAGGTGAAGGACTGCTTGGAACCGAAGACCTGGCGAAGGATTGCTGGGCACCAGGTGAAGGACTGCTTGGTACTGAAGACCTGGCGAAGGACTGCTAGGCACCTGACGAAGGACTGCTTGGCAAAAGTCCAATCGGAGGAGTCGGTTGGCAACAGGTAAATTCTCCTGAGAGGAGTAGGTGAGGACGCGTTCCCCGTCGAGGGAACAGTAGGCGTCGGTTTGACCTAGGGTTCCATTTTGGAGACCCAATGTCAGAACCAAGACAGCTACGGTTGTAAAATTCACTAACATACTTGCTTTATCATGTTTGGTACTAACCCTAGATGCAGGATCGAAGGAACGAGTTTCTGCAGCTTAGAACGCCCCAAAGGAGAGGGGCAGCAGCAGGGTTAGGCGCCCGGGAGGTCCCGGGCGCCCAAGGTCAAAGCCAAACAAGAGTCGAGCAAGAAAACGCTTCGGAAGTTCACTGGGCCAGGCACCCCCAAGCTCCCGGGCGCCCCCGTGCTCCCGGGTGCCCCGGATGCCTCGGGCACCCTGGGTCCAAGCCAACGAAGCAACCAAAGTCTATCCAGCAGAGAAGCCAGCAGATTGGGTCAACCGGGCGCCCCTGTGTCCCGGGCGGCCCCGTCAAACTTCGAGCCCGAACCTGGAGGGATAAGGGCTGACCGAGAGGTTTGCGGATCGAGTGACACGCAGGGGGCGCCCCCAGGTGCACTGTATAAGGGGCTCGACCCCCAAAGCTTCAGAACACAGTTTTCCAACGCCTCAATACTCTTCGCTCAAGCGCTCTGCTCCGTAAACTTCTAATCTCGAGGTTCTAGCGCCGACGACGACCCTACGCACTGAAGAACGATACACACCGGGTGTCGGTAACGAAGAGTTAGATTTTAATTGTATTTTTACTACACTACTACTGTAGTACTTCTTGTAATAACTTGCGCGATTATAGTATTGCCCGCAGTAAACGGTCAAGGACCGTGGGCCTTGGAGTAGGAGCCGACCGCGACTCCGAACCAAGTAAAAAATCTTGTGTTCGCGTTTGTGTTTATTTATTTCCACTGCGTAATTTCTCTCAATCTAATCCGAAACGGTTTTACGATATTCACCCCCCCTCTATCGTATTCTATCGATCCAACAAGTGGTATCAGAGTGGGGAAGCTCAAATTTGGTGCAACCACCAATTTGAGAATTTTTTAATTTTCTTCGAATTGTTTTCATTTTTTTTTTTGAAGTTTTATCATAAATCGAGGTTGGTGCAACACCACTCGATAAAATTATTTTATCTTCTTCCCGCACTACTAATCCAAGACCAAGTCTTGGGACGTTTTTTTCCTCTCTCTTTCTTTTTCAGATAATTCTTAAAAGGCCATGCAAGAGGGCTTCAGTACCGCCAGACCACCGCTCTTCAGTGGGGAGGATTTCTCCTACTGTAAGAGTAGGATGGAAGTCCACCTGAAAACTCAGGTGGACATGTGAATAATAATCCAGTCTGGTCTGGACATTCCTAAAAATACTGACGGAGTGCCACAATCCTACACCGAATGGGATACCACCCTAAAAAGGAAAATTGAAGCTGATGCCAAAGCAACTCAAACACTTCAATGCGGCCTAACCAAAGAGGAACTGAACCGGGTAGGTCCATTCAACAGTGCAAAAGAACTCTGGGGTAAGCTAATTGAGTTGCACGAAGGAACCTCCGACACACGGATCAGCAAGAGGTACCTACTACTGAACAAACTGTATACCATCAAGATGAATGACAGCGAATCAGCAGCTCAGCTCCACGCCAGAATTCAGGAGCTGATGAACGGTCTACACACCATCGGTCATAAGGTAGAGAATCGTGACCTGATCAGGTATGCTCTTAATGCCTTCCCTAGAAATACTTTGTGGGCATCTATGGTGGATGCGTACAGAGTTTCAAGGGATCTTTCTAAAATCAAGTTAGATGAACTATTTTTTGAACTAGAATTGCATGAGCAGACTAACTGCACCCTGGCAGAGAAAGACATCGCTTTTGTTGCAGGTAAAACTAGAAAGGTAACGAAGAAGAAGCCTCAACCTGCACCCGAGTCTGATTCAGACTCAGACTCAAAAGACAGCGAAGGAAATCGACCTAAACTGGTTCGACTAGCCTGGGACTATTACAAAGAACTAAAAGACCAGACCAACAGAAGGAAAGCCAGCCGAAGAAAGGAAGAACCAGCTGATCCTTCAAATGAAAAGAACAAACCAAATGTGACCTGTTACGAATGCAGAAAGAAGGGTCACTACAAGACTGAATGCCCCAATTTGAAGGAAACGAAGAAGACGAGAAAGAAGAAGGCCCTTTAGGCAACGTGGGACGAGTCCTCCTCCGAAGAAGAAGAAGAGGCCCCATAGTCAAACCTCCTCACACTAACCGCCTCAGAAGAACTCGAGACTGAGTCAAAATCGGAGCCGGAAGACGGAAAGCTCACGTTTTTAGAGGATGGCGAAATCACTGTAAGTGGGTTTTCTAGAAATCAATTAACCGAATTAATTGCCTATCTTTCTCGAGACTTGGCGAAAGCCAAAATCCGAGTCGAATATCTCTGACAGGAAGTAAAACTCCTGAAAGAGGGAGCTGACTCTAGATCCTTAACTGAGAAGGTTCAAGAAAAAACCTCTACTCAAGTTGAAAAACTTGAGAAAGAAAACTCCTCCTTGAAAACTCAAGTCAAGGACCTTAGATCAGCCTTAGAACGGTTGACTTCTGGTTCCAAGGGTCTTGACATGATTCTTGGAAAACAGAAGTCGGTTCTAAATCGATCCGGATTAGGCTATAGAACCAAGTCTAGACAAAGATCATACTATGTTGTACTGAACCAGTCCAGACCTAAAATTCAGGCATGGGTACCCAAACTGTGCCTGAACAAACAAACTGGATCAAATCAGTATTGGATCCCCAAGGACAAGATTCACATCTTGCCGAACCATTATCATGGCTTTAGTCAAGGGGAAGCCAAATTAAAAATAATATTCATAGTTAGATAAATTTCTATTCTTATTTTAAATTGCATGATTGCTTGTCTATTTAATTTCTGCAATTTACCATGCTTAGACTTAGGATTGGTTAGTTTAAGGACTAAACCAATTAAACTGAAACTTGAACAACCTAGTATTGGGTGGCGGTGAGATGATAGTACGTTAGGGAAGCCACTTCTAATAAGGTCAAGTATACTCTACTTGGTCTCTTTAGACTGGTGAAACTAGCCGAAGCTACCGATCCAAGACCCAAACTAGTTAGACCAGAATTTTTCAAGAAATAATTTTGAAAATGAAATTTCTTTGAAAGACTTTGTCAAGGAAAGGGTTGATGATCCAATAAGGCTACGTCCAAAGAAGGCCTAGTGCCTCGCCAAGACCTGGAAGCCAATTTTTGAAATTCAAATTCAAATTATTCTTTGTCAAATTCAAATCTAACACAAATTTTCAGTTAATTGTAGATTCAAACATTTGTTTTAAATAAACTCAAAATCAATTGTTTTCAAAATTAATTTAAAGTTTTCAAAACAATTCATGATTTTTCAAAATAATTTTATCTATTAAAAACCTATCTCACAAAAACCCATAAGGCAAACGTGATTGACAACTCTAGAATGGGTGAGATGGTAAAATTTAACTTAATTGAAATTCATTTAATACCTGTATTGTTGTTTAAATGCAAACATTAAATCCTGTAGTTTAGAATGGAGTTGACCAAATACTAGTCAAACAATGATCAGAGTAGTCAAAACATGGGCAGAGTAGTCAAACCATAGTCAAAGTAGTCAAATCATGGTCAAAGTAGTCATACCATGGTCAAAATAAATAAACCCTGGTCAATTGGTCAAACTGGTCAACAAAACTACAAAATTGATAATTCCCACCTAGCCCGGGCGCCCGTGACTCCTCGAGCGCCCCCACATCTCTTTCACTTCATTCAAGGCAGAAAAACTGCCATGTCTCCCTAACTAGGGCACTCCGGCCTTTGCGGGCGCCCCCAGTACCAGTCAAAGGCAGCAAAGCTGCCATCCCTTTCTGACCAGGGCGCCCGGGCCATCACGGCCGCCCCCGTCCAGCAGTAGGTCACTGCTAAAAGCAGTGACCATCTGACCCGGGCGCCCGGGAGCTCCCGGGCGCCCGAGCTAAAACGCCTATATAAGCCACCCGAACCTCCTCATTTTGCCACACCCAAAACACCTATCTTCTCCAACTCTTCTCCTTCCAAGGCGACCTAACACCCTCATAGTGACTCTTTCAACTTCGACCATGCCTCCCCGAATGGCTACTCGGTATGATTTTTCTTAGGCATTAAAATTATTTTTCCTAATTCCCTTCTTTTAAACGCATGCTTCTTATCTTAGAAAACACCGAGCAAACCAATCAATCCCCGGTACCGAACCTAGCCCCGTTCCTAGGTTTCTCACCTTGGAACTTTGTAATAAATTCGCTAGAACAATTTATAAGCCTATAAAAACGAGTTACCTCAATAGGCATTTCTTCACTCAATCTTGTCCACTGGCCATGAATGTTATTAATTTTTATCAACTAGACAACCTTGTATTCTGCACCCATCCCATCAACACAACCCTATGTGCAAAATTCTATAACAACATAGTTAGACAGAATGATCTTATGTTTGTCACCACCGTCAAGGGATGCCCTTGACCTTCGTTGCTCAACCGATTTCTTGGACTATGACTCCCTCGGTCCACCTTTTGCTGTTATCCCCCTAGGGATCCTCTATTTGATGCTCCCTACTCTCATATTGACCTAGATACTCTACACTCCTACTTCTATAGGGATGCTAGGAACCCCTTGGCCAGACGATTTCAGTCTGTTGACCTTCACGTCCAGGACTATGCTCTTTATAGAGTTCTAGTCTGCTGCATTCTACCATTATCCACTAGGGATGTCGCGACCATGCGACCATTTCACACCTTTCTACTGTACGCACTGATCCATCATCTTGATATCGACATTGGACTCCACATATTCCACATGATTCTATATGTGTCCAGTGTTACCACTCAAGGGCGGGTACGCACCCCCTACTGCCACATTATCACATCCATTCTTCATCATCACGGTCGTAACATTACCGATGGAGAGATGACCGCGATGACTGAATTTGATGAGATAGGTTTTAGGAACTTTTCCCTAGCTGGTATAGAGGTCTCGGGTACCGGGGTTTTATCGTGGAGACGTCAGCGAGCCGGAGTCCAGATCGACTCCGACGAGGAGGTAGAAGTCGACGTAGCTGATCTTGCGGTTGAAGCTCGGGAGCACATAGACGAGCGTGCACCTCCGATGTTTGGCGAGAGACTGACACTGCTTGAGACTAAGATCCACAGCCTCCGGGAAGAAGTGGAGGCAAATCATGCGGAAGAAATGGAGGCAAATCAGGCCCGACACATGGAGTATATGAACGCCCTCAGGGCCGATCGAGAGACCAACGACGCGCGGTATCATGAGATGATGTCACTGTTCCACTCTTGGCATCCAGGCTCATCCGATCGTCCCAGTCCCTCATCCTAGATTAGATTGGTGACTGTTTGACTGCCCCTACTCAGTAGGGTTGACTTATATTTGACGTGTATGACTATGCTGGTTCTCTCTTTTACCAGCTGACTTATGGAGTTGACTATTTGCTTTTCTTGATTAACTGATCTTTATCAGGGATTATGCTTGGTTGAATAGGCTTACTTTACTTCTGTTTTTTTAACTGCTTTACTCGATTTTAAAATCAGTCTTTAAAATAATTTTAAAACTGCTTTACTTGATTTTCAAAATCTTTTTACAATTTTAAAATCAATTTTTCGACTTAGTTTTTTTTTGGAAAAACTACCTCCTTCAAAACTAAGGCTTTTTCGAAAATGGACTTAGCTTAGGCCCTAACCCTAGAACTGCATGCACCTATAGATCTAGAAGTCAGCATCTCACAAGCACCTTAGGGTACTTTTGACTGACAACCTAGAACGGGTTGAGATGCTTAGGTCTTTGCCTTAATTCAAGATGTTTTAAGTCAGTGCATCTGCAGTAATTGGGGCACTAAATACAAATTAAATAGTAATCAGGTTAAGTGTCAAGCTTAGAAAATCTAACTTGAACAGAATACTTAACTTGACCAACCCTAGCGAAAACTACTATTTATAACAGTTAGTAAGTAGCTAATTGGGTTAGACAGGACCCGACAGAGATATATCAAATTGATTTGGTCTAGTTTATATCTTGAATTGGTTCAGTACATCACATTATTCTTTTGCTATATCCTTGTACAATTTAGTTTTTATTGCTTTGTTTTTTTTTATATATGGCAAAGGGGGAGAGATTGGAAAGGAAAGAAGGAGAGAAGATTTAAAAAATATTCAAAATTCAAAATTTTTTTATCCTTTCTTCAAAAAAGTAAAATCATCTAAGGTATTTTCATTTCTTTAAAAAGTAAAATCATCTAAGGTGCTTTTAAAAAATTTCCAAGTACTTGATTTAAACTGTTTTCAAAAAATTTCCAAGTACTTGACTTAAACTATTTTCAAAAAATTTCGAAGTACTTGACTTAAACTGTTTTCAAAAAATTTCAAAGTACTTGACTTAAACTATTTTCAAAAAATTTCAAAGTACTTGACTTAAATTATTTTCAAAAAATTTCCAACTACTTGACTTAAACTGTTTTCAAAAATTTCAAAGTACTTGACTTAAACTGTTTTCAAAAAGTTGCAAAGTACTTTTTAAAATTGTGTCTAAGTACCTGACCTAAGATGTTTGTTATCTCTAGGTACTTATTTTCAAACTTTTCAAATAGAAAAATTTCTAAGTATAAACTTTCTAAAGTACTAAAGAGATTGAAATGTTTTTTAAAATTTCCTTTTAAAAACATCAGAAGATGTGTAAAAATTTTTTCTACTAAGACATTGACTTGAAAATTTTTCTAAAAAGTATAAAATTTCTAAGTATAAAATTTTCCAAGTGCCCAACCAAAATGTTTTTTGGAAAATGTCTTCTAAAAACGTCTTTTGAAAAATGTTCTACGTCTTGAAAAATCAATTCCATTTTTGGACTTAGAAATTTTTCAAACCCCACGAACTTTTGAAAAACCTAGGGGGAGATTCCTTCCAGGGGGAGGAAACTAAACTGGTATTTCACCTGGTTGTGATTAACTTAACTTTTTGAATCGGGTTGCCATAAATCAAAAAGGGGGAGATTGTTGGTGCAGACAGCACCCAAGTCGAACCTATGTTTTGATAATGGCAATGGGTTCAAAAAGTTAAGATGTTATGTTTATCTAACATGTTACTTGAGTGTGCAGATTGAAGTCCTAGCGAAGGACTGATAGGCACCTAGCGAAGGACTGCTAGGCATCGAAACCCTAAGACCTGGCGAAGGATTGCTGGGCACCTAGCGAAGGGCTGCTAGGAGTCAAAAGACCTGGCGAAGTATTGCTAGGCACCAGGCGAAGGACTGCTTGGAACCGAAGACCTGACGAAGGATTGCTGGGCACCAGGCGAAGGACTGCTTGGTACTGAAAACCTGGCGAAGGACTACTATGTTGGGACCAGGTGCATGTCGACAAGGATACGAGTTCGTAAAATTTAAAATTTTTACGTGCAGCGGAAGAGTTTGCATTAAATAATTTCCTAAATTATTTCAACTTCGTATCTAGCATGCAATCTTATGGTGTGTTGACATAATCATAAAATAGAACTTTGCGGAAAAGTAAACTTATTTACTAAGTACCTCTCGTAACTCAAAGTAAGGGACGAGATCCAACCGTAGCGTCCCTTGGAAGCTCCGCCTCTATTCGCGTCCACGCCGAGTTCTCTTTGGGATGACTTCACAAAGTCACGAGTTTTGTGCCGACGAGAACTACTAGATTCCCGGAAGGCACAACTAGAAGAATAAGAGAAATAATGGAAAAACTAACCAACGAAGTAACGGAATCGAATTCCGGGAAGAGAGGAATCGCAATCCGCTTCTTCTTCTTCGTGTTCGGGTTCTCCTTCTTCTTTAATGCTCACGGCACCACCTCCTTGGTTGTGGTTGGGCGCCGGCCCTAGAGGAGCTAGGGTGCGCCGGCCCTAAGGGAGGAAGAAGAGAAGGAGGAGAGGAGAGATTAAGAGAGAGAGAGAGAGAATTCTTAATCTCTTAATTGGAATAAAGGGCTAGCCTTTGGTTCCTTTATATAGTAGCAACTCCTTTGCTAAGTCTCCCTCTAAACCGAATTAACGGAATTAACGGAATTGGTTATAAGAAATTTATCTTATTAATTTTCTTATTAATTATTCCGTTTAAACCAAGTCTTTATTATAAACTAATTTATAATAAAACTAATTCTTCTTCTCTTTTAAATTATGGAATAAATTTTTATAAGAAATTTATAAACTTTCTTATTATGAAAAATCAATTCATAATTGATTTTATAAAATTAAAATAAACCAATTCGTGGATTATTTTAATCTTCCATAAAAGAATAAATTTCTATAAATTTTATTTATATAAATTTCTTTATACAAATTTATTTATCCATAATTTATAAAATAAATCACACTAGATTTATTTTATTAATTAAACCAATTAAATTGGTTTTTCTCCTCTTATTTGGCCGGCCACCAAAGAGGGTTTAACACCCTCTTTGGCCGGCCAAAACCAACCCAATAAACCACGAATTAAACTCATTTAATTCGCCCAAAAAGCCTTCAAAAGACTTAGCCATTTTTGGCTTCCATTGCGCCTCTGACTAACTCAGATTCGACTTGTTTCTCTTGATCGGAAAATCTAATTTTCAACTCGTTTTAAATCCCTCGGATTACTCGTATTGCGTGTGACTAAATAGGCTTTCGATTTATGTTGGCCGTCTATAATTAACCCATTAATTATAGAACGATCATGAGTGGCACCTAGTAGTACATCATGATCCCCAATTAATCGAAAGATCAACGGTTTGACCTCAGAAGAAATTATTCTGAAACCCTTCAGCAGCTCTAATGAATCGTGCCTCATTCCCTTCACCACCTTATACCCACTTGGTTCAGGACACGGTCTATGGTGTCAGTCCCCACTAGGCTGACTACGTCACACCTAGCCCAAGCAGTGTCTTCCTCGTCCTTTGGATTTCTAATTACTCTCATGTATTTAAGAGACTCGCACTCTTGACATGATATGCTCTGGCCAGAGGCTTTGAGTAACAATCCGACGATAGGCCTGGGTATACATCTCCTCGCAAGGAGTGGTGAATCCTTTGTAGGCTGTTCAAACATCTTCAGGCACTTCGGCTTATACCCGATCATCCTGGGTCCACACCTCCTCGGAGATGCTTGCTTAAGATGTCAAAGTATAAGTCTCCATGACTAAGATGACTTGAACACCGCAAGTCAAAGGAACATCGCACTTAAGCCGCAGTAAGATCTTCATTGACATATCTACATGTAGATTCCCATATGAAGTCTTACAGCTAGTCACTCCAATGAACTAGTTCCCTTAACTAGCATCCATGTTTATCTCCGGACATCCCAATGTCACCAGCTAGTGAGAATCAGCTGATTAGAGAATAACCCATGCTAGTCTCAACAGAATTGATAGTGTCCGTTTTCATCAATTCATCGACTAGGGATAATTTCAATACTTCACATTTGCACATTAGAGATAATCACTAGTTGTGATCCCATCACAATTTCTCTTATGCTGTGAGTTGTATTGCGGATATTCAGTAGATGAGTTTAAGATCCCAATCAAATACACAAAACATGTATACTCAAATAGTGAATTATCATTTATTAAAATAAATGTTTACATCATAAGGCGATTGTCTTAGGACACTTCTCTCATATCACTAACAAACTCCCACTTGGCCTAATGCCAATCACTACGGTATCCTATACCACAGGCTCTAACATGACCCTCAAACTTGTTTTGAGGCAAGGCCTTAGTTAAAGGATCCGCTATATTCCTTTCAGTGGGAACTCTCTCAATTTGTATGTCATTCCTACTTATAATCTCTCTGATCAAATGATAGCGTCGAAGCACGTGTTTGGATCGTTGATGAGACCTTGGTTCCTTCGCTTGTGCAATAGCTCCATTGTTGTCGCAGTAAACCGACACTGCTTCATCAATGGTTGGAACCACACCAAGTTCTGAGACAAACTTCTTGATCCAAACTGCTTCCTTTGCTGCTTCCGAAGCTGCGATATACTCCGCTTCCGTGGTAGAATCCGCTACGGTGTCTTGTTTGGAACTCTTCCAACTTACTGCGCCTCCATTCAAAGTAAATACGTATCCAGACTGCGATTTGGAGTCATCCTTATCTGTCTGGAAACTGGCATCTGTATACCCACGTATTATCAAATCTCCTTCTCCATATATTAGAAATACATCCTTAGTTCTTCTTAAGTACTTAAGGATTGTCTTAACAGCCGCCCAATGATCCATTCCTGGATCAGATTGCTATCTGCTCGTGACGCTCAGAGCATACGATACATCGGGCCTACTACATAACATAGCATACATGATAGATCCTATTGCGGATGCATAGGGAATCTTATTCATGCTAATCCTCTCGTCTTCTGTGCGCGGACACATAGACTTCGAAAGGTTGATCCCATGCCTGATGGGAAGGTAACCTTTCTTGGATTCCGACATGCTAAACCTTTTTAGCACTCGGTCTATATATGTAGACTGCGAAAGACCAAGCAACCGTTTTGATCTATCTCTATATATTCTAATCCCAAGGATATAGGTTGCTTCTCCCAGGTCTTTCATGGAGAAAGTTTTTGGACAACCAAATCTTAACTGTCTGTAAAACTGATATATCGTTTCCTATAAGTAAGATGTCATCGACATATAATACTAGGAATACGACTGCACTCCCACTAACCTTCTTGTACACACAAGGTTCGTCAGGATTTTGTGAGAAATCAAACTCTTTGATTGTCTCATCAAAACGGATGTTCCAGCTCCTAGATGCTTGCTTTAGTCCATATATGGATCGTCGAAGCTTGCATACCTTGGTTTTATCAACCGAAGTGAAACCTTCAGGTTGTATCATATATACATCCTCAAGTAGGTTTCCATTAAGGAAAGCTGTTTTCACATCCATTTGCCATATCTCATAATCATAATGAGCTGCTATGGCTAGGAGCATCCGAATGGATTTAAGCATAGCTACTGGCGAATAGGTTTCGTCATAATCAATTCCTTGTTTTTGACGATATCCTTTTGCCACCAATCTAGCCTTATAGGTAACAACATTACTTTCCATGTCGGTTTTCTTCTTGAAAATCCACTTGCACCCTATGGGTTTAATCCCTTCAGGTGGGTTAACCAAGTCCCATACTTGATTTTCATACATGGAATCCATTTCCGACTTCATGGCCTCAAGCCATTTGTCCCTTTCTGAATTTTTCAGAACATCTTCATAACTGATAGGTTCGTCATCACCAATGAGCAACACGTCGTTCGATTCACTTACGAGAAATCCGTATCTCTCTGGAATGTTGCGTGTCCTATCAGACCTACGAAGAGGTGGTGTAGTTTTAGGTTCAACTGATAGCTCATCACTATGAATTATCGGTTGTGGGCCTAGACTAGGTGTCTCTGTGATGTCTATTGGAGTTTCTTGAACTTCATCAAGTTCAATCCCACTCCCACTGTTTTCTTGTAAAAGAAACTCTTTCTCTAGAAATACAGCATGCCTTGAAACAAACACCTTTTGTTCCAAGGGATGATAGAATTGGTAACCCTTCGTTTCCTTAGGGTATCCAATAAATAGACATTTATCAGACTTAGCATCCAATTTGTCTGATACAACCCGCTTCACATAAGCAGGACAACCCCATATCTTAAGGTGAGTTAAGTGAGGTTTCTTACTATTCCAAATCTCATATGGAGTAGTAGAGACTACCTTGGTCGGGACTCTGTTTAGCAAGTAAACAGCTGTCTTAAGTGCATAGCCCCAAAAGGATTTTGGAAGAGTTGCATGATTCATCATAGACCTAACCATGTCCATCAAGGTTCGGTTGCGCCTCTCAGATACACCATTATGCTGTGGTGTATACGGCGGAGTCCATTGGGACAATATCCCATTGTCCCTTAGATAATCTTGAAACTCTTGACTTAAGTATTCACCACCTCGATCGGATCGAAGTATCTTAATACTTTTGCCAAGCTGTTTCTCTACTTCATTTCTGAACTCTTTGAATTTCTCAAAGGCTTCAGATTTGTGTTTCATCAAGAACACATACCCGAATCGTGAGTGATCATCGATGAAGGTGATGAAGTAGCTATAGCCTCCTTGTGAAAGAGTTGACATTGGTCCACATACATCGGTATGTATTAGACCAAGCAATTCTCCCACTGGATTACCTTTTCCGGGAAAGGGTAATTTGGTCATCTTGCCTTTTAAGCATGATTCGCATGTATCAAATGAACCGGGTTCAAATGATTCCAAAATTCCACATCGGTGTAATTCGGTCATGCGTTTCTTACTTATATGGCCAAGACGACAGTGCCACGTGTAGGAGTCTATTTGATTATCTATTCGAGCACGTTTGTTGCTTACTTCGATATTGAAAACGTCACTGGATAAATCTAACGTGTAGATGCCATTGCACAAAGTTCCATTCCCATAAAGAACGCCATTTAAAGTTATGTAACAACAATTGTTACTGAAAGTTAAATGATAACCCTTTTCATTCAAACATGAAATAGATACAATGTTCTTTATTAACGAAGGAACGAAATAACAATTATCCAATTCTAAGACACGTCCAGTTGGGAGCTTTAGCAAATATGTTCCGATGGCAATAGCAGCAATCCTTGCTCCATTTCCAACCCGCAAATTCGCTTCTCCCTTGACGAGCCTTCTTCTATTCCTTAGCCCCTGTATGTCATTACATATATGTGAGCTACACCCAGTATCAAGTACCCAGGTATCTGAGGAAATAGAGTGACATTCAATAACGAAGATACCTGAAGAGGATGGGGCATCGGATGCCTTCTTCTTCACGGACTCAAGATAAATCTTGCAGTTTCTTCGCCAGTGACCTTCCTTGCCACAGTGATGGCAAGTTCCTTTTGGTTTCTTTTCAGTTTTCTTGGCCTTTTTCTTCTTCCCTTTGTTCTGTTCTTTGGCCTTCCTCTTAGAACCTTTCTTCGAGGAACCAACTAACAGTACTGCCTTTTGATCTGGCTTTACAGAAGGCTCCACAGTCTTCAGCATGTTGATCAATTCAGGAATGGTAGTCTCCAGTTTGTTCATCCGATAGTTCATCACAAATTGTGAACAACTCTTGGACAAACAACTCAGAATTAAGTCAATACTTAGTTCATGATCCATTGCAAAACCGAGTGCGCTCAGTCGCTCAATGTACCCCAACATCTTTAACACAAACTGCGAGGCAGAAGTGCCTTCCTGCATCTTAGTGGTGAAGAGGAGTCTGGAGACTTCGAACCTTTCGGATCTCGCCTGCTCTTCAAACAACTCATGAAGATGGAAGATGATGGTATTAGCATCCATATACTCATGCTGCTTTTGCAACTCAGGTACCATAGAGGCTAGCATGATGCAACTCGCAAGTTTAGAATCGGTCACATGTTTCTGATAGGCCAACAATTGGTCTGGAGTTGTATTCTCTGGAGGATGGGTGGGAAGTTGTTCTTCAAGGACATATGCAAGCTTCTCTGCCTTGAGGACTATCCTCAGGTTTCGAAGTCAGTCCATGTAGTTCGGCCCAGTCAGTTTATTTGTGTCCAAAATGGAACNAATTTTACATTTGTAGTTTCTTCAATTTTTAGGGTAGTCTTGTTATAAACTCTATAGGCTCTACTGGTAAGGGAATAACCTACAAAGATACCTTCCTCAACCTTAGAAGTAAATTTTCCTAAAGTGTTCTCTAGTATTTTAAGATATAGACTTTACATCCAAATACTTTAAGGTATTTAATGTTAGGTTGTTTGCTATAATAGATTTCAAAAGAGGTCTTTCCTAGGTTTTTAATTAGAGTTATTCTGTTTTGTACATAACAAGCTGTACTAACAGCCTCAGCCCAAAGATATTTAGGTAAGTTGTATTCATTAAGCATTGTTCTAGCTGCTTCTTGTAGTGTTCTATTTTTTCTTTCTACAATTCCATTTTGTTGAGGTGTTTTAGGGCAAGAGAATTCGTGATGGTAGCCCTTTTCTAGACAAAATTGATTAAATTTATGATTTTTGAATTCTCCGCCATTATCGCTCCTAAATCTTTTGATTTTAACCCCCTTTTCATTTTCCGTTAATTTACAAAATTGAGTGAGTGTATCAAAAGTTTCATCTTTATTTTTTAAGAATTTTACCCAGGTAAATCTTGAATAGTCATCGATAATTACAAGGCAGTATAGTTCCCACTAATTGATTTAACCCCATGTGAGTCAAATAGGTCTAAGTGAATTAATTCCAGAATTGACTTGGTTTGAGTTTGATTAGTTGGTTTGTGGGTTGACCTAGTTTGTTTTCCTTGTTGACAAGCATTACATAAGGTTGACTCAAGGTTAGATAACTTGGTAGGCCTCTAACTAAACCATTTAGTTTAGGTAGTTTTCTGAAGTGAGTGTGTGAAAGTCTCCTATGCCAGAGCCAAGTCTCATCCTTATGGGTTAAGAGGCAGTTTTCTAAGGGACAGGTTAACTTAATTTCATAAATGTTATTGTGCCTAAGTCCTCTAAGTGTGATGTTTGGGTTGTCATTGTGTTTGATCAAACATTCATTGGATAGGAACCTAACCTTATAACCAGTGTCACACAATTGGCTAATGCTTAGTAAATTGAAGTTGAAATTTTCAACAAGTAATACATTTGTTATTATGAAATCTGACTCAAGTTCAATATTGCCTAGGCCAATTACCTTAAGTTTACCGTTGTTTCCAAAAGCAACAGTCCCTAGTCTTTTGTACTTGAGTTCTGTAAATTTGGTGGGATCCCCAGTCATGTGTCTGGAGCATCCATTGTCAATGATCCATTTATTTTCCTACAGTTAAGTAAACGGTTTAGACCTAGGTTGAGTTTTTTTTGAAAAAAAAATCTAAAAAGATTTAAACACTTGAGTTTGAATTTTAAATTTGAGTTATGTTAAGCTTGACTTTGAATTTGATTTTTAATTTTAATTTTAATTTTTAATTTGAATTTTAATTTTGAATTTTTGAATTTTAATTTTTAATTTGAATTTGAATTTTAATTTTAATTTTAATTTAATTTTTTTATTTGAATTTTAATTTGTTTTTTTTTTTTTTTTTTTTTTTTTTAATTTTTTTTTTTTTTTTTTTTTTAATTTTTTTAATTTTAATTTTTAATTTAATTTTTTTAATTTGAATTTTAATTTGAATTTGAATTTGAATTTTAATTTGAATTTGAATTTGAATTTGAATTTTAATTTGAATTTGAATTTTTGAATTTGTGAATTTGAATTTTAATTTGAATTTGAATTTAATTTGATTAATTTGAATTGAATTTTAATTTGGAATTTTAATTTGAATTTGAATTTTAATTTGAATTTGAATTTGAATTTTAATTTGAATTTGAATTTGAATTTTAATTTTAATTTGAATTTGAATTTGAATTTGAATTTTAATTTGAATTTGAATTTAATTTGAATTTTAATTTGAATTTTGAATTTGTTAATTTGAATTTGAATTTGAATTTAATTTGAATTTGAATTTTAATTTGAATTTTGAATTTGAATTTGAATTTTAATTTTAATTTGAATTTGAATTTGAATTTTAATTTGAATTTGAATTTGAATTTGAATTTGAATTTGAATTTTAATTTGAATTTGAATTTTAATTTGAATTTTAATTTGAATTTGAATTTTAATTTGAATTTGAATTTTAATTTGAATTTGAATTTTAATTTGAATTTGAATTTTAATTTGAATTTGAATTTTAATTTGAATTTTAATTTGAATTTGAATTTGAATTTTAATTTGAATTTTAATTTGAATTTGAATTTGAATTTGAATTTTAATTTGAATTTGAATTTTAATTTGAATTTGAATTTGAATTTGAATTTGAATTTTAATTTTAATTTAAATTTGAATTTGAATTTTAATTTTAATTTGAATTTGAATTTTAATTTGAATTTTAATTTGAATTTGAATTTTAATTTGAATTTGAATTTGAATTTAATTTGAATTTGAATTTGAATTTGAATTTTAATTTGAATTTTAATTTTAATTTGAATTTGAATTTGAATTTGAATTTTAATTTGAATTTTAATTTGAATTTGAATTTGAATTTGAATTTTAATTTTAATTTTAATTTTAATTTTAATTTTAATTTGAATTTGAATTTTAATTTGAATTTTAATTTGAATTTGAATTTTAATTTGAATTTGAATTTGAATTTAATTTGAATTTGAATTTGAATTTTAATTTTAATTTTAATTTTAATTTGAATTTGAATTATCAATAATTTAAATTTGGTTATCCTTATTCATCTCACTCGGTCTAAGTTATCAATCAAGGGAGTCCAATGATTTTGTGAGATGGTTTTGAGTTTGATTAGAAAAGTTAATTTGACCTTGTGTTAGATCCAAGTTTAACAAGTAGTAATTTAAAAGTACACTTCAATAATTGGCTTCCAGGCCATGGCGAGGCACAGTGGCCTTCTTTGGCCGAAGCCTTATTGGAGCAACAACCATTTTCTAGTCAAAGCCGCTTAAAGAAGTTGAACTTTTAACTTACTCATTGAAAACCTTGGTACTAAATAGTACAAGATTCAAATTAACTTTGAAGCTAATCCTAAGTGCCCACCTGGGCAGAGGCTGATTTTAAGGTGCCAACTAGTTTGGAGCCTCCTCCTAAATTGTAGATTGGGTGTCTAGGGTCAATGTAATGGATGTCCCTTTTTGGGACATAAAATTGATTCTGACCTACTTGCTTTGTTAGATAAGCTTTCGGAACCCACGCTTTTTGTTGATTTTTGCGGGGGTGGATAAAGGAGATAAAGGATCTTTGGTTCGATCTTGATTTATATCCTATCCCAGATTTGTTGTACATGCCCTTTTGTGATCCAAGAATAAGGTCAAGGTTCTTGGATCGGGTTGTGAAAGTTGCTAGTAGATCCTTAAGTTTTAGGACTTCGCCCTTTAGGGTTGAGTTTTCAGTTTCAATCTCAATTAATTTTTGATTTTGAGTTTGTTCAGTTAATGTTCTAGTATTAATTAATTGCTCCTTAAGGTCTTGATTTTCCTTAAGGAGCTGGTCATTTCTAGATTCAGTTTCAAGCAATTTTTTATTTAAAACAGAAATAATTTTAAAGAACTTTTCATTTACTGAATCTAAATATACCTTTGTAGAGCCGTCTGAAAATAGTCCGATCTCTTGGCTCGACTCGTATTCGGAATCCTCGTCTTGATCTGAGTTTGATTCTGGTCCGGTTGCCATCAGTGCGAGGTAGCTTGCGTTCTTTTGATGTTCATCGTCGGAATCGTCCGAGCTTTCATCCCATGTGGCTTGAAGAGCCTTCTTCTTTTTGTTCTTAGTGGGTTGGTCCTCTTTCTTGTAAGGGCATTCATGTTTGAAGTGCCCTTTTCTGTTACAGCCGAAGCAGATCATTTTGCTTTTACCTTCAGTGCTGTAGGGCTTCACTACCTTTTGAATATCTTTCTTTGAAAATTTGTTCTTCCTTCTGGTGAACATTTTTCTTACCAAGTTCACCAGTTGTTCTTCTTCATCAGAGCCTGACTCATCTTCAGGTTCTTCTTGGACTTTTCTCTTTGATTTGGCTTCCTTTGGTGAACCTGCAAATAAAGCTAGCCCTTTCTCGGCCTTGGCGTTAGTCTGTTCGTGCAGTTCTAATTCACAAAACAATTCATCTAAATTAATTTTAGAAAGGTTCCTAGAAATTTTATAAGCATCTATAATAGATGCCCATAGTGAATTTCTAGGGAATGCATTTAAAGCGTACCTTATGATGTCCCGGTTCTCCTGTTTGTGCCCGATCATGTGGAGTCCATTCAGTATGTCCTTGATCCGGGCGTGGAGTTGACTTGCAGATTCTCCTTCCTGCATTTTTATATTAAATAACTTATTTAAAAGTAAATCCCTTTTTGTTACCTTGGCATCAGAGGTGCCTTCATGTAGTTCAATTAATTTGTCCCATAGCTCCTTTGCTGAGTCAGTTGGTCCAATTCTGTTTAGCTCCTCTTTGGTAAGTCCGCACTGGAGGGTGTTCTGGGCTTTGAACTCGGTCTGAGCCTTTTTCTTCATCTCCGAGTTCCATCTGTCGGGCCTAAGTGGAGCATTATTTCCCTCATCCATTGGCGGTGTGTAACCTGTTTGAACTGCAAACCACTGATCCATGTCGGTCTTCAGATAAACCTCCATCCTTCTCTTCCAGTAGGGAAAGTCTTCCCCATTAAAGAGAGGAGGGCGGGCAGTGCTATAGCCTTCACCTTGAGCCATCTGAAATAGACTACACAAAAACTTGTCCCAAGACTAAGTCTTGGATTAGTAGTGTGGTAGAAATAGGAGAAGAGAGAGAAAAAGTGACTCGAAATGGTGTTGCACCAAATTCGAGTAAAATCAAACGAACGGAAAAAATAATCCAAATCTAGGCAACAATACCTAATTTAGATCAAGTGTAGCGAAAAACCAAAACTTGAAAAAAACTGGATTTCCCCCGGCTCTTATGGTGGTTGCACCGATACAGAGCGAACTTGGCTTTGATACCACTTGTAGGATCGATGCACGTGAGAGGGGGGGGGGTGAATCACGTGCCTTTTTTTTTAAAAAATTAAATCAGAGTGCTTTAAAAAGCGTGCACAGCGGAAATGAAAGAGACAAAAAACAAACACACAAACACGAACGATTTTTACTTCGTTCGGAGCCTTCGGCGACTCCTACTCGAAGGCCCAGGTCCCTCGGACCTTTCCGTTGGGCAATCTACTAAAACTCTCTATCGGTCAACCCCGATAGAGTAGGCGAGTACAAATGAATTGAAAGTGTGACAACCCCACACTTTCAAGTAATTAAGTGCAATAAAGTATTAAAAGAAATTCTTCTTTTTACCGACGTCCGGAGTAGGTCGACTCTTTCGGGGCAGCGGGACGTCGTCGGCTCGAAGTGTAGCGTTTCCGGAGCAAGGCGCGAGCGTAGAAGAACTTGAAAGCTTTGGAAGAACTGTTGTCTTTGAACCTTGGTCGAGGGGCTCTATTTATAGCCCTGGGGGCGCCCGAAACGTCCGGGGCGCCCCTCTGCGTGGCTGCCGATCCGCAGCCCTCTCGGTCAAGCACTTGATCTCTTTATCTTCGGGATCACCTTTGACTGGGGCGCCCGACGCGCGCGGGGCGCCCGATTTGACCGGTCAAAGCCACATCTCCTTGGCTTCGCGAGGGTGAGCTTACGCAGTTGGCAGTGAGGTGGCACAGGGGGCGCCCGAGACATGCGGGGCGCCCGACGCGCGCGGCTGTCGGGGCGTTTACCTCTCTGCTGACTTTGGGTTGACTCTGGGGCGCCCGACACATCCGGGGCGCCCTGCTCAGCTACGGCCTCACTCCTTTGAGGCTCTCTGAGCTGCAGAATCATAGTCCTTTGGTCCTGCATCCAGGGTTAGTCCAAAACAAGGCTAGCACAATTTTATATGGACTAAAATAAGATACAATTCTAAGTTAATTAGATCCTGTCTCCCAGACCAGGATCTAACCAGGACTCAACTTAGATCACCTAAATGGGTCTAAGTTGGACCGCGCCTAAAGTCCAAGATTGGACTCGTCCTCACTGGGTCGCTCCTCCAGTGACTTACCTTACTTACCCATTATGCAGCTCTGCTTGACTTCTTGACCCTACCAGGACTTCCTGCCAAGGCTCAACCACCTTGGTCTTCCTGCCAAGTCTCAACCAACTTGGTCTTCAGCCAGTTGTCAGGTCCCGCGGACCCAACTGGACTTTCCGCCAGGACTCAACCATCCTGGACTTCAGCCTGGTGTCTGGTCCTAAGTCTTTCAACTCTGCACACTTGGTAAAGAGGTTAAACACACACAACCCTAACTTTAACCACTTTGTCATACATCAAAACCCGAGTTTGACCGTCAGTGCAAACTGCACCAACAGGTTGAACCACGTTAAGGGCATAACGCCATGCTAAGGTCACATCAAGGTGAAAGTTTGTTGGATGCCTAAACCCTCACACCATTCCTTGAGTTTTCTACCTTGGAACAATCGTCCATTATAAGAGACCAACTTGTATAGGATCCTATACTGACAGACAATGTCTCTCCATAGAATTCTCATGACTGTTTCTTCTGTTATCCGAGCTAGGGGCTCAGCTTTAACCCATTTGGAGAAGTAATCCATTATCACCAATAGGAATTTCTTTTGTTGAGGCCCAGCCGGAAAAGGATACACAATATATATTCCCCATTGATCGAAGGGGAATGGGATGGTAGAACTCTTGAGGAATTCTGTTGGGCGGTGAGACAGATGTTGATGCTTCTGGTAAGATTCACAATCGACCACAATCTTAGCCGCGTCTTCTTGCAAAGTGGGCTAGAAAAAGGCTGCTAATATTATTTTCCTTTCCATAGCTCTTCCTCCAATGTGGCTATCGCAGATGCCTTCATGAACTTCCCTCATGACATATTCTACATCCTCTGACCCAAAGCATTTTAGAAGAGACCTGGCGAATGCTCACTTATACAATTGATCCCCGATCAACGTGAATTGAGTGGCTCTCCGTTTTAACAATCGGGCTTGACCTGTGTCACTCGGGAGATCACCTTTTTTAGAAATGTAGTGAAGGGTATCCTCCAGTCGGACTCTGCCTCCCAATCGGGCTCTCTGTCTATTTGTGTCACTAACATCTCTTGGCAAACAAGCTCCTCCATTGTCCAAGAGGCTAATGAACTGGCTATTTTGACCAGCTTGTTTGCTTTGGTATTGTCCGCCTAGGAGATTTTATGCAGTATCACCTCCTGAAAATTTTATTTTAGTTGTTCAAATGCTTGTGCATGCCTCCTCATTCACTTATTCCGTATTTTAAAGTCTCCCCCGACCTGCAAAGCCACCAGTTATGAATTTGAGTATATAATAACTCGACTCGCCCCAACCTACTTGGCTACTTGTAGCCCGACTAATAAGGCTTCATATTCTGCTTCATTATTAGTGATCCAGAAGTTGAGTTAAATCGACAACTGGAGCACGTCTTCTCGGAGGAGATTAGTAATATTCCTATGCCACTAATTCTCTGGGTAGAAGAACTGTCAACTTACACTTTCCAAGTTTCCCCTGTCTCAAGGGTAGTAAGGGCTTTTGTAATGAAATCCACCAAAGCTTTGGCTTTTATAGCTGATCAAGGTTGATACTGAATGTCATACTGGCTGAGCTCCGTAGTCCACTTGATCAACTTCCCAGAAGCCTCCTAATTCGTCAGGATTCACCTAAGCGGGCTATTAGTGAGGACCATAATGGGGTGGGACAAGAAATATGGTCTCAACCTCCGAGCGGTCAAAACTACCCCATAGGCCAAATTTTCCAAGGTAGTATAACGACTCTCCGCATCCTTTAGTAGGTGACTGAAAAAGTAAATAGGGTATTGGATAGTACCTTCCTCCCGCAGTAAAGCAGAGCCAACCACCTGCTTGGCCATTGATAAATACAAGAATTGCTTCTCCCTCGCCATTGACTTATATAAGATAGGAAGACCAACTAGATACTCCTTCAGCTTTCCGAAAACCTTGTCACACTTGTCATCCCACTCAAACTTAGCCTTCTTCCTCAAAACTTTAAAGAATAGGAGTGTTCGATCAGCTGATCGGGATATAAACCGAGAAAGAGCCGTTATCCGACCCACCAATCTTCTTGGGGGCGGGGGTGACATATCTTGAATATTTTGTACCTTCTCGGAATTAGCCTTAATTCCCTGCTCGACCACTATGTATTCCTGGAAACATCCACTTTTAACTCTAAATAAGCACTTGGTAGGATTAAATTTGAGCCCATGGGCTCTTAGAGTACCAAAGGTCTCTTCCAGGTCGACTATCAAATTTTCTCCTCATTCTGTCTTTATGAAAATATCATCCACATATACTTCAATGTTCCTCCCGATCTAGTGTCGGAACACCTTGTCTATTATCCTTTGATAAGTAGCTCATGCATTCTTTAACCCGAATGACATAATATTATAGTAATATGTACCGTTCGAGGTGACGAAGCAAACCTTTTCTTGATCTTCTCGGGCGAGAGGTACTTGGTGATATCTTTGATACGCATCCAACATTCAAATGAATTCACATCTCGATGTGGATTCTACCATTTAATCTATCCGCATGAAGGGGTAGATATCTTTAGGACAAACTTTATTCAAATCTCGGAAGTTGATACATACATGCCATTTTACCCCGAGCTTAGGAACTAGCATAACATTAGCTAGTCAGCTCAGAAATTGAACTTCCCGAATGTGACCTGCTTCTAATAACTTGGCCACCTCTTTGCGTATTATCTAATTCTGCTTAGTTACAAAATGTCTTCTTTTTTGCTTAATTGGTCGAGCTTCTAGAAGAATATTTAGACACTGCACCTTCCTACTCTTGCAAGCATCTATTTTAATCTCGCCCACATAGCACCTCCTTTGATCAGTTGGCTCACGGTGAACGTTGATAAGGCTTAGGAGCATACCTTGATTTATGAGACTTATTTGCTCCATTTTTCCGAGAATGACAGAGGGAATAACATTCCTCCGTGGAATGGGTGCATGAATGATGATAGGTGCAATACTTCTTGCCTGTTGCGGCATCCAGCTCGACAAGGGTGTCGGTGTCCATGGTTTGAACCACTTTGTCCCCACAGCGATCCCTGTATTGGTTATAGCTCGGACGGACTTCCTTGGCCCGAGTGGGAGGAGGTGGGGCCCTCCACTCAGGAACAACAGGATGTGAATGAGCCCTCCTATGCTTTCCTTCGCACATATTGGATTTCCTTCACATTTATATGTTTCACCGATCTGCCTAGTAAATCGTCAAAGCTGACCGGCGACTTCTTAACTAGGGACCGAAAGAAATCCCCCTTTGCCAACCCTTGAGTGAAAACACTCACAAGGATTTCAAAGGTGGCAGTGTGAACATCTAGGGCCACCCGATTGAAACTCTAGATGTAGTCCTTCAACGTCTCTTTACTCTCTGTTTAAGGAAGAACAAGTTGAGGGCGGTCTTGTGATACCTTTGACTGCTCGCAAAGTGATGCAGGAAGGCAGTCCGAAATTCTCTAAAAGAGCTAATGGAGGCATTGGGTAGCCTCTTGAACTATCTCTGAGTTGCCTCAAAAGGGTGTTGAGGAACACCCGACACTTCACTCCGTCAGTGTACTAGTGTAGAAGTGTCGCATTTTTGAATTTGCAGTAGTGGTCCTTTGGATCTATGTTATTGGCATACTTCCTGATTGAAGGGGCCGGTAATGTCGAGGTATCAGATCCTTGATAATAGCTTGAGTAAACGATGTTGACTCATAACTAACAAGGGGCGGGACGCACGCGATCTTTCCCTTTCTAATGTCTCTGGGAGGCATGCTAGAGGTTGTTGAGTGTGCCTTTTGGGGTGCTTCAACGAGATCACCGCTTTGATCTAGGGACGTACCCTTGGGCAGTATTGGGAGAGATGGAGAGGCGTGTAGCCTCTAAACCGAGGCTGAGGCTCCCTTAGAGACAACTTGTTGTATTTGATAATGCTCCAGTGCCCCTTGTACATCCACGACCACGATTCGGTCCAAATCCTCGCGTGTCAAAATCATGTTCGCTGTTTTACCGGTGTCCTCCATTAAGCTTTTAGCTTCTGGTTAAATGATATTACCACAGACGGTGCCAAAATATTTCGGAAACTAACCGCGTGAACGAAGATGATGTCCGATGATGTGAACTTTCTGTTTAATGATATCAATGACATCTCCTTTATAACTGTCATTTTTGTCAATTATTGGAGACTATTATTGGGGCCTTACTTGTATACATTTCCATCTCCTTCTCATCATTAATGTTGTCTTTTTATATCTTGGCGGTGTCTTCAAGGATATTAGTTATCCTATTAATGGTAAACGTTCAACATCCCTCTACCATTATTCGTGAAGGGATGTGTCTAAGTATTTCTCCTTAGGATAACTATCGCCGCTCGGACAATGTTGGCTATATCTCGCTTGAGAATTGTTGAACCATGCCCCCACGAACTCCACGCGGTCCACTGAGCTACTTAGACTCTCCTGAGTGGTTGGTTTCCCGAGCGGGCTATGGGAGGACCTGAGTGGTGCCCGAGCCAATTTTTCCAAGCGTGCTATGAAAGGACCCTGAGTGGTGCCCGAGTGGGCACCTTCTTGGCCTAACGAGCCTTGTGCATGGGTCCTTGGTCCTTTTTTGCCATGCGGTGCTACGCTGCCAAGTGGTAACCTCTCGGCGTGCATGTTGTTTACGTAGCAACCTCTCAATACATCCTCAATCATGGATCGTTGTGGGTTACACGATAATAAATAGAGATTTTTAAATAAGTATCAATTCAATATATTATTCATCCGTGATCCAATCATGTAAAAAATCATGAACGCTTTAAAATCTGTTGTTGAGCATCACTGTGCCTTGGAGATACGCCTAGAATATGATGAATTTTTCTTGCAAGTGTCTTTGCTGCCCTTGCGATTGCAGTGATGAAGAGCAAGTGTGGCATGTGACTTCCTGTTTATTAGTGCAGCAGCTGGTGACAGGTGAAAGCATGTAGGAAGATCTTCTTGCTTTCGGATGAACATTGCATGTGATCTCCCTGCCGCAAGGCCCTACCTCTTTTAATATACATCAACAACCTACAATCCGATAAAGCAGAGACCACTGTCCCCCACGGCCGTTTTACTTTACAGCAGATAATTCAAAATCCACGATATAAAAAGTAACTTACTCCCCTTGTTTTCTTCTGCCCGGCCGCATCTGCAATACGACAAAGCTGCTGTAGAGTCAGTGAACTTTCATAAAAAGATAAAACGGCCGGCCAGTGTTTTCTTTTCATTTCTCTCCGTCCTTGTCGACTTTAAAATTGCCATTTACCTTCTTATGGTCAGTCATCTTTTCAGTAGCGTGACACAAAGAGCCACGAGCAACGTGAAGCAGCGAGGGCGACTTTGGCGTCTACTCAGGCATTCTGCAGAAGTGGTAGCACTTAGCAGAGCAAGTGAAAATGAAGCAACATGATGCTGCATTAGTAGTAGCAGAGTTTAGAGCATACAATCGTTGCAGGGAATAAAGAATGCAATAGCCGCAGCAGACTCTGCGAAGAACTAGAAAACAACCGAAGCCAGGCTGCAACATCAAGCGGGAAAAAACAGAAATGTTTTTTTTAAAAAAATCTTTGTATTCGAATCCTCTCAAGAGGATATTTTTTAAATAATAATCATTAAAATGATATTTCACTCTATTTTTATATTCGAATTAACTTTTTTTTTATTATTTTTGAAATTCGTTAGTCCCCATGTATAAAAATTAAACAACCCGTGCACATGTACATGTGCACGGGTTACAGTTAGTAATTTTTACTTGAGTTAAATAAAATCTCACATGCATACTTGTTGTACTAATTATAAATCAATTGTTATATAAAATAGCTTGTGCAAATCATAATTATTATAATATAATATAAAGGGTAAATAAATTTAAACTCTTATATTTACTATCAAGTGACGTTTTATCCTATATTTAAAAAATAATATTTAACTCTTTTATTTTTTATCAAGTTATAATTTATCGCTTATTAAAAAAATAATATTTAACCTCTTTGACAAAAAAATCAAATGTGAAAATACTTATAAAAAATAATTATGCCATTATCTTTATTTATCATTTTTTGATGGGCGATGAGAGAAAAACAATTATTGAATTGACCATTATATCTTTTGGTAACAATCCTCACAAAATTCATATATATATCAACATAAATAATAGAAAAGTAATAACTCAGAAAGGGATAACTAGCTAAAAACTCATTTTACTGCCCTCATCAAATCAAAAAAAAACTAAAATTCTAAATTGATGAATCAAAATCAAATGAAGATGGAACAAAGTTCATCTTTAAAAATCTCCTTATAATCAAATGTAACATACAATAAAATAAGAGTAAAGTATTGGTGTGATAAAATTACACTAATACACACATCAAAGATATTACAAAATCCAAGAAGGAAGTTTATATATTATTTTGACTACAAGATTAGTGCTTAAATATCTTAATATACCACAAAAACTCAAACTTACTAACATTTAATGGATGTCAACTACTATTTATATGCAGAAAAATGATGGGTGTGAGTACTTCCGTTGAATGGATGAAATAGAAGAAGTACAAGAACCTATATTTGCGTATGGGTATAATTTTGTCATATTAACACTTCACTTCTACTTTATTGTATACCACATTTGATAATGATAAGGAGGAGATATTTAATGATGAATTTTGTTCCATCTTCATTTGATTTTGGTTCGCCAATTGTGATTTCTGGCTCTTTTTTAGTTTGGTGAGGATGATGGAATGAGTTTTTAGCTAGTTATCTCTTTCCGAGTTGATGTTTTTTTATTATTTATGTTGGTGCATATATAAATTTTGTGAGGATTTTTACTAAAGAATATAATTATCAATTCAATATGCTTTTCCCCTCTCATGGTCTATCGAAAAATAATTAAAGAAAGATAAGAGTACAATTGTCTTTATAAGTTTTCTCACGTCTAACTTTTGATCAAAAGAGTTAAATATTATTTTTTAAATACAGAGATAAAATACTACTTGATAGAAAATATATGAGCAAATATAACTCAATAAAAAATAAAGAATTAAATATTATTTTTTAAATATATGAGATAAAATGTTTTAGAGGGTGCTTGGTAAGCGGGTTTAGAAGTCGGGAATGGGAATGAAATCTATTTCATTCCCATTTACGATGCTTGGTATACGGTATCGGAATCAAAATATAGATATGATACCCATGATTTTATAACCTAGCCCCCACTAGGTTATCACCAAACTCATAAACCCCTCAATCAAAATTCATTACCATTTTTATTTCCGAATATATACCAAGCACCCCCTAACTTAATAAAAAAATATAGAGAGTTTAAAGATATTTACCCATTTATAGGATACAATATGAATCAATATTAACGAGGATGATGGTCAATAGTTCGATGTAGGAATGTAAAGAGTAATGTCTTCCCGGGAATCGAAGATCGAATTATAATTGGCATGAATATTATTATAGAAGTCGACTTTTAAACATATATAAATTAACTATGTTTCAATTTATCCGATGTATAAAATAGGGGAAAAGTAATTCGGATATTTGATTTATAAAAATATATATAAAAGGACTAATTCGGATTATAGAAGAGCTTGGATTATATTTTGATAATTAATTAAAAAAATAGTCTTTTGGAGGCTCTTTTAAGTATTCCTGTGAGAAAGAAAAAAAAAATAGATAAGATAGTAGATGAATTTGGAGTGATTGATTCGGTTCTATGGAAAGTTTTTACTAATCGCTTGGATAAATCAGAAAATATTGATGATGGTCGGTTTAGAAGTTTAACGTTCTAGAAATTATATCCTATTTAAAAAAAAATTATAAAATATATTATAATTAAGGATTGAATCATGAATATTTAATATAACGATGAATCATTCAATCGTTATACCATAGTTTAGGGACATCTCTGAGAAAGAAAACGCATTCCGATGATTGCCAATTAGAGGTACATCACGCGTGTCAGTCGCACCACGCGTGTGAAATGGTACCAAACAAATTCTCCAATGGATCCCACTCCTACGCATGGAGGTGTACTCGTTTCCAGGTCCAACTCCTTGCAGTTTTCTGTTTGTTTGTTTGTTTTGTTTTGTTGTTTTTGTTTGGAGGTCAGCGGCAAGCAAATTTTCAATGTCTGTCTGTTTGTTTAATTTTAATACCGCCTATAATATAATTTAGTACCACCAAAATTTATATAAAAATTCACTTTAGAGATTATATATGGGAATTCACGAGGAAAATTCAAAATGGAGGTGAGTTTGAAAAAAAAAAAATTTAGGTTCGGATTTGAAAAATTTTCAAATTCTTACTAGTTGAATGAGAGCGTGTATGAGAATGTTATCCTCATCTTTAAATCTGTCCTAATAATAATAATATAATATAATTTTTTACTATTAATGCTTTTACGAAAGTGATAGAAAATTAAAAACATTTTTAGGCAAAGTCATGGGCATTTGAAACGGGATTAGATGGGAATAGGGATTCCTAAATAAAACAAAATTAGAAATGAGGATGAGAATGAGGATGGAGTTATAATTTGAGGGCAGATATATGGATGGCGAACCCATCCTATCCTGGCCCATTATCACCCCTACTGGGAACAAAGTTTTTCCAATTGATGAGATTTGATGTGGATGAAAAATTATGATTAGAGCTATATATTAGATGGTTCTGACAGAGTACTGGGGGTGGGGAGGGACGCTTGGGCGGATGGTTCATCAAAAATTCATTATTTAACAAATACGATGAGCTGATTCACCATCATAACGGATTAAAATTTTTTCATTCCCATCCAAAATGGGCTATAGGGTTAAGTGGATCGCCCACCAACAAAAATAAAAAAATCTTATAATTGAATTTCATCCTTTTCTAATAAACATTTCCGAAAAGTCTCGAAATTCTAAATTTTCTGATTTCACATCCATACATATTAGCCTGAGTAACTGATATAAAGAATTCATAATATCACTAAAAAAAATATATCATCATAAATACATAATCTAATTTTGAAAAAAAAATCCATTTCAACTCATAGGTCAACCTGAGTCACCATGAGTTGACCTCTCTAGACCCATAACCCACTCTAGCTGACCCATTTAAATATATTTTTAATCATATCATTTTCACTTGGGTTGCCTGAGACGAAAAAATTCATTGTCCGACTCATCACCCCGATTCAACATTCACTCAATTTAACAATTGTCATCCACTTAGTTCTCTTGATTCCTCTGGATTAGATCACTCCAACACCGGGGGCAGCTCCACTGACTCCTTTAAGTCAGTTTACCCGACTTCTTAGGCTTAGCTTTTTCGACTCCTATAGCTCAGATCATCCAACACCATAGGCTCAGTTCCTCATATTCTTTTAGGTCAGTCTACTTGACTCCTTGGGCTCATCTCTATGGGTTCGGTTGACCACTATCAGTCAGCTAGTCTCCACCAACTCCTTCAACCTCGTTTACCCAACACTCTGTCCTAGATAGCTCAATCATAACATTTCCCACCGACCCGACTGCTTAGTTTATTTGGATCAGTCCCATCGATTCAGTCATTCTATGTAGTCAGCTCAGCTCCTCTCATCGCACTCCAACTCACACCCACTCGACCTCTCCAACCGTATACTCCTCACATTTATTTAGCCAAAGCTCCTCTACTTAGCAGATCAGACCTTTTGACCCAATTCCTCCTATCTACCGAGAACTAGCCAAGCACATGGGATGACAGATGGATTGTCAGAGTATGTGGAGCAATATAAATATAGAACGTGAATAATATGGCGATAGATACATCGACAAGATACGACGAAAATACTATAACGATACATTCAGAGGATATTCTCTTTATCATAATATGACAACCACCCATTAATGAAGAGGGAAGTGTTGTCTCAACACTCTTCCCATATTTACAAGCAAAAAGAGGCTCATTTTTTACACATGCAATCTCATTAACGCCCTTTTTTCCACATGAAGACTTCATCAATGTAGAAAATAACTCATCGATGGCTCCTCCAGGCTCCATTGGCCGTGTTCCTTAATTTTATCGAGCTAATATTTATTAACTAATCTTGTATATTTTATATTTTCATAATTTTTGAATTATGTAACTCATGTATATTTTATTTTTGGAACTTAAGTTTCCTGTCGATTGTCTCTTACCCTTAAATCTCCTAAAAATAATTACCGATTAAAATTACTATAATTATATTAAAATAGTTTTAATTAACTCCGAAACAATAAGTAAGAGCAGTTTTACTAATAGACGTCCCATCCGATTTTCTAAATACGGAAAAGTCTCTTTTTCTTTGGGTTGACTTCCTCCAGAAATTTTACTATTTCTAGTTCTAAATCAATTAATCGGAAAATGAGTGATCGTCTGCCGGCGCCGGGGCCGCCGCGTCGGAGCAAGTGAGCGACGCTGTCGAACGGAAGGAATGGTAGTCAAAGCTTATTCCTCTCTCGTCCAAAAAGTCAAATTCACCGCCCGCCGGTGCTTGGACGGCCATCGGCTTCTGGCGAGTGGTTCCGGCGAGTGAGTTCCGGTGCGTGGGGACAGGGTGGTTGTGCTCCGCCGTGTAGGTAATGTGCAACATCTCCGGATCCACCCTGCTTCGCTCCACCTGTTTCTTTGCCTCACAAGCCTTGGAGCTGCTGCATCTGTAGTATCCCCTGTAAATTCCCACCCCAAAAAAAGATCTCACCTTTGAATCAAAAAGGATAACTGTCATCGATCACCGATCCTCACAATATGACTCAATCCATTACCGTGGATAAGGGGAGCCTTTGATGGGCTTCTGGCCGTACTTCCTCCACGCCCACCGGTCCGGGTGGACGCTGTCGGCCGGCACTTGGCACGACACCTTCTTAACAGGATTCTTCCTGCGCGCAACCAAGTCCATTAATGGAGTTCACAACGATCGATCAGATCGAAACGAGAGAAGAGAGTAGCAAAGCGAGTCTGCACCTTCGTTTAGAGCACTGGGCTCCTCTGCTCAGTTGCCGCCGAGCAGGGAGCGGAGGCGCGGCGAGGGAGAGAAGCGGCGGAGCTTGCTGTTGTACGTGGAATTCCGTAGGCTTGCAGAGATCCTGTAGCTCATGAAAGACGCTGAAAAATTGGTCCTTTGAAACTTGTACGGTCTCTTCCTCATCGGCGAAGGAGCCGGCAGCGCTGACCACGGCGTGTAGATCCCAATTGTTGTCATCCATGACCATGAGAGAGTTGAATTAGCCAAGCAAGGGAAGTGGAGAATTTATAATGGATGAGGTGGTGGTGGTGGTGGAAGTGGTGGCGGTGAGGTAGATAGATGAAGCCATGTTGAGAGAGAAATCGGGGAAGTATCTAGGGGATAGATTTACTCAAATCTAAGACGAGAATCTACCACTAAGTTTGGCGTTCTCAAGTCAAAAAAGGAAGAGTGTGCGCGATATTGCTTCCGCGGTGCCGAAAATAAAAGTGATGGCGATCGAGAGATGGACGGAGGGCCAGCCGGGTTCCGGCTATCGCCGTGATGGGGACGCCTTTCTGATGCGCAGGCGCGAGAATTAGTTCTTGCTTGGGGTTGGCAAAGTAGGTGGTCCATGTGGGGTCCTCATGCGATCTAGCAATAAATCAAACTGAAGAAAAGTAAAATAAAAAAATAGAAAAAGAAAATGTTATGAAAAATCTTAGTGATTAACGAGATTTTTCGAACCTCGGGTGATCGGTTCGGTCTCACGAAAGTTTCTCACCGGCCGCTAGGGTAAATCAGGAAGCGCTCGCGGTGGCGGTCTAGGAGCCCAACATCCCAGGATTTACGCCCATTTGTAGGAGTTATGAAAAATCTTAGTAGACTTGATAATGATTGATTGTAATCATTGTTCAGGAAATCAAACCGGATCGGTTGGTCGGACATGTTGAATTTAAAATTGATCAGTCATCCGATCCAAATTGAACCTGAGAATCGGCTGCCCCAAGAATCGGTCACGAGAACCGTTTTGAAGCGGTCAAGAATCGGGCAAATCAGCTTGGTTTGTGCGGGCCGGTGATTGTTTTTTAAAATGACGCAAAACGGCGTCGTTTTATCACTTAAAAAAAATCATAAATTCTCAAACCCGTTTTACTATTTTAGTTTGTTTTACTTTTTCTCTTTTATCTTTCTTTCTAAAAAATCAAAAACAAAGGAAAGTTTTCACCCAAATCTTGTTTACTTCCCGTTCCGGAGAGAAGAAAGAAAGTCGGAGAGAAGCAAGAAATTCTATGCTTCATATCATGCTCATGAGTCTTGTAATTTTTTTTATTATAGAATGCATTTTTATAGGTGTTTGTATATATTTTTAACATATTCTATATTATTTTACAATTTTTAGATGATGGTAAGAGTCATGAGATTGGTCAATTTGATGCTACTATACCTTATGGTTCATTTTGTGATGATGGCCAACCTTGGGCGACTGGCTCGACCCCATAAAACTTTTCTATCGGCCACCAGGGTAAATCGGAAAGTACTCGCGGCGAGCGATCCAGAAGCCTAGTCATTTTGTGATGATGGAGATGAAGATGAATATGAAATATTTGATGATGGAGATATTCAGCAAATTAATGCTGATTTTGATGATCCTATTTGATTAATAAACTTTGAGTCTTTAATGATTTTCTTGTGCCATTAACTTATTGTTATGTTTTGACTTTGAGTATGTGAGTTAATACTTAATATTATGTTTTATTAGAAGGAGCAACTTAATATTTAAGATATTTGATTCATATGGATAATGCTAATTTTAATTAAGGGATGAATTATGTTGTGGGTTATGTTTTATGGATTTTGATGATATCTAATTTCATTTTTAATTATTTTCTAGCACATATATCATTTTATATTTTTATATAAATATATGTTTTATTATATATCGGTTATATTCTGGTTTGACCCCCGGTTAAACTAGTTGTACCACTAAACCTCTAAACTCGTATCTTGATCGGTTTGATGTCCGATCTGATTTTCAAAATCTTGATTATAATAGATAAATTTCTATAAATGGTGTCCCCGGATTCTTACATAATTAATTCAAATTATTTATAAAGAGATAAATCAGAAAACCCACAGAGTATTATATAGAGGATATTAACCATTCTAATTTCCAATTTTTTTAAAAAAAAATTGTAGAGAAAAGATAGAATCTGCCACCCTTTCCCATGGTAGCAAATAAGAGAGGATATTTTTCTTGGCTTTACGTAGATTCAAACCCTTGTCTATTGTAAGATTATCGTTCCATAATAACCAACTCAACTATGCCCCGAGAGCCTTTGTTTGTTTGTTTTTTCATGTTTTTTATAATATATGTTTATGTCTGATTACAATTTTTTTCATGTTTCATTTCAGTCTATTTTTTATTTCTAAAATTATCTTTATTTTAATTGATATTATAGCAACTATAAGATCATAACCACTACGTAGTTGTAACACTTATGATCTTGTAACTACACATAATTGTAGCAATTAAAATTCTATAGCCATTATAACTATATAGTTATAGTAATTACATTATCATAATTACTATAACATAATGCTAATTACTATTGACTTACAGAAGCTACGAATTATTACAAGAGATAACTACTATAATTGTATAACAATTATAATCTCGTAGTTGCTATAATATATAATATTGATCGATATTGATAAAAAATAAACTATCTATATTTTAGTAGTTACGATTCATAGCTGTTACAATATAATATTAAACGAAGTGTTCATACTGTTATACTATAAACATTATTGAACCTGAGATTTTTAGGCCCGAGGTGAGTACAAAACATGGTGCCCTCAAAGCTTAATATTCATATATTTTTTTGTTGATATACATGTAATAGTATTTGTAACATGAAATCTAGAAATAAAATATAGACAAAATATATCATCAAAAACAATATGTCATAAGTAAATATTAAAAAAAACAAAAAGATCCAAACAAAATATAAAATTCACATTCCAAACCAGTACATAGTCACTTAAATATTACTCGTCTCGCATTTTCTGAAGTGAAAGTATTGATTAAGTTTGCATAATCAACTTTCTCAACAAATTTTTCTCTCGATAGATAATATAACTAACCCATTTAATCTTTCTTACAATATAGTTAATCGAAGATAAATTTTAGTCAACTTCAATTTGGAAAAACCCCTTTCAGCAGATGCAACAACATGTAATTGGTATAGTCAACAAAACTTGATATGCGATGTAGGCATTTAGATAACAACCATCCATTGTTTGTAAATAATTTAGAGTACATCAATCATTTTTTTTTTGCTTATCCAGGTAATGAGTGTCTTAAAAACTTTAGTTCTAGAAATAAATCTGATTCATCAATATCAGAGTGCTCATCATGTGTCAATGAATTTTGAAGATTGATACATGAGCTCGAGAGACCATCATCATCAATAGACTTTAACTTCTCAAACTAAATAAAAACCCAAAGGTTTTATTTCTCATACTTTTGAAATTGCTCAAACCAATTTTGAAGTGGAAAAGAGCTTGATCAATTATAAATAGGATGTGATTAACTCGAAAATTTTTTTTAGGAGATTGATTTACCTTTTCACTGTTGATCTCATGAAATTATCTTTTTCTTCGAAGATGCACTTTTCTCAAAAAACAGTTTCAATTCCCATTTTACTTGTGATATTTTCAGCTTTAACCAAGGCTTGATCAAATCTAGATTCTCTGAACTCTTGGAGACAAGAATTAAGCCCCTTTAACTATCTGATAGCAACATCAATATTCATATTTTTTGATTGGAGAAACTTACTTACATTAATGTTAATCTCATATAATAACTTGTACCATATTACTATTCCGGTTAGAAATTTAAAATTCTCAAGTTCAAATGATACAAAACCTGTTGGTGCAATCTTGGTTAGGTCAGGGTTGACCTAGTTTGACAAAGTTCGAGTGAGCTTGAGGTCGTATGTTTCGATGTTTGACGATGATGTTTGAATGTGATAATGGTTGAATGTCGTAGGAAGTCAAGTGAGTCAAGGTTGACTGGAGGCTTGACGGGAAAAGACCTAGTGGGACTAGATGAAGACCAGATAGATCGGGGAGATTGTACGCTGGCACGGGAAAAGACCTAGTGGGACTAGACACACCTAGTGGGACTAGGTGAAGTCCAGGTAGATCGGGGAGATCGTATGCTGGCATGGAAAAAGACCTAGTGTGGGACTAGGTGAAGTCCAGCTGGATCGGGGAGATCGCAGGCTGGCAAGGGAAAAGACCTAGTGTGGGACTAGGTGAAGTCCAGCTGGATCGGGGAGATCGTAGGCTGGCAAGGGAAAAGACCTAGTGAGACTAGGCACACCTAGTGGGACTAGGTGAAGTCCAGCTGGATCGGGGAGATCACAGGCTAGCAAGGTGGAAGTCTACCGAGAGACTATACCTAACTTGAGGGTTAGGCGAATCTGGTTGGGAACCAGGGTAAGTCCGAGCTGGGAGCTAGGCAGTAGAAATCCAGGTTGGTCAAAGGGGTTGATCGGACACTTGGTAGGGGAACCTAGGCTTGTGGAAACAAGTTAGGTTGGACTCAATCGATTGGGTAATCGATTGGGTCAATCGATCAGGTGATCGATTACAGCAGTTTGTGCGAGGGATCGGAGCAGAAGAGTTCTGAATCGATTGGGTAATTGATTCAGGGTATCGGTAATCGATTGGGTAATCGATTACGGCAGTTTGCGCGAGAGAACAGAGAAGCTCTGAATCGATTGGGTAATCGATTCAGGGAACTGGTAATCGATTGCCTAATCGATTACGGTTCGAAAACTAGCCGTTGAACGGCTAAATCCTACGTGGTAATCGATTGGTTAATCGATTCTGAAACCCTAGGTGTCGAGTATAAGGGCTCTCGCGCAGGTGTGTGGCTGAGGTCTTCTCCTCTTCTTCTCCAACTTCATTGCCATTTCAAGGGAAGCCTTGGAGCTTAGTGCTGCTGCATTTCCAAGGTCCAAGAGGCAATCACAAGCTTGAAGATAGTAAGGAAAGCAAAGTGTGAGCTTATTTGTAAATCTTGTAAGATTTCTTTTGTGTATTTGCTTTGTTCTTGTTGTATCTTTGTAACAAGCTTGTAAGAGGTTTCTCCACCTCAAGAAGGAGACTTTCATAGTGCATGAGAGTGTGAGGAGAGTGGATCCTTGGATTAGTCACCCGACCGGGGTGGATACCAAGTAAAATCCAAGTGTTAGCGATTGCTTGAAGTCTTCCGCCGCGACAAATCATCTACAAGCGAATCGAAGCTAATCACCCCCCTCTAGCTCGTCTACCGGTCCTAACAAGTGGTATCAGAGCAAGGTTGCTCTTATTTGGACTCATCGCCAAGAGGGCAAGAGCTAGAAGAAGAAGAAGAAGTTGGAAGAAACCCTAATTTCAAGAAATCATCATCAAAAGGGTTCAACTTCAAAAATGGAGTTTGGCTATGACACAAGGGCACCTCCACCATTCGACAAGGCAAATTTCAATCTTTGGAAGTCAAAGATTGAAAATTTCTTCATGATGGAGATAGAGCAATGGTTTGCTCTAATGGAGGGTTTTGAAGCTCCAACAAGCACAAAAGGGAAGCTCCTCAAGAAAAGCAAATGGAATGAGGAGCAAATCAAGAGATGCGAGGCCAACAACAAAGTGACCAAGTTATTGGTCAACCTATTGCCAAGCACCATCTTGGACAAGATTAGAGAATTCAAAGACGCCAAAGAGCTTTGGAGCACATTGGCAAGGCTTCATTAAGATCCCTCCACTGTACCAAGTCAAGAAAAATTCGAAGAGGGAGATTCATCAAGTGAAGAGGACTCGGAAGTTGAGAGGTGCTCAACACCTGAAGATGAAGCTCAAGAAGCCTCCACTTCAAGGGTTGAAGAGGAGCAAAATGTTCCATTGGCATCGGATCAAAGAAAAGCGTCAACATCTTCATCCGAGGTCAATGAAGAAGAGGAGGAAAAAGAAAAAGCCTCCACCTTTAGGATTGAGGGGGAGCAAAGGTCATTAACTCCGGAAGAAGAAGAAGTATCTACTTCCGGATCAAGTGAAGAGTCATGCCATACCTCTACAAGCAAAGGTATAAAAATTTCAAGTTGTAAGAATAAAAATCATATCATTTGTTTTGAGTGTAGGGAAAGAGGACACTATAAGAGTAAGTGTCCAAAATTAGTCAAGAAGAAGGTGCTAGTGGCACCCAAGACCAAAGAGAAGCCAAAGGAGGTCAGCCCCGTGGCAAAGAAGGATAAGAAGCACATTGTGTGCTTCTCATGCAAAGAAAAGGGACATTATCGAAATCAATGTCTAAAGGGGAAGAATCCGACCAAGGCTAAAAGGAGGAGCTCAAGTCAAGGGGGAGCCTCCAAGAATAACACTAAGGTACCATTAGGTAATGGTACTTATTTAAATCATGATAATATGCATGCTAGAAATAATTATTATCATTTCAATGCTATTTATCATGAAAATAGGAGGTATGAGAAACCAAAGGAAAAATATAGAGCCTTTCATGCTAGGTCTTCCACAACCAAGGATAGACCTACCCAATCCAAGGCCAAAAAGAAAAATTACCAAGGCTATATTAGAAAACCAAGCCTTGAGGAGGTAATGATTGAAAATCAAGTTTTGAGGTTAAAACTTGATAAACTAGAAAAATCCCTCAAAAGAATAGAAAATCTATTTAAGGGATCTAAGGATCAAAACCTAGATTTAGGGAATCAAGGACCCTCTAGGAGCAAGAAAGGTTTGGGGTACAAACCTAAGACTAAGGATGATGGTCCATCCTATCATAGAGTTCCATATAAATATGGAACTAAATCTAGGTTTAGGAGTCAAGTCAAGGTCGCAAGGGAAGCCATCCCTAGAGTTGACCAAGACAAGACAAAGGTGACTAAGGCTTCGGAGAAGCCTAAGAAAGTCTTTAAGAAGGTATCAAGGGAAGTCATCCCTAGTGAATACCTAGGACACCCAAGGAGCACCAATAGGCTTTGGGTTCCTAAGAGTGTGTTCGCCACACCCTAGATAGGTCTAGGGAGTGTCAACTCTAATTGGAAGGGTAGTTAACCCAACCTTGATGAAGTTGACACTTTGGGACATTTTCAAGGAATTAGTATCCTTGAAAATGAAGGATTCATTTATTTACTCTAGGAGGAGTAAATTTGTGCCAAACTATATTTTTGGAGGATTAACTTGATAAAGTTAACACAACTAGGTTAGAATCCAAAGATAGGCCAAGTTGGGGAGTTTTGACATTATATTGGAAATTAGGGAAAATTTAGAATTATCAATGGCTTAGCGATGAGTTATTGATACTTAGATAGGAAATCTAGGTATATTCTTTTATGCTACTATGCCATGTTTTGTATGCCCTATCACATGCCATGACATCATGTTTCATCATTCATATTTATTATGAAAATATTACATGTCATGTCATGCATGCATCATCTAGTTATAATTTCTTTTGAAAATTCTAAAATGATGCATGTAATAGTCATAATCATGCATAAATCAATTTTTATTGAAAGTGAGGACATTGACATTAATTGACATCCTAGGTGGATGATCAAGGTTTACAATGTCTAGGTAGAAATGCATGAACCCTTAGATTAGGGAGAACATGCCTTTCACATCTCACAAAAACCATAAGTTGACTTGTGTGTATTTTTAAGACACATTAGAAACAAGTGAGATGTTAGGGTGATGAACAAAACTCGAGGTGTTGATAAAGTGCATCAAATTGAGTTTTAGGTTCATCAAAACAAGAATTAAATGAACTCCAATCATTGGGAAAGCTAATGTACAAGTCATGTGCATTTAGCCCAAGGAACATGGTTGGATATTGTTTTTGAAACACATTTTAAAACTATCTTGGAAAACCTTGGTGAAGACTATCTTTTGATAGCACTCATCATTGATGAAATGGATACAAAACAATGAAAAACATTGAAGTATTTCAATGGTTTCCAATTTTGTGTCAATCTTTGAAAAAGGAGGTTATTTTCATAGAAAATTATTTTTCCTTGATAGTATATGGTATAAATAATGTCTACACAAAATTTTAGAATTTTTCAAATTTTGTAGAATTATTTAGGGGTTTCTGAATTTCGGATCTGAATCTGTTTTCAGATTTCAGAAACTCCCAATCGATCAGGTGATCGATTAGGACCAAAACCAATCGATTGGTCAATCGATTGGTAGGTCTGTTTTGCGAGCACAGAAGCTCGCGTAATCGATCCGTTGATCGATTACAGTCAGCCGTAATCGATCAGTTGATCGATTAAGGTCTGTGTAATCGATTGGTTCCCAACGCCAATCGATTGGTGAGACTGAAACTGTCTAATTTCAGTCTAATAACCCATTTTTAAGTAACCTAACAATCCCTAGACCCTAGAATTACTTTTATAAGTATATTTGGGTAAATTTCATTGTGAAATCCAAAAGGAAAATGGTTTGGTGAACATTTAAGGGTTAAGGAGAGATTTTGATTCAAGTATTGAATCCCAAAATCTAAATAACCTCAAGTTGAGTTTTCCTAAAGATTTAGGAACTCAAAAACATTGTTGGTGCAATGATAGAGGTTTAGAGCATGTTTTGAGGGGGAGGTATTCCTTAACAACATGTGGTTGAATTTTTATTTTTGGAATAAGTGAATGAATGGAGATTGGGAATCTTCATGAGTGCTCAAGGTTGAGCATAGGTTCAATGAAAAGTATGGGATTTTCATTGGGTATACCTTTGACCATATAGACTCTCAGGGAGATTGTTTGATGTGTGTCAAAGGGGGAGAAAATTGAAAGGCTAATAGGGATTAGTCTTTCTAAAACATATTGTCAAACATCAAAAAGGGGGAGATTGTTGGTGCAATCTTGGTTAGGTCAGGGTTGACCTAGTTTGACAAAGTTCGAGTGAGCTTGAGGTCGTATGTTTCGATGTTTGACGATGATGTTTGAATGTGATAATGGTTGAATGTCGTAGGAAGTCAAGTGAGTCAAGGTTGACTGGAGGCTTGACGGGAAAAGACCTAGTGGGACTAGGTGAAGACCAGGTAGATCGGGGAGATTGTACGCTGGCACGGGAAAAGACCTAGTGGGACTAGGCACACCTAGTGGACTAGGTGAAGTCCAGCTGGATCGGGGAGATCACAGGCTAGCAAGGTGGAAGTCTACCGAGAGACTAGACCTAACTCGAGGGTTAGGCGAATCTGGTTGGGAACCAGGGTAAGTCCGAGCTGGGAGCTAGGCAGTAGAAATCCAGGTTGGTCAAAGGGGTTGATCGGACACTTGGTAGGGGAACTTAGGCTTGTGGAAACAAGTTAGGTTGGACTCAATCGATTGGGTAATCGATTGGGTCAATCGATCAGGTGATCGATTACAGCAGTTTGTGCGAGGGAGCAGAAGAGTTCTGAATCGATTGGGTAATCGATTCAGGGTATCGGTAATCGATTGGGTAATCGATTACGGCAGTTTGCGCGAGAGAACAGAGAAGCTCTGAATCGATTGGGTAATCGATTCAGGGAACTGGTAATCGATTGCCTAATCGATTACGGTTCGAAAACTAGCCGTTGAACGGCTAAATCCTACGTGGTAATCGATTGGTTAATCGATTCAGAAACCCTAGGTGTCGAGTATAAGGGCTTTCGCGCAGGTGTGTGGCTGAAGGTCTTCTCCTCTTCTTCTCCAACTTCATTGCCATTTCAAGGGAAGCCTTGGAGCTTAGTGCTGCTGCATTTCCAAGGTCCAAGAGGCAATCACAAGCTTGAAGATAGCAAGGAAAGCAAAGTGTGAGCTTATTTGTAAATCTTGTAAAATTTCTTTTGTGTATTTGCTTTGTTCTTGTTGTATCTTTACAACAAGCTTGTAAGAGGTTTCCCCACCTCAAGAAGGAGACTTTCATAGTGCATGAGAGTGTGAGGAGAGTGGATCCTTGGATTAGTCACCCGACCGGGGTGGATACCAAGTAAAATCCAAGTGTTAGCGATTGCTTGAAGTCTTCCGCTGCGACAAATCATCTACAAGCGAATCGAAGCTAATCACCCCCCCTCTAGCTCGTCTACCGATCCTAACAAAACCCTTAGCTTCAACTTTTATTTTTGAATCATCAGAAGTTTGCCAAAGCAATTAAAGCATCTTGTATTTTTTTGAAGTCTGGTCTTTTATGGGTTTCACACTTTCAACATGGCTTGACCGTAAAACCTTGCACATCATCTTTGAAGATTTGCTACCATTTGGTAAAAGAAGAGAATAATGAATATATGCGTTGTATAACACTAAAAAAAGATATAGCTTTAGGACAACAATTTACCACATCACATAATATGAGATTAAGATGATAACATCCACATGGAATGTAGAAAGCTCTAGGATTAATTTCAAGTAATCTACTCTATACATCCTTATGCTTTCCTTTCATATTAGTTCATTGCCATATTCTTGACCTTTTATATTGTCACTCTCAAGTTGGAGAATGCTCAAAATATTTTTAAGCTCTATAAAAAGCCCAAGCTGGGAAGTTTCATGAACTTTTAAAAACCCAATTCAAAATTCTTCGACTGCTACTACTTTTTTTGAATCATCCACACATCTAATAAAAAGGGACATCTGTTCCTTGTGACTTGCATTGGAGTGCAATAACCATTATAGAGAAATACTTTGCATGTTTAATTTCAACAATTGAACTTCTTACTTTAGTCGTCAATATGTGTATTAATTTATTTTGGATTTTAGGCCTAAAATAAGTGTAATGAATCTGTCGTTCTTGAACATGCCGAAGATGCTCCTCTATTATTGGATCAAATTCGACAATTATTTCAATTAACTGCAAAAAGATTCTATTAGTCTCAACATAAAGCTTCTCACAATCTCCTCGAATTGCCAAGTTGTTTTTTGCAATTATTTTCACAATTACAATTATTCTCTTCAATACATATTTCCAATGTTCTTTCTCTTTATTAATGGCTACTTGTATACTTTCATCAAATGTCATTTTCTTTCGAAGTTTTCTTTCTAATCCAATCCAACTAGTCATACAATCAATATAATCATTACTAGTTTCATGAATATTGAGACATCGACTGATATTCTTCCAATCTTAGTATCCTTCATTAGCCAGATAACTAAGTTTCGCTGTGATTTTTTGAGTTTGAATAAATTACAACAGAAATAGAATATCTTGTTCATAGAAATAGAGTACACTAATCATCTTGTCACTTTTCTCATCATTTGGCAATTGCCTTTTATATTATGATGTATTGAAATGCCTTCCAGTGTTATCTTCTTTCACATTTCTCAACATTTCTAACCATCTTTTGTCATCATATCTTCTAGGACCTCTTTAAACTAGAAAGTCCCTAATATTTAACATTTTGTCCTAATTTCCTGGATAATCAACATTTAAAGGAAACAAAATCTTTTGATTTATATCTTCATCAGTGTCACTTTTAGGCATACTTAGGGGGCGTTTGGTTTGCTTCATTTTCTATTTTTATTTTTCAGAAAATCGTATTTTCTCATTTTCTAGAAAATGACTTTTTTTTATTCTCTAGTTTTTCCTGAAAACGTTATATCTTTTTCTGGAAAACAAGGCTAGAAAATATAAACTAAACACGTTTTCTAGAAAATTACATTTTCTATATAAATGATGAAAAATAAGTCTACCAAACACTCCCTTATATTTTCTCATTTTCAGACTATTTTGGGTCTTCATTACAAAGTTTATTCAATTCACTATGTTTCTGATCATTCAACTTATCATCGATGTCATTCTAATTCACTTGCTCTTCTATTTCTGTTTGCTCGGCTATTTGATTGCTTGTGAAATACTTATTAAAATTTTCTACTTGGCTTTGAATTAAGTCTTTTCCTTTTGTTTTTTGTTTCTTGTTTCTGCCCAGACAATTATTCTCTTATAGGAGGCATACTTATTAAGATTTTCTACTTGGGTTGGAATTAAGCCTCTTCCTTTTGTTTTTTGTTTCTGCCTCAGACAATTATTTTCTTATAGGAGGCATGCTTGTTAAAACCCTAAATACTAATCTGCATTGACAGCCAAGATTAATATGTACTTAGTCATAAATCACTCCATGACCAAATCTTGAAAGGAAGATAACCATTCCTATAAAAGTGACATATAATAAGATTACAAGACCAAAGTAAAAATATTTTATTGAATTGGAATTCCAAATTACACAAAATGAAGCAATCCTAATGGCAAAGATAAGAATTTTCTCCACTTTCTTAACCCAAAATTTAAAGTCATTAATAGAAAAAAAGTATTTGAGAATGTCCAAAAACTCTGAGATACCAACCACCGAGCAAAAGTTATTGCACCAATACATCGACTGGTTGAGGTCTCGCTAGTGTCAACAAAGATCGACTGCCTATGGATTTTTGAATCACCCCCTAAAATTTACACTATCCAAGATGAAAGGCTTAATATTGTCTATAATTTCAAAATATTTTTGCAAGCATTTTAAGTAGACAAGAAATACCCAATTTAAAATTTTTGAGAGATTGAAAAAAAAATAAAATTCAAATACGATTAAATGGTGGAAGGAGAAGATTTTTTTTATCTCAAATTCAATTGCTCCTCTCGTCTTTGAGTATTAGAATATCTTTGTCTCCTTCCTTTTTTCGGCGTGTGAAAGTTTGATGAATCTGTTGATTTCTTCTCCCTTATTCAACATTTTGTTCTATTTGTTGATTTCTTTTTTTGTATAATCACGTTTAAAACTTAGATAAGTTTTTTTTGGGAATACAAATTAAAATATGACTTATGTTATCAACTATTACTTATGAGCTTCTTAAAAATGAGCTCCTCAACTTATCAACTAATAATTTTTTAAAAGATTTTGGTGCCCTAAAATTTTTTGGGCCTGAGACACTTGCCTCACTTATTACACTACAAGTCTGGGTTTTCTATAAATTATAATTATTATAATGTAATATTATTGGTATCTATCAGAGTTAAAATGTTCATGTTATAATAGGTATGACCTCATAACTTGGTAGTAAAAGGTGAATCGTTCGCCCTCAGCGCCCTCATCAATCCGTCCCAAGGCCAATACGGAGGAGGTAAATTACGAGGGCTACTAGCCCGGATGCCGTGGCTAGCGCGTGATGATCTCATAACTTGAACAATAACATTAATGAAATGTTATTTTAATAATAAATAAAAAAGAAATATTTTTTTGACTTTCTAATTTTTTTTAAAAAAAAGGGAGAGCACCATTGTATATCATATGCCACGATCCACATTTTTTTTTTATGCTCATGTCAAATCTATTCCTTTTGCAACTAATTCGTAATCGTTCAATGTTTCTTCTATCGTGCCTTAAACCAAATAGTAATGGGACATGCGCACTCATCGGCCATCTCACCCTACCCATCCAACTTTTCCATCAATTAGCTAGCACTATACGTGGCAGGGGTTGTTCCTACTTGACAATCCAAGGTTTCAAAGTCCCACACTCTACATGCATTAAGTGTTTGGATGCATGCCAATATCCTTATCCTGTGGTTGACTTTTTTGCATTCTCAAATCTCAAAGATCTTTTCAAACGTTGAAGCATCTTATTTCTTTGTTTTTCTCGGGGTTTTTTTTTTCCTAGTAAACCAATTAACTGATTAATTTTCAGAATTTTTATGTGTCATATCTCCAAAATTGATACTTGTCGGCAATGCTTACAAGCAAAACCTAGTAATTAATCAATTAATTAAATTATTAGTTGATTGTGTAATAGCCTTTTTGTCCCCTTGCATGATCCCTTCGTCTTAGTTGTTGTTTGTCTGTCTTTAGAACCAACCTTGATCGAACTTGTGCTCGCCAATCTTCATTTGCATTTCCCCTCCTCATATATTATCCTTTTTAATTGCCTCCTCATCTTTGCACTTCTAGCCACTTATGTTCCCTATGTCGACATCACATTGATTCCCAAACACTGCCTAACTCGTCCTCAGGACTATGGTACAGCAGTAGGGCAATTAGTTACTATGTCAGACATTCGCGGTTTGATCCCTAGTTACGGAGTATTTTACAGGAATTTTTCCTCCAAATGAGATGCGAACCCTGGGACGCTGGGCTTATAGTTCGCCCACTGCGAGCGCTTCCCGATTTATCTTGATGACCGGTGGGAAACTTCTGTGGGACCGGGCCGGTCACCCCAGGTTCGTCTGTTACCTGGTCAACATTTTCCAAACACTGCCCAACTCACCTATTGTTTTCTACCATGTTGACTAATGGTTAATTCGCTATATCTCCAAATGACACTCTACTAATACACCTCTATAAACAACTAATTCATTCTTCGGCCGCACGCGCATGTTGACATATTAATCTAAGATGACAGAAAGGCGATTCGCTCGCCTCCAACAACCCGACCAATCTATCTCAGGGCCAACACGGAGAAAGTAAATCACGGGAGTTACTATGATGACATATTTATCTAGCTCCATGAGCATATCATTGTGCATATATTGATCTCCACTAAATCATAGAGAATAAAAGGGTCAAACTTCATTTGGCTACGTACTCCCTCTATTCAGGAATATATATATACAAATTCTATGGAACCTCTGTTACTAGAAATAAGGTCTTTAAGGACATACATAAATGCCTTTATAGTATAATTTTAGTGACACTAAAGCTACGATGACATCATCAAAAAATGTATTGAAATGTAGTATTGACATAGACCCTTGGGTATTTCTTAAATTTGGATAATGTCATTATAAAATATCTATGCTAACTTAAAAAGTGTCTTAAATATAATAATATACTAACAATAAAATATGTCACGAAAAATATTTCATAAACATTTTAAACTATTAGTAATGATAATTTATAATGACATTTTAAACTATCATCTTAACTAATCTATAATGACATTATTAAATATCAATTATAATATTTTATAAAGACATTAAATATTATTACTGATATTTATTTAGAATACAAAACATCACCACATAATAGAAAAAATTACATATCATCATAATTTATCCATCATACCAATTCACCAACTATATAGAATATAAAAGTTTTACATCCAAAATATTCAATTCATTCACCACATCATCACAATTCATCCTATCATCAAAAAAGTGCAAATGCAATACTAATGCAAAAGTATTGAATCAAACAGTAACTAATTAAATACAAACAAAACATTGAGTTTTAGAACTATGACAGTCTTGTAAAATAAAAACTCAACTAATTTACTTTCAATCATCTTCATCCATCATAATATATGCAAAATCCAAGTACCTGACACTACAAATACAATCCATAAATTTATATAAACAAATTAAACAATGAAAATATAAACCTAATAAAAATAATTTAAAAGATTGAATATCATATCAAATGAGAAATAGATAAAGTACCATTCCATATACACTAATAGAAATCTTCGCTTATTGTCAACTGCAAATATATTTCATATTTATTTAAAATTTTAATAGCATGATAAATATAAAAAATTAATAATATTTCACTAAAAGGTCAAAATCATTCTAGATGACAAGGTTAAGCTATCATTCCTTTAAGTGTATTCTCAAACCTTCGTAAAAGATCATAAGGTCTAATTAAATTTTCTTCTGGTTCTAGGACATCTAGTACTTAGACTTCACACCAATTTCGTCTTAGTTTTTGTCTCCCTACTATATTATTTGGATCTATGCTAAAAAGCACTCCTTTTGCCAAAATTTTTGTCAAATCAAATAAACTTATGATTAAGACAGAACTTCCAATCTACATGGGAGTGTAAAATAGAACAAAAGTTTCAAGAGGTGTGGAACATATAATAAACGACTTTTTACCAAAGGGTGCACCTGAGAATTCGTATTTACCAAAAGGCGTACCATGGTTTCATTTTTACCAAACGGCGCATCCATTTGAGTGAACTTCCTCTTATACCCCTCCCGCCAAAAATGGCTTTCTCACTTCACAATTTCGAGACATCCGAACTACTTTATCAGTTTTCTCAATTTAAAATAATATTTTATGGTTCGGATGCCCTAGGGAGTCTAATTTTTCTCCTTTCTATCTCAGCGCATCAACGTAATTATTATTGTCGAAGGTGGAGGACATTGTGCGTGCCCTAGCTGTGCTATAGTCGCGAGCTCATCCCCTCAATCCCTCCCCCCAACCAAAACCCTAGGGAAGTCTCCAAAGTGTTTGCGTTGAAGTCCAGACTGATCGTCAGTCTCCTAAGTAGGGGTTAGGGTTTCTGCATGGTTTAATTTTTTGATAATGGCAGAAAAAAGGTCTGTGGGTGTTTCAGCCTCTTCTTCCTTGGCATTATCCACCAAGGTATGTTAGCGATAGTCTTAGGTCAAAACAGCAACGTTTCTGCACATGTTTAAACTTATTTTTGCTTAATAAATTTGTAATGTATAAAACCTGTAGGCTTCAGATGACTTTGGACAAAAATTATATTGGTGCAGTGTTTTAGGCCACTTTAAATATTTTTTTTGAAGCATTTCAAATTTTAAATGATCGACACATTGCGAAGATCAAAGAGTTGCCCTTCAGTGTTTTCTTAGGCATACAAGAATTGCAGCATATCCGTGGAATTTTGGTGAATATATTTGAAAGTTGGGATTCAACATCGCAAGTTTTTAAATTCTCAGGTAACACTTTTAGTTATGAATTATAAACACTAACTATATTAAGATAAAACTGGGATAAAGATGGCCTGAAATGATTTAATTTCTATCCATTTCAGTCATTTCATTTCAGGCCTATCGAGGGCCGGAAATGGTTTTACTTCAGGCCCTCGGTAGGCCTGAAATAAAATCATTTCAGGCCTACTGAGGGCCTGAAGTGAACTCATTTCAGGCCCTACATTTCAGGCCTAACGTGGGCCTGAAATGAAATCATTCAGGCCCACATTGGGCCTGAAATGAAGTTATTTCAGACCCACGTTGGGCCTGAAATGTAATCATTTCAGGCTCTCGTTGGGCCTGAAATAAAATCATTTCAGGGCCAAAGAGAAATCATTTCAGGTCTATATTCTTGATGATAACTAAATATTTTAAATGTTTCAGGTGTACCGGTTGCGTTTACCAGACGAGATGTTGCTTTGTTACTGGGTATAGTGGATCGAGGTGTTTTGGTCCCTATTAATTCAACTAAAGCATCGGGTGACCTCTATCTTACTTACTTCTCAAAAGAAAAATAACCTACCAGAACAAGAATTGAGGAGTTACTTAAATATTATTCCAAAAGTGTTGAATCAGAGGATGATGTTTTATTAGTGTGTAAATTCTATATTTTGTATATATTTGTTTGTGTTTTATTTTCGTCTAGTATATATAGGGTCCCTCTAGGTCTTGTAGATATAGTAGATGATTATGAGAATCTTGCTAGATTCAACTGGATGGAAGCCATCCATCAATTTTTGTCTCCATAATTACCTAAGATTGGAGACTTATTTTCATCAACTCAGGGATACCAGACCAGCACCAACCTCCCTTACCTAAAGGGATTTGCTGGGCTTTTGGCAGTGAGTAGAATTTTTTTTGTTAAATTTTATATATTTTGCTGTCGTTAATGTATTTGGGTGGAAAACTTGGTGTAGGCATGGTTTTTGGAGCATGTACCAATTCAAAAACCATACAATGTTCAAGGACCCCGAATAAATAAGTGGAGGAATATTCTTTCGCATATTAGTAGGGTGAGGGCCCTTGTTGACCGACTCTCACCCGAAGAGGTAATTATTCTAAACTGTGACCTATCTTAGTTTGATATGGAGGTAGTAACATTTGTATACTTGTTAATTGACAGGTGATGATTGAAATAATTCCTAACCTAAATGAAAAAATATTGTTTGAGAACCTTGATATCGATGATGACATTCCACGGCCAATGGAGACATTACATGGAGATGAAACAGAAGCTGTAAGACAATGTGGTGACTGCATTCTTAAAGACAAACGAATCAAGGAGATAACAGAGGAGAACATTTGTTTGAATGAAAGGGTCAAGAAATTACTTTCAATAATTGAAAAAAGGGCATGGAGGCTCAAGAAAGCTATCCTGTAGTCGATCATCTTTCTGATCCAGTAGCTTGTAGAACAAGGAGAGGACGTGATCGAAGTTGGTATGATTACAGGGATACTCCAATTGACAGTCTATTATAGCACCAGCTATTATCTAAGGGGAACAGAGCAAGAAACAAATATCAGATGTCATGGACAAGGGAAAAAGGAAAATTAGTGAGGATGATATGGATGAAGCAAGAGAAACCATAACTGTAATGAAAGTCATGTCTGAAAAAGACATCGAGGAGGAAACAAAAAGGATCTCCGAACTCTACAAAATGAGGCAATAAGGCATTGATGTATGTGATTTACTTTCATATAAAATAGGTCAATTTTATTGAATTTGGTCATTAATTAGTTTTTTTAAATTTATCGATGTAGTTTGTGAAGAAGCATTTTATGAATTCAAAGAAGAAAAATCAAAATAAAGAAGTAGCCTACCTGATAAATAAATTGGAGAACCTAAAGTAAGTTAGGATACATAGTTTAGTTAATATATCTTGTTCTTTAATATATAATAATCTTATCAATTAACTTGGCAGGGTGACAACTGAATTTATTTGGGAGGATGCACCCTTTGCTCTGAATATGCATTCATTCTTACAAATCCTGAATGGAGAGATTTTTACAAAAGGCGAGGTAATTGATGCCTTTTGTAAAATTCTATTTAGGGGAGCATCCGCATGTGGTAGGCCATACAACAAGTCAATATATTGTTCAACCTTCTTCATAGTAAGTGATCTAAATGAATTTAGAAGATATATTGTAGAAGACCTAATATTATGATTTGGTTATTAATAATTTTGTCTGTGTATTTTTTTAGTCATCAATAAGATCCTCAAGAAAGTTTTCCCTACAACAAGTGATGAAGACAGATATGATAGATCAAGAGTTTAGATATATTTTAATACCTTTGTGCAGTGATAATGCACACTTTCACTTGTTAGCGGTGGATACAGAATCCATGACTTTCAATCATTTAAATTCTCTTGCTAGTGGCCGTAAATATAAGAATGAATTTGACTCAGCGGTGAGCAACCATTATTCATTTTTATGTTAATCATTTAGTCTAAAATGACATTGATGGTGATTTTTAAATTCATGATATTAATTACAGGTAAAAGAACTAAAACAATATACTCACGAGGAACTTACGGCTATTCATCCATATCTACAAAGTCATCATCCCTTGGATAAATGGGTCTCCGTCAGACTAAATTGTCCCCAACAAGAATATAGGTAAGTAAATGTGGATGAGTTTAAATTTAAAAGTATTTTATAAACCCACTGATTGAAATCAAAATTACTGTTGTGTTTTTCAGCGTGGACTGTGCCTTTTTTGTGATGCAATACATTCGATGTCTCCTATACGATGAGAAGATGTATTTCAAACAAGGAGACATGAGGAAAATGAGATTTGATCTCACAGTTAATATTCTGAGGGACATGTGTTGTAAAACATGAGACTAAATATCCATGTATTGTTGTCAAAAATATCCTATGCTGTTGTTTGAGCTCCAATTATATGGAAACAACTAAATAGATGTTGTCATATCAATATAATTGTATGTTAAGCAAAAACAATTGTGTGCTGTTGATTCACCTCCAGTTGCTGCAATGTTCTGTGCTAACTGATACGGTAAGATAACATAACTGATAATGATTGGGACTAAGATTGGACACCAGAAATATTAACATCTCTTTGGTAAACTCTAAATAGTGATATTGAGTATGGACAAATCCAAGTATCGAAGGTCTATCAGTGCGTTTCCACCGAAATCCACTGATGGACATACAACACTCCTATTGCAACAAAATCTGAAAATATGACTTCATAGTCTGCAAGGAATCAAATTTTGCTATGCATTCTGTATTTTGGTAATATCTAAATTTTGTCTACGATACATTTAATAAACTTGTTTCCAGTTTGATAAAATTGAATAATTAAATAAAATGAGAGGATTTTGTCACATCTTGTAGAATTATATAGAATATTATTCTATAAATCATTATTTTAATTAATCATGATTAAATTTTATATAAAATAATTTTAAAATAGGGATACAATCTGGAATCCAAGTTGGGGCTGAAGTCAATTTATTTCAGGCCCACGGTGGGCCTGAAATAACTTCATTTCAGGCCCAACGTGGGCCTGAAATAATATTAATTCAGGCTCAACTTGGGCCTGAAATAATTTTGTTTCAGGCCCAACGTGGGCCTGAACTGGTATGATTTCAGGCCCTCTGCTAACCCTAAAACCCCTCTGATTTTAGGTCCTGTGCAAACCAAATATGAATATTCTTTTACAATAATAAAGTGAGTAAAATATATGAAAATGACCAAAATATTTGTAGTTGTATAGATGTATAAATATGACTGCATCTTTCTGTGCCAACTGATACGGTTAGAGAACATAACTGATAATTATTGGTACTAAGTGTGCACATCAGAAATAATATCTCCTAGGTAAATTCTAAATAGAGATATCATGTATGGAGAAATCCAAGTATCCTAGCTCTATCAGTGGGTTTCGGTGGAAACCCATTGATTCAACCTAAAAAACTCCTGTTGCAACATAATTTATAATCATTAGAAGTTTGCACACCAAAAATACCATCTCCTAGCTCAACTCTAACTATTGATATTGGGGTTTAAGAAATCCAAATATCCTAGGTCCATCAGTGGGTTTTGGTGAAAACCCACTAACAGACCTAAAAAACTCCTATTGCAACATAATTTATAATCATCAGAAGTTTGGACACCAAAAATACCATCTCCTAGCTCAACTCTAACAATTGATATTGGGTTTTGAGAAATCCAAATATCCTAGGTCCATCAGTGGGTTTTGGTGAAAACCGACTAACAGACCTAAAAAACTCTTATTGCAACATAATTTATAATCATTAGAAGTTTGGACACCAAAAATACCATCTCCTAGCTCAACTCTAACTATTGATATCAGGTTTTCAGAAATCCAAATATCCTAGGTCCATCAGTGGGTTTCAGTGGAAATCCACTAATAGACTAAAAAACTCCTATTGCAACATAATTTATAATCATTAGAAGTTCGCACACCAAAAATACCATCTCCTAACTCAACTCTAACTATTGATATTGAGTTTTGAGAAATCCAAATATCCTAGGTCCATCAGTGAGTTTTGGTGAAAACCCACTGATAGACCTAAAAAACTCCTATTGCAACATAATTTATAATCATTAGAAGTTTGGACACCAAAAATACCATCTCCTTGCTCAACTCTAACTATTAATATCGGATTTTCAGAAATCCAAATATCCTAGGTCCATCAGTGGGTTTCGGTGGAAACCCACTGATGGACCTACAGAACTGCTTCTGTGCCAAATTTTTAAGATATGAATTCATGGTCTGCAAGGAATCAAATTTTGGTATGCATTGTGTATTTAGGTACTCTCCAGGTCGAATTTTCTTGTTTCAACTTTAAATAAATGTAAGCCTGTTTTGATCATACCTGAGTATTGAAATCAAATGAGAGGATTTTGTCACAACTTGTACAATTATTTAAAAGATTACCCTACAATTTTATAAGTTAATAAATCATGATTACATATTTGGATTAATATATTTAACATGGGAAAAAAATTCAGTCCACGTTGGGCCTGTAGTGATCCGAATTCAGGCCCAATGTGGGCCTGAATATCTCAGATTTCAGGCCCACGGTGGGCCTGAAATATGTAGATTTCAGGCCCTTTGAAAAAAAATAAAAATATGATATAAATATAAAATCAATAAAATTAAAAATAAATCAGAGTAATAAATGAACATGGAATTTTTTAAAAAAGTTATATAGATGTTATATCTTCGAAATCAAAATCAGATCAAATTTAAATGAGAGTAGTTGAATTTTTTTTAGATTTTAATAAATATGCATAATTAAGATAGATTATTCTATTCCAACTAATAAATGAATACATTAAAAAAAAATTCTGACTCCTGTTAGAATTATTTTTGGTGAGTAAATAATTTTTGTAGAATTATATAAAATATAGTATAAAATTAGATTTTCTTAATAAATATAACTCAAAATAATAAATAATACATATACAAAATAAGGCCCGCGTAGGGCCTGAAATCCTCTTATATCAGACTTAGCAGTAATCGAGGTTTAAAGCATCCTCGGGAGCCTAGTGGTTAGCAATCGTCTTCTAGCTCCTGTTTTCTTGACATTTGAAGGTAGCGTGCTTTCCTCCATTGGAGTCGTGTGGTCGACATCCTCGTCATCGGACTGGTGGAATTGTACGTACTCTAACATTTAATTTTTCATTTCAGTATTTGCTTTTCACCTAGGGTTTGCGGTAGTCTTTAGTCACTAACCGAATATGAGGGGGCCCTTTATGTACAAAATCTAAGTGTTATATTTGTTTGTCTCTCATTGTTGTTTGATGGTTGCTAAGTTCGGTATGGCTCCAAAAAGATCATCATCAAAGCAAGCAGCTCCAAAAAAATTGAAGAAACAGCAAGGCGCTGGTGGAAGTAAAAAAAAACAGTTGACACAAGGAAAAAGCAAAATGCGTAGCGAGTATACAAGTTTTGTCAACAGAGGTCGAAGTAAACGAATGAACTGGAAAAGTAGCCTTTGCCATTTCAGAAATTTTATTGATTCTGTTCCACCCACACCAGCACAAGAACAGTTGATCCGAGATACACCCTTTTCTTGGGTCCTCGACCTCCCTAATAGTTCTTGTGTAAGACCCCAGGTCCAGAATATGTTTGATAATTGGGATCAAGAAGAACAGAGCTTTATATTCCATGGGAAAAAACTCAAATTCACAAAGGTTGATATATCACTTATTCTAGGGCTACCTGACAATGGAGAGATAGTCCAACTTGATTTGAACGAGGCCTCCAGCCCACTGTACAAGCAGTATTTCGAAGAGTCAGGTTGTTCTGCCAAGCATTTGGAGAAACTGATAATGAAGTCTAGAGCCAATGACAAGCTCTACTGTCAGTTGTATATACTCTATTTTTTTGCTACAGTACTATTTTGTGGTACTAGCAGCATAGTTGCCATTCCTGCCCTCTCACTAATTGACTGTGTAGATGATTTTGACAACCTACAAACCTATAATTGGTGCAATGTCGTGTACAATTTCATGGCTCCTCAGTTGGAAGCCATTGGAAAGGAGGTTACATTGAGGCATAGACCACATGTAGGTGATTCAACCCAAACGACCAAGGCTCCCTTGCTCAAGGGATTCCTAAATATTTTGGCTGTAAGTTAGAGTACATATACCTGCTCATATATGTTATGATGGATATTAATTACTGAATATAATCATGTTGCAGGTATGGGTGAGTGAACATATTAGTATTGCTGCTCCAGAACATCCTCATAGATTGCCAAGAATCCTTCGGTGGAGTTGGCCTAAGGCTCATGTTGAGAGTGTCAAAAGGATGATTGACCGTGTGGCCACAAATTTAATTATTGTTGATTTAATTCCGGCTGAGTCAGAGCTGGATTTGGTACCTCACTACTCTCCTCCAACTCAAGCACTAGAGGTACAGTGTGAGGTATTACAGCAGGCAGCAGAAGGAAGCCTACACGCCTTAGAAATGGAAGCCTGCAATCAGTGTATTGAAAAGCAAGAGCAAATTGAGACCTTACAGCAACAATTAACTATAGCTCTTAAAAGTTTGGAGGATGTTAAAATTGAGATGGCAACAACCATCAGTGAGAAGGATGAAATAATTGCTCAGAAGGATACAATAATTGCTGAGAAGGATTCCAGCTTAAACAGAAAGATGATCGCCACAAAAGAATGATAGCTGTACAAGATAGCATCATAGATAAGGATGACGAGAGAATCCGGAAGCTGAATAAACAATTGGAAAGCAAAGGCTCAGATGACGCTGAGCCACTTCCCAAAAAAAGAAAAATAACTCAGATAAGACCACCCTACGAGGGCAAAGGCAAAGAGATTGTTCAGGATGAGGAAGAGGATGAGGATGAGGAAGAGGATGAAGATGAAGATGACGAGCCTCCTGCCCCATCAATGTCAGAAACTACAACGCAAACAACAAAATCTGCAACCTCAACCCAAACAAAAATATCTGATCAACAAGCAGCTAAAACAAAAGAAATTCAAAAGGTCAAAAGCAAAATCTTGAAGAATGCCAGGGCATTTTTTAAGAAGAATAAAGATGCAGAGATTGCAGAAACATTATTAAAGCTTAGTAAATTAAAGTGAGTTAGTTGCTATTGCGATTGCATAATAATGTAAAACAATGATGATTATTGCCATTCATTAATAAAATTTAATCATTCCCTTGTTATTAAGTTGCTTATATTTTGTTCATGTAGGTTTTCGTTGAATCCTGTATGGTCCAATGGGACCTTTTCATTAGATATGCAATCATTTTTGACTATATTTGATTGGAATGACTACACCAACGGAGATTGCATAAATACTTACTGGACTATTCTAGTAAATGAAGCAAAATCCTGTAACTCACCTTACCACCCCTCCATATTCTGTGGGGTGGGGTTAGATGTAAGTCAATTAGCACCTTGTTTTGTTATTTTTTTCTAAGATTTAGTCTACTAACACTTCCATTTTAATAAACATAGGAACTGTTTGAGGTGATGCACGCTGCAACATTTGAACAAACTATTGCTACTGATACAGATAAGCCAATTAGATATATCATCTGTCCATTAAATAATGCAGATGATCATTGGCATCTATTGGTTATTGACCTCGAGGAAGGTAATATCCTGCATTATAATTCTCTCGGCGCCACAGAAGGGTACACTGGCAAATTTGAGAAAACTGTAAGTTTTATATTTGATATATAAACCATTACAAATAGTTTAAATGGAATATATTTGTTACTAATGTAATTTGTGTGTAGGTGGCGTTTTTCAAAATATGAACTGGTCATATTACACGAGATGGAATAAAGGATTGCCTTCCATATCGGGGAAAGACTTTAATAAAATTGTAGTACAAGGACCCACCCAAAGCAGATCGTAAGATCATGTTTATTTTGGTTAAAAAAACATAATCTTTCATGGTTGGATTTATATGCTAACAACAATTTAAATATTGGTTTTTTCAGGTTGGATTGTGCTTTTTTCCTTATGCGCTATGCTGAAAGTCTGGTGTTTCAAAGATCTACAGAGTTTAGCCAAAAGCAAATGAAACCTTATCGATTTCAGGTGGATATAAAATTATGAGAGACAAGTTCTGGAAGCTAAATCTGTAAATATTGGTTTTGTTGATACAATGCATATGTAAGTGTCATGACAAACATTGTATATTTGTAGTTATAATGTATGTAATCCTTTTGAAATAAATGGAACATTGCTTTCGATCGTTGTTGTTGTGTAATTTGTAATCTATAATATGTAATTGTTGTCGATACCATCGGTAATATTGAACCTTGCTTTTGCTGTAATAATTTAAATTTAGGCCCACGGTAGGCCTGAAATAATCTGATTTCAGGCCCACGCTGGGCCTGAAATAATCATATTCAGGCCCACGCAGGGCCTGAAATAATCTAATTTTAGGCCCATGTTGGGCCTGAAATCTTCTTATATCAGGTCCAACGTGGGCCTGAAATCAGATTATTCAAGCCCAACGAGGGGTCAATTTTTTTTCCATTTGATTCCATTCTAAACCAAAATTGGATTCCAGGCTAAACCAGGAACTCATATTTTCAGAATTTGGCACAGAAGGAGTTTTGTAGGGCCATCAGTGGGTTTCGGTTGAAACCCACTGATGGATCTAGAATATTTGGATTTCTCAAAACTTGATATCACTAGTTAGAGTTTAGCTAGGAGATGGTAATTTTGGTGTCCAATCTTAGTCCTAAAGAATGTAAATTATGTTCTCATCCCGTATGACTTGTCACACAACAATGCAGAATCATAGCTCAATTTGTTTCCTTAGCTACACCATCTATAAACACTAATTTTTATTTCTATAATATTTATATTATACATATTTATTCATATTATCGAAAAGAATATTCCTATTTTGGATTGCAATGATCAATAGGTTATCAGAGGGCCTGAAATCAGAGCTATTCAGCCCCATGTTGGGCCTGAAATTATTTGTATTCAAGTCCACGCTGGGCCTGAAACAATCATATTCAGGCCCACCCAGGCCCTGAAATAATGTGATTCAGGCCCACACAGGGCCTGAAGTAATCTAATTTCAGGCTGACGTTGGGCCTGAAATCCTCTGATTTCAAGCCCAACGTGGGTCTAAAATCAGATTACTTCAGGCCCAATGTGACCTCAAATTTATTTTTCCATTTTAAAATTATTTTTTATAATATTTAATAATGTTTTATCAAATTAAATATTTATAGGGCAATATTTTATATAAATGTATAAGTTGTGACAAAAATTTATTAAATTATGATTGAAATACTCAGGTATGATCAAAACATGCTTACATTTGTTTAAAGTTGAAACAAGAAGGTTTCACCTGGAGAGTACCTAAATACACATTGCATACCACAATTGGATTCCATGCACACCATGAACTCATATTTTCAGAATTTGGCACAGAAGGAATTTTGTAGGTCCATAAGTGGGTTTCGATGGAAACCCACTGATGGAACTAGGATATTTGGTTTTCTCAAAACTCAATATCACTAGTTAGAATTTAGCTAAGAGATGATGTTTTTGGTGTCCAAACATAGTCCTAATGATTATCAATTATGTGTTCATACATTATCAGTTGGAACATAACAATGCATCAACACAGCAGAAATCAGAGGGCCTCAAATCAGAGATATTCAGAAAATATAGGACTTCAGGACTTCAAGACCTGAATATAATTATTGTAGGCCCAATGTGGGAAATTAGAGGACTTTAGGACTGATCTATTCTGCTTACATTGAATTAGACAAGGTGAAATGTATCATAATATTGGAATTCCTCTTCAAGTGACAATATTAATAACAACTAATTTTTTGACAATACTATGGTTGTACAATATACAAAATATATACATTCATTTCTCCTCCTTACAAAATATACACTTCAATCAGAATATTCCTGCAATACATATACCAAGTGACTCAAGACCCTGGGGTTGGCGACATTCTACATATCCTTCTATTATGGCCAAGTTGTTTGCAGCGACTGGATTTTAGTTTTACCTTGCCATTGTGTCTCGACTCAATCCATGCCTTCTTTCGTCTGTCGGGCTGCACAAGGCTACGGGAATATAGAACTATAATGTCGTTTACGCCCCTAGGCCAAAATTGTTTGCTTCTACAAGGGTAAATATGATCCATGTAAACCCACTTCCAATTTTCTGAATAAAAATAATGCTCACAATATGGGAGTATATCCATGTTCTTGGGAATGATGACGACAATAGCATATGAGCAAGGGAGTCCTGAAATTTGAAACTCCCCACATTGACAATATTTTTTTTCCAAATCAATAATGTATGAAGTGCCTCATGTTTCTATTTCCATTTCTGATTGAGAGTAAGGGTGAAACTTATATGCTCTAGCTTTCTCTCTCCTTGAATCCATTTCTTTTGTAGCATGAGGTGTCAAAGCAACATGCCATTTGGAGACTTCCTCTCTACGGTTAAAGAACCATTGAGCTACCTTTCTTCTTGTATTATCAATTAACCTATTTATGGGAAGCTCACATGTAGCTTTGAACAAAACATTTAAGCTCTCCACACAATTCGTGGTAAGCATTCTGTATCTTCTCCCAGTAAAGTGTGCATTAGCCCACCTTTTAGGGTCAATGTTCTGAAGCCACTTATGGGCATCTGGATGTTTTTCAAGCATTGTCTGCATTATCATATCATATTGGATTGTTGTGTTTGCTCGTGCTGCTGCCCAAAACAAACCTAAAGCAGCTCTACTTCCAGTATTAGTTACCATATTACAAGACATGTGGTGGCAACAAAAAGCATGATGCGCGTTTGTATAGACTTTTCTAACTGCTGATATAATGCCATGATGTCTATATGATACTATGGTCATTGAGTGTTCATCGACAGTAAAGAACCTCTTTGTATGCTCCAAAAACCACTCCTATGCAGACCCACATTCAACTTGAGCTATTCCAAAGGTAACTGGGAGAACATTGTCATTACCATCAATCACTGTAGCAATCAACAATACACCCGGATACTTTCCTCTTAGATGTGTGACATCAATTCCGATAAGTCTATGTAAATAAGACCTGAACACCCTTCGGCAAGCACCAAAACCCCAAAAACACTACTGGAACTCATTGTTACCATTCCTGCATAGTGCCACATAAGTTTCAAGATCTCTAGCTCTTAACTCACGCAGATATTGTGGAAGATTTCTATATGTCTCATCATAATCTCTGACGACTTTTTTTCAATACTTTCTCCCTAGCTATGTATGCTTTTCTGTATGATATGGTCACTCCAAATCTACCTTTAATATATGATACAATCATACTTGATTTGTATTGTTCATTATGAAGAAATTGCTCTTCAACAAAAGACGCAACAAATGATGAAGAGCATACATGATCATCAGCACTTTCCCTAACAGTTCCATATTGGTGTTTCTTTACATATTTTGTAACAGTGAACTCTACATCCCCCCTTGCTACTACTCTCCATGTACATGGTTGGTTGAAGCACATTGCTTTAACTCTATTTTTTTAGGTGTCAACTGGGTTATATCTCATATGCTTAACCATGGTATGTCTGACAAGTGCATTCTTGAATTTTTCTCTAGATGGAAAAATCTGCCCCACAAAAAATTCATGGTCATTTCTTGCCTCTGCCTCTCCAATTGGCCCAACAAGCAATCGAGAATTCAAAATATAAGGATCATCAGCTATTGGAAACACCTCCTCTAAGTCACTGTACTGATCTGGGGGGAATTCATATTGCTCAATCTGCATATCATCAGCTTGGAATTCCAGTACACTTGTACTTGGTTGTAATTCATCTGCATTTCGGATTTCAATTTCTTCCTCCCCACTCCAAGTTGGCTCAAAGAATTCAACAATCCTTGTAGAAGAATTTAGACACTCATCTTCTAGATTACTTGCTTCTTTATTTAGATCAAATGTCAAATTCCTTGTAATTCTATTATCACTATACTGGGAAGATAAAGAAATATTATTACTGGCTATTTCTGCTCCATTCCCCATGATAGCATTATCATTAAGAGTATTCCATATCTCTTAGAGAATTTCGTCAACAACATGTTGGATCGAGAAAGACCGATAGAGGGGGGGGGTGAATATCGGAAAATGTTCGGATTTAAAAAAAGAGTAAGTGCGCGGCGGAATAAAGACAAACAACGCAAACACCAAGGTTTTACTTGGTTCGGAGCCTGGGTCGACTCCTACTCCATGGCCCACGGTCGTTGACCGTTTACTTTGGGTAATTCTATAGTGCGCAAAACGGTTACAGAGTGAGATTACAAAATTACTGTAAATAGAAATATACACTTTGTTTTACCAACTCCCGGTGTAGATCGAGTTTCGGTGCAGTGGGAGGTTGACGGCGCTTCGTTCTTGAGTCGGGAAGTTTCCGGAGCAGAGAGCGGTCGTCAGAGCGTTTGGATGCGTTGAATGAAAGCAGTGTCTTGAAGAAGAGGGTCGAGGGCCCTTTTTATAGTGCCTGGGGGCGCCCTGGTCGACGGGGGCGCCCCCACGTGGCTTTTGATCCGCAAGAGGCGCGGTCAAGGTCTTAGCCCTTAATCCTCGGGATAAGGCCCTGACGGGGGCGCCCTGGACGTGGGGCGCCCTGGTTGACCCGGTCAAATCTTATCCGCAGCGCTGAGCTCTCCTTGGTAAGGCTGGGGCGCCCTGGCGCTGGGGCGCCCGGGACAGCGGGGGCGCCCTGGGTGCCAGTCCAGACGCGGCAGCAGCTTAACTCTTCAGTTGGTTTGCCATGGGGGCGCCCGGGACAGCGGGGGCGCCCTCAGAATGTACTGTCGAGGTTCATTTGCTTTCTTTGTGTTTTGTGTTCACCTTGGGGGCGCCCGGGACACTCCGGGCGCCCTGGTCAGCAGTTGCCTCTTTCCTTTGAGGCATTCTGAGCTGCAGACACACGTTCCTTCGGTCCTGCTTCCAGGGTTAGTCCAAAACACAATAAAACAAATATTTAATTTAATTTCTACAGCTTCAGCTGTCTTGGTTCTGACTTTGGTCTCCAAGATGGAGCCCTAGGTCGAACCGACGCCTAATGTTCCCTAAAGGGGAACGCGTCCTCACCTACTCCTCTCGGGAGAATTTACCTGGTGCCAACCGGCTCCTCCAGTTGGACTTTTGCCCGGCAGTCCTTCGCCAGGTCTTGAGTTGCCAAGCTGCCCTTCGCTTGGTGCCTAGCAACCCTTCGCTAGGTCTTTTCTTCTGGCAGCCCTTCGCCAGTGCCTAGCATTCCTTCGCTAGGGCTTGTCCATTCTGGCAGTCCTTCGCCAGAGCCTAGCAGTCCTTTGCTAGGGCTTTTCCTGTTGGCAGTCCTTCGCCAGTGCTAGCATTCCTTCGCTAGGCTTTTCCTGTACACTCAAGAAACTTGTTAGACAACAACTAACCCTTAACTTTTGAACCCTTTTGCCAATATCAAAACACAGGTTTGACTTGGGTGCATTCTGCACCAACAATCTCCCCCTTTTTGATATATGGCAACCTAGTTCAAAAAGTTAAGGAAAAATGCTGAAATTGAAATCCTAAGTTAGATTCCTCCCCCTGGAAGAAATCTCCCCTAGGTTTTTCAAAAGTAGGTGGTTTGAGTTTAAATACTTAGAAAATTTTATTATAGAAAAACCTTTTTTAAGTATTGGCTGAGTTTTTCAAAAAAAATGTTCTAAGTTTGAAGAAGTTTTCATATTTTAGCAAATTTTGAGTTTAGGAAAACTTTTTAGACTTAGACTTTTTCAGTTTTTGAAAACACTTGTTTTTAAGCACAAAAAATTCAGGCTTTAAAAATTCATACTTAGAAAGATTCGAGACTTGGAAACCTTTTTCAGACTTAGAAAACTTTTCAGGCTTAGGAAAAAATTTCAGACTTAAAAACAATTTCAGACTTTAGAAAAAGCTTTTCAAAGAATATTTTAAGCAAAAATTAATAGCAGTTCAGAGCAAAAACAAAGATTTTAAGCAAATAAATTAAGCTTAGAAATAATTCAGAGTTAGAAATTTTGGAAAAACATTTTTGTTCCCTGTTTCCTTTCCAACTCTCCCCCTTTGACATATATCAAAAAATGCACAAAAAGATATTTGCAATAATTAAATAAAGCATTTGCTGTACTGAATCGAGCTAGGACCTAAGTCTGGTTAAATCTTTAGGGACCTGTCTAACCCAATTAGCTACTTACTAACTGTTTTAAACAGTAGCTTTTGCTAGGGTTAGTCAAGTTAAGTGAGCTGTTCAAGTTAGATTGTCTAAACTTGACACTTAACCTGATTGCTGTTCAGTTTGTATTTAGTGCCCCAACTACTCAGATGCACTGACTTAAAGCATCTTGAGTTAAGGCAGAGACCTAAGCATCTCAACCCTTTCTAGGTTATCAATCAAAGTACCTAAGGTGCTTGTGAGATGCTGGCTTCTAATCTATAGGTGCATGCAGTTCTAGGGTTAGAGCCTAGGCTAAGTCCATTTCGAAAAAAAACCCTAGTTTTGAAGGGGGTAGTTTTTTGAAATAAAACTAAGTCAAAAAAAATTTTAGAACTGAAGAAAAAACTTTTTAAAGTCAAAGTAACATTTTTAACAAAACATTTTAAAATCAATTAAGACATTTTAAGATCAATCATTTAAAACATTTAAAATCAATTTAAAAATTTTAAAGCAAAACAAATGATTCTATTCTACTAAGCACAACCCTAACTGCCTTCTTAGTGAGCTAAACTCAGATTCAGGTAGGGGTTTAGTGAATATGTCAGCTAGGTTGGACTTGGAGTCTACATGCTTAAGGACTATTTCACCCCTAGCTACGTGATCTCTTACAAAGTGATGTTTTACTTCTATGTGTTTGGTTCTAGAATGTTGTATTGGGTTTTTGGTTAAGTTAATTGAGCTAATATTGTCAATATTGACTTGGGTCTGATTGTAGTCTAGTTGAAAGTCCTTAAGAGTATGCATCATCCATAGGAGTTGAGCTACACACTCTCCTAAGGCTACATATTCAGCTTCAGTTGTTGATAAAGCAACACAGTGTTGCTTTCTACTGCACCAACTTACTAAGCTGTTTCCTAAAAGTTGACAGCTTCCACTTGTACTTTTTCTATCTAATTTACAACCAGCATAGTCAGAATCAGAGTATCCTGATAACTTAAAGGATGAAGTCCTAGGGTACCAAATCCCTACATTTAGGGTGCCTTAATGTATCTTAAAACTCTTTTTAGGGCTGCTAAGTGAGTTTCCTTAGCACAGGTTTGGTACCTAGCACACATTCCTACTGAAAAAAGTATATCAGGTCTGCTGGCTGTAAGGTACAGTAGACTTCCTATCATACTTCTGTAAAGTTTTAGGTCTACTGGTTTACCCTCAGGGTCACTATCTACTTTACATTTGTGGCCATTGGGGTACTTACACTTTTAGAGTTATCCATTTTAAATTTCTTAATTAGTTCTTTAGCATATTTAGATTGATGTACATAATTTCCATCCTTAGTTTGTTTGATTTGTAACCCTAGGAAAAAGTTGAGTTCCCCAACTAAACTCATTTCAAATTCATTTTCCATAATTGTTACAAATTCTTTTAGAAATTTAGAATTAGTTGATCCAAATATTATATCATCTACGTAAATTTGGGAAACAAATATATCCTTTTCTAAAATTTTAACAACAAGGTTGGGTCAATTTGACCTTGTTTGAATTCTTTAGAGATCAGGTAATTGGATAATCTTTCATACCAGGCCCTGGGTGCTTGTTTTAGTCCATAAAGGGCTTTACTAAGTTTGTAGACATGATCGGGTTTTTCTATATCCTCAAATCCTGGGGGTTGTCCTACATAAACTTCTTCCTTAATAAGCCCATTTAAGAAGGCTGACTTTACATCCATTTGGTATAATTTAAATCCTTTATGGGATGCAAAGGCTAGTAACATCCTAATAGACTCAAGTCTAGCTACAGGGGCTGAATCCCTTAGTCTAGCTACAGGGGCTGAATCCCTTGTTTTTAGGTTTCATCATAATCCAACCCTTCTACTTGGCTGAATCCCTTAGCTACTAAGCGGGCTTTATTTCAGACTATTTCACTTTGATTGTTTAACTTATTCCTAAATACCCACTTAGTGTCAATTACGGATTTGCCCTTAGGTTTAGGTACTAACTCCCAGACTTGGTTTCTCTCAAATTGGGCTAACTCTTCTTGCATGGCTAAGATCCAGTCAGGATCAGGTAGGGCTTCCTCAATAGTCTTAGGTTCAATCTTTGAAATCATGGCTATTTGACTAAGATTTCTATAGGAAGCTCTAGTTCTGACTCCTAAGGTTGGATCACCTACAATTTGGTCAGTTGGGTGACTGAGTCTGGGTTTCTTGGTTTTTCTAGTACTTGGCTCAGCTTCAGGTCCAGCTGGTCCAATAGGTTCAATTCTGGGTTCATTGGTTGGTTCAACTGATTCAGAAGTTGGTTCAATTGTTAAGTCATTAAAGGGTTTAGTTAGGGTTTCGGAGTTATCTTCTTGATCAGTATTTGATGAAGCTAAGTCAGAATTATCAGATTTTGGGTTAGTTTCTTCATCAAATATTAAGTTGGTTGTTTCTTCAATTTTCTTAGTTATTTTGTTGTAGACTCTATAAGCTCTACTTGTTGTAGAGTACCCTAAAAAGATACCTGGGTTTGACTTGGATTGGAATTTTCCAAGATAGTCTTTGGTATTAAGAATATGGACTTTGCATCCAAAGACTCTAAGATAGTGTAGGTTTGGAAGTCTATGGTAGTAAAGTTCATAGGGTGTTTTATTTAACCTTTTATTAAGCAGAATCCTATTTTGGATATAGCAAGCTGTGCTAATTGCTTCTGCCCAATAGTGGTTAGGTAGGTCAAATTCATTGAGCATAGCCCTAGCAGCTTCCTGTAGGGTTCTATCTTCCTTTCTACTATGCCATTTTGTTGGGGGGGGGTTCTAGGACAAGAAAATTCGTGTTTATATCCATTTACTTTACAGAATTCTTCGAATCTTTGATTCTCGAATTCTCCCCCGTGGTCAGACCTAAGTCTTTTGATTTTGGTACATTTTGATTTTCAATCAATTTACAAAAGTTGTTAAATAGGTTCAGGGTTTTCATCTTTGGTCTTTAGAACCTGACCCAGGTGAACCTAGAGTAGTCATCAATTATCACTAAGCAGTATCGATTTCCACTTAGTGACTTGGCTCCATGTGAATCAAATAGGTCAAGGTGTAGGAGCTCAAGTGTGGTTTGGGTTTGATCAGATTGGATCAATTTGTGACTAGACTTGGTTTGTTTGCCTTGATTACAGATTCACATATTAGGTTTTCATTATTCTAATTTTGGGGACACCTTTGACTAAGCCAAGTTGGGTAATTTTTGAGATAGTTCTTAGATTGGTATGACCTAATCTCCTATGCCAGAGTTTTGATTGTTCTAACTGTGTTAACATACATTTGGGTATAAGGGGAAGATTATAGTGTATACATTATTTTCCTGTGCCCTTAAGCATGATTTCTGAGTCTTGTGCATTTCTAATCAGGCAATTAGAATTGTTGAAAGTAACTAAATAACCAGAGTCACATAACTGACTTATGCTTAGTAAGTTAAAATTGAAGTTTTCCACCAATAGAACTTTCTTAATAATGAAATTGGATTTAAGTTCAATATTACCTGACCCAATTACCTGAGTGTAGCATTGTTACCAAATGCCACTGAGCCCAGGTTTTGAACTTGAGTTTGGTGAACTTCAATTGTCCCCAGTCATATGTCTGGAGCACCCGCTATCTAACATCCATTGGTCCAAATCTTTATGTTCCTACACATAAAGAATTTTTGATGATTTGGATCCAATTTAAGTTAGGGATAGCTTAAATTGAGTTTCACTTCCTAGTCTGTCTCACCCCAGTCTGGGTTTTCAATCACGTTAACCTTAAGGTTTTGTGAGACAGGTTTAAGGTAGAAATTAGTTTTGAAAAGGAATTTCAATTATTTTCAAAAAAGTTATTTAATTTTGATAACAGATTTAAAAAAAATAGAAATTTTGAAAACAGATTAAGTGTTTTCAAAAAGATAATAAGTTTGAAAAATAGAAGTTTTGAAAACAGATTAGAATCTATAATTATTTGAAATTTGAGTTAGATTCGAATTTGACAAAAGATAATTTGAATTTGAATTTCAGAAATTGGCTTCCAGTCTTGGCGAGGCACTAGGGCCTTCTTTGGCCGTAGCCTTATGGGATCATCCACCCTTTCCTTGACAAAGCCTTTTAATGAAATTTCATTTTCAAATTAAATTAAGTCATTTTCTGGTCTAACTAGCTTGGGTCTTGGATCGTAGCTTCGGCTGGTTTCACCAGTCTAAAGAGACCAAGTAGACTTGATCTTATTAGAGTTGGTTTCCCCAACGCACTATCAATCTCACCTCCTCCCAATACTATGTTTTCAAGTTTCAAGTAATTTAGTCTTAAATCTAAGTATTCCTTAAATCTAAGCATGGCAATTTGCAAAAAAAATTAAATAAACAAGCAATCAATCAATTAAAAAAATTATCTAATTATAAAAATTGTTTTGATTTT
>JAGFNQ010003547.1:596370-943083 GCA_024364735.1 Boesenbergia rotunda | reverse complement strand
ACTCTATTTCTCGAATTAAGACAGCGTCCGCTGATGGAGGGGATGCTAGCTGTGGCAGTAGATTTGAAGTTATCATTTCTGCTTGGGAAAGCCCTTCCTTGATTATTTCAGACCCCAGTACAAGCGATAACTCATAAGTGTCAAACAACTAGCTTCACATTTTTTCGTATTAGCTTAATCACCCATTAACATGTACTTTCCAGGTTAACAGCAAAGTACAAGTGATCCATGGTCAAAGCCCCTAAAGAACAGAATGTACCAATCCTTTACTAAGCGTAATAATATGTAGGTAATGCTACCTTACTGCATCAATGCAGATCATGTACTCAAGACATGACATCTAGATTATCTGTCCAGATATACATAACAAAAAAAAAACTTCAGTTCCATGAGTTAAAGTGAATTGATCCAATACTGATCAAGCAAATTACAGTAGGCATCCCTAGTTCTCACTCAGCTGATAGTAGCTAGTACAAGTACTATGAATAGTAACGTCTAGGAAAAATTAAAAATCCTAATCCTCCAATATCTTATTGACAAATTTGACCCTCGTCTTCCACCCGTATGTCGGTATCACACAAGAATCAACATTCTCCACATTTAGACAAGTCCGCAACAAGCCAACAAATCTCCTTCATAGTTGATCCTGACCATGATTACTATAAACTGATTGACTTTAAGTAATCAGATCTAACCAAGTTACTAGACGGGTACAAGAATAATAACATGATCCAATGACATAAGAGAATTCCTAACCATACCTTAATATACAGGAATAGTCACATGATCTAGTAACATGAGAGAATTCCAAACCATACTTAAATATACAGGAATAGTAACATGTTCCAACAACATGAAAGAATTCCAAACTATACCTAAATATAGAGGAATGATAACATGATCCAATAACATGAGAGAATTTCTAAATCATACCTAAATATACAGGAATGGTAACATGATCCAGTAACATGAGAAAATTACTAACCATACCTACACATACAAGAATAGTAACATGATCTAATGACATTAGAGAATTTCTAACCATACCTAAATATACAGGCATAGCAACATTATCTAATAACATGAGAGAATTCCAAATCATACCTAATATACAGGAATGGTAACATGAGAGAATTTCTAACCATACCTACATATACAGGGAATAGTAACATGATCCAATAACCATACCTAAATATACAGGAATGGTAACATGATCTAATGACATGAAAGAATTCGTAATCCTACCTAACTAGGATAAGGGATGCAAGAGATCAGAAGAAATACCTGCCACCTGAAGAAGTCCAATCACGCCAAGTCCAAGACAACCACATCGAGAAAACTACTCCGAACAAATCCGAAAAGACTCGTAAAAATAAGTAGGCATCGCAAACCTACGCTCTGATACCAAAATAAATTGGTATCAGATAGACACCAAAAATCCACAAGTCCTCAAGGTATTCGACAACCTTGCTTTGATACCAAAAAAAAATTGACACGCCAGAAGAGCCCAGCAGCCAGCTCCTACCCATCGCGACGACATGGTTTTGGTTTTGTACTTTGTAGTGCATTTGTTTTATATTTCTTTTAGCGATTTGTATATGTCATATGTGTCGTGTGCCCTAAGGGATTTTTGTATTGGTTGTTTCGTCGTAAGTCGGACCGGTCCGCAGTCAGATATGATTTACCATGTTTTTATTTTATGTTCTGTCTTGATTTTTAGGCCAGAGGCCAAATATATACTGTGTGGGTTGTATGGATATTTGTATGTATGCGTAAATTGTCCGCCGGACAGGGGAGATGCTGCTCGATTTTATATTGGATCAGCGGCTCTAGGTCTCGGGGCGTGATAGAAAGTCCAGACCCAGAGATCTAGGTAGAGTTGTACTTAGAAACTCATATTTTTCGAAGGGGTAAATATTCGCTAAGGTAGAGATTATTGACGGATGACTTATATCTAAGTGAAGGCCAATACATGGGATGTCACGGAAGAATAATCTATTAAAGTTTTTCTAACTGAATTTTGTTAACGTTTTTTTATAATAAAATTCTGTTATGTTTTTTCATACCAAATTCTGTTATAGTTTTTCAAAATAGAATTCTATTACGGTTTTATCGAGTCTCGAATTTATGCATTATTTATAGGAATTATTGTAAACCTATTAGAAGGATCAAGAGAAGAATGTGTATTGTCTTGCATAGAAAGAATTTAAATAAAGCTTCAATCTTTTTTAGAGTAGGTACGCCGTCGAATCATAATAACTCTTCTTCTTCTTCCTCATATTTTCTCTCTTATGCAACTTTGTCTTATTGCTCTGCACGATTTCTTTCTCTCTTCCTCTTCTTCTACATTAGAGATTAAGAGGTATTGCCTCCGTTTTGTGCAGCAAACTCTTCCTTATCATTAATTCTCATAAATATTTGCATTTATTTATTGTTGGTTTATCTATTAATGAATCTATCAATATAAAATTAATCACTTAATTGGATATGTTTCATTTTAAATTGATTATAATTTATATAATTAATTTTATATTATACATACATGAACATAACAAAATCGTCAACCATTTTACATTTTCACTTTAATTATTATTTCAGAAAAGGATAATATTTTTTAAAAAATAATAGGCATTTATTATTTATGTACTTCCAGAAGGATTGTGAAGGATAATCAAAAGGGTTTTCATATTAAATTATAGTTTTATATTATTTAATTTTATTCGGATCATATGCACCGATATTTTCATGTGATAAAAACATCTAAGAAATTAAAAAAAAAAGACCTCAGACTCTAATAATTAAATTTAATTTAAAATTTGAAATGAAAAATGAAGTATCATAAATGTTTGACTTCTCTATAAATGAATTTAACAATTTAAATTTAATAATCTAATTTGGGATATTTAATTTTAAATTTATTCTAGTTTATATAATTAATTTTATATTACGTGCACATTAACATAGAAAACTTAAAATCAATTTTAATTTAATTACTAATTCAAAAAGGATAATATTTTTAAGGAAAAAACAATAAACATTCATTTTATATTTATATGTATATATATATATATCCAATAGAAATAGGAATCGAAACCCTAATCCATTCTTTGTTTATCTTCGTGGAAGAGACACAAAGTTGGCCGCAACAACTCTCGCCGGAGTATCAAACTCCAGCATTGGAAATGAATTGGAACCCTCCTTCTCAGGTAAGTAATTTCTTCTTTTTTATTTCAATTAATCTTAATTGGTGTATCAGCGATAATGTTTGGCAAACTATTTTAAGGGTATTTTTTTTCTCATCTCATTTCCATAAGCGTTTAAATCTCTTTTATTCTTAAATTATTTGTAGTCGAGGCAACCAAGTGGACCATATTTTGTTGGTGATGGATCCATAGACAGCCATGGAAAACCTGCTAATTTGGAGAACTCTCTCATCTCTGGTATATAATATATTATCTAATTAAGTGAATTATTTATGCAGCCTCAAATAATTAATATTTTGTAAATCTATTGATATTGATGACTAAATAAATTTACTTTTATTTGTGCAAGATCCGTATGACATACAAAGAGAACTAAAAGTGAAACTAGGCAAGGAAATGGATGAGTTTCTCCTGAAAATCAAGGAAGGATGGAAGAGTGAGATAGCAATGTTGCATAGGCCAATATCAAATATGACTGCCGTTTGGAATGATCAAACATGGGAATTCGTAAAAGACAATCTCAGAGTACAATTGAGAGCCGCAGTGAAAGACTTGAAAAAGATAGGGCAAGAACATACAAAAGAGGCACTAGTAAAGTCGAGTAAGAATATATATAATTTTCTCAAATTAACTATTTAAAAATTTATTTTACATTTTCTAAATGAATTTTTATCAACCTTTTAAGCCATATTTTCACAACTTTACTTTAACTAAAATTATATTAAAACAACAAAGTGTTTAGTAAAAAAATTTACCCATTGATTTCTATCACTAAATAAACTTATCTTGATTGAGATCATAATTGATGCAATAACCATATTAATATGAAATACCAACTAATGGCTTTATTTTAATTATCAAATAATACTAAAAATATGTATGCCATTTGATAATAATAAATATGGCTCCTATATAAATAGTTAGAAGTCTTTTAAGTATTTTTAAGCCTTGATTAAGTTTTAATTGATAAATTAATCTCCAAAGCTTAAAAAAAGTGTTTATCGTTACAAATAATTTTTAATAATTTTGAAATTAAAATTTCTTTATTTGTAATCTAATGTTTAATTATCATGTTTATGATTTAAATTTATGTTGTTATTATTATTCTTATTTACATTTGGTTTTATAAATATTTTGTTTTTATTTGCATTCAATTACCAGGTGCAAGCATCGACACCATAGAGAAAAAATTCGAACGGGAGCAACGTATCTCACTTGTGCTTTACTACGTTGGAAATGCATTCATGGTTATTATATTAGCTATTAAACTTTTTTCTCAAATTTTATAATTTTTATGCATTAATTTGGTGGTTATTTATTATGAATTTTCAATAATGTTTCATAAATTATTGAACAGTTAATATATTGAGTGTCTGATTTAATTGGTACCGGTTGACTCATAATTAGCATAGATTACTGGTTTTCATACCTTTCTTTTCTTGCTGGTTCTAGCATGCCTTGCATTCTTTTTGTTTTATTTTTTTTTTTTCAGAATTAGTTCAGCTTAGTTGTGGTAATTGATTCATAAAAAACAGTTTATTTGGAAAATATGTAACGACCGAAAAAAACCCTCCCGTTCGATGCCGTTGCGTTCGGGGACGCCATTGATTTCCATGACATTTCTGATTCCCGACACATACCGTCGATCTTGAGCCACTTCTCTGGGTGCGCAGCGTGGGCCCGATGCGCAGGGGGCGTAACTAATGCCAAGAAAATGGTGAAGAAGTTGCATGAGAGAAGGAACCGGAGGCGTTTGCTGCGTCATCAGTGTCGACGCGTCAGGCAATGATTGCTGGACGCGTAGAATTAGATGCAGGTAATGTTACATGCGGTGTCCATATCCATTCAAATCGCTATAAATAAGAACCTAAGGTGATCTTAAGTCGCGCATCCTATTCGATTCTAATTTTAGCAAATGGCTGTCCCCACAGGGATCCGGAGTGGTTAGTATATAAGGGTATTATCTAAGAGATTCTGGGTTTGAGTCACGTGAAGTATACTGGATTAAAACTCTGGATATTTGGTGTATTAATTCTCGGCCCAACTGTACACTAATTACTCCGGGGACTGTGATTTACCTCCCTCGTGATGGCCTTGGGACGGGTGCAACGGGGGCGCTGTGGGCGAGCGATTTCGCCTTTTTATCTAATTTTAGCAAATGGCGCATGTGAAAATTTATAATTATCAAAAAGTATTCTGAGGTTTATTTTTTTACTAAAAAGCGTATCAAAAATTATGTTATTTCTCTTATACCCCTCCTACCAATAATTATCTTTCACAAAAGATCAACTCTCACCTGATTACCTGAAGAGACAATTATTCAAAATTGTGATCTATATTAGTTTAATATAGAGTTGTTAACATTTGTGTACTTGTTATTTGCAGGTTATGACTGAAATAATTCCTATCCAAAATGAAAAAAATATTGGTTGATTCAAAAGGTTGGAACCGCCAACCCAGCGGCCTCCTGGTCTCTGCCCCACAAGTGTCCAGAGGGGATAAATCACGGTGAATGCTGGGCAGGCTAAGACACCCAGGCGCGAGGGATTTTTTTTTAAACAACAGCCGAGGTTTTACCCCTCGTGCATACCGTCGACCCTCGAACCCACGCCCTCTGATTCAAGTGCGAGTGTTTTAACCAGCTGATCCAGCCCGTGGGGGCCAAAAGAATTTTTATTTGTTGCCGCGAAGATTTGAACCAGCAACCTCGCCAATGTAAATCACCAACCTTACCGACTGAGATAAGGAAGAGATGTAAACTTTTATTTTATTATCTTGGCAGGATTCGATCCCCTAACCTCTGGGTTGCAAAAGAAAAAAAAATATTGGTTGAGAACCTTGATATCAGTGATGATATTCCATGTCCAATACAGACATCACAAATAGATGACACAGAAGTTGGAAGGCAAAATAGTAAGAAATGTGATGACTGTATTCTTAAAGACAATCGAATCAAGGAGTTATCAGCGGATCGGAGAACATGTATTTAAATGAAAGGGCTAAAGAATTATTCCTAATAATTAAAAATAAGGGCACGAAAGCTCAATACGCTATATGAATTAAGAAATATAACATAATTTGACAATTTTAACATTAAATTATATAAATCTATAAATTAAACATTTAGCCTATAGATAATTTTTTCTATAGTTTGATGATCAATTTTACTCCATGAGAATTTTTATATCTTTGATTCGTATGACCTGTGACACAGGGAAGAAATATTTGGCTGCTATACGGGAAGATAATTCGTAAATAAAAAGAAGCCGCTTTTAAGTTAAAATAAAAAGAAACTTTATTAAATCTAAAATAACTCTCAATATAACACCCTCAACATAAATTCCAGCCCGAACTTATATTTAAAGGGGTATTTGATAAGCGGGTTTAGTTGGTGAAAATGGGAATGAAATCTAATTCATTCTCATTTATGATGCTTGGTATATGGGAATCGGAATAAAAAATATAAATATGATACTCTCGATTTTATAACCCAGCCCCCACTAGGTTATCACTAAATCCATAAACTTCTCGATCAAAACCTATTATCATTCACATTGTCGAATGTATACCAAACACCCCCTAAATATCATATAGATATGCATTTATACCTTTTGGTGGACCAATTTCTCATTGAAACTCATCCCCTCAAACCACTTGATGATCCTTTGTTACACGCTGGTTGTGTGCCCCGGAGGGGTTTATGGTATTTTTGATACGTCGTAAGTCATACCGGTATACAGTTTTTATATATTGTGTTTATCTTTCATTGTTTTTATGTTATAATTTTTAATCGTGTTGGCTAAGGATAATGAGATGGATGTGTAAGTCTTATATCGAGGATTTATATTATCCGCCATATAAGAGAGATGTTGTCCGATTTTTATCGGATATGCGGTTTCTCGGGACGTACGTGACAGATTAAATATGACTATGAATTAATTTCCGTTACTTTGAAAGAAAAAGGGGTACGGATTAATTAATTAAATGATGTTATTCAAAATTATGAAGAAAAGTTAGGTTTGATTTACTGAGAATAATTTTAATTCATCGGAAATTAGAAAGCTTGATTAAATTATTTGATTAGTTTAAACCATTCTAGGAATTAATTACTCATATTTAGGTTTATATTAAACTTTTTTTTTATTCGAGTTCTCAAAAAGCTGACAAATTTTTAGGATAATTCTACACATAAGCGAGTATATATGTCTTTAAATTATTTTATATATGTATGAATAAATAATTAAATGGATTATATATATATATATATATATATATATATATATATATATATATATATATATATATATATATATTCTTTAAAAAGGGTATATGTTGATATTAAATATGAGTTAATATGGAGATTTATCTAGAAAGATTAAAATGAGGGGAAAATTAAAAGTTAAAATGAGTGCTCTATATTTTTATTTCGTCTAACACTTATCATTTTAGTTGTTTGAGACTAAATACAGATTACGACAAGCACTGTCCTGAGTTATAGCCCAACATCAACTCTACAACAAATGCAATGTCTCATCATATCTATAACATAGATTCCATTGTTGGAAATGAAGTGAAATATAACATAGATTCCATTGTTGGAACTCACTTAATTAGAATTCAATATTAGAACATAGGTGAATAGCGTACCACATGCCCCAACCATTGTACTTGGTGAGGATATCTTAACAGGAGTAGTCATCTTGGCCGATATTTTCTCACTGAGCATTCACTCATTCTACGTTTGTAAAATCATTTTGATAGTTTTCTCCTTGTCTGCACCGTCTTGTGGTTTAGTATATAAGTTGAACCACAAGACGTCTACTCTACCAACATGGTATGGTCATCTCAGTCGCTCGGACGTTGTACTTGGTCGTCCGCTTGGTTGGTCTGCTCAATCCATGTCTTTTTTAGTTGAGCTTAATCGTGACTTATGAGGTGGTCTTTAGAGTCACGGAGATCGAGTTGTGTACAACGGACCTAGGTTATCCGATCAACCTACCCAATCAGTTTGGGCGGTCTATTTGGCCTACTCAATCGGTCCGTTTGATCGCCCCATCTCTTATGACCCTCGTCATAATGTACTGCAATTGTGATCATGTCAACTGTTGGATTTTGACTTTATCCTACGAGTGTTGGCGGCCGAAAATCTCCTCATATCAATAGAGATTAACCTCATCAGAAGTGATGGTATTAGTTATATATGACAGGTGGTCTATCTTTCCTTATTGTATAATCAAATCTAATCATTCCATATGAAGGAAAATTCTTACGCTCTAGACTCTATAATTATTACCATTCAATTCTGGAGTATCACATTTGATATCATAGTTATTAATAGGTTGTATGATTGTAGAAGTAAATATACATGCTTGTTATCCAAATTTGAGGCTACTAACCAAATGCCATAACTAATGTAAAATATGTTGATACACAACATCCAATACCACGATCAATTTATGTTATCCGATAAGGCTATATTTCCCTTCGAGTTGTGACAAGAAGAAAACAATGCTACAAGCATCTCTTTTGGGCCTTGAAAAAGAACGATCGAGATTACCGACAAGGAAGATGTCTTGTCCATGACCTCCTACCACAGTTATGCTCTATTCGGAGTCCGGATGAGGCAGAATCGGGTTTCTAGTAGCCAACATGGCCAAGCTGATCCCAAGTGAGCAACCGTATTGCAACGTCATGATTCACGTGGTCCGGATCTTCAAATCTCTAGATTTGGTCTTATTTTCTAAAAATTTGTTTAGATTTTATTTTTTAGAATTAATTTTCTTTAAGAAAAGTTAACCTAGATTTTATCTTTTTTTTTAAAGATTAATTCTTTTCACTACTAGAAAAAATATATTCAACAACAGTGAATCACTATTGTCGTATGCAAAATATCACTGTTGTTAAAGGCCATGTTATTAAAGGGAGGGTCTATGACAACAGTGAGGTCTACGACAACAGTTTGACAATAGTTTTCCATTGTTGTCGTACATTTTGGCAACAGTTTTTCACTGTTGTCTTTTATTATATTCGACAACAGTTTTATAACCGTTGTCGTATATCAATAACAACAGTTTATCACTGTTGTCGTTTAGGGTTTTCACTGTTGTCGTTTAGATGAGTTTTAACAACGGTGTTTAACTGTTGTCGTATACCGAATTCACCGTTGTCTTTTATTATCACTGTTGAGTTTTAACAACAGTTTTACCTATATAGCACTGTTGTCGTTTATGTACAACATCAGTTTAGCTTTAAAAAAACCTGTTGTGCGTTTGTACTGTTCCACAACAGTTTCATACCAATTTGACAACAAAGATATTTCCATTATATTTTCAATTAAAAGGCAATAATTTAATCTCGAAACAAAAAATATATATATCAAACATCATCAACATATTTACAATAAAGATCCACCACAACCTTTCTACAGACGAAACCACAAAAGTATCTTCTGTCCAAAAACCTTTCTACAGACGAAACCACTAAAGTATCTTCTGACCCAAATTACAAGAGTTCAAATTATATATAATTCTGACCCAACTAAACTTACAATGAAGTTCAAATCACAAAAATTATAGCTTGGAAGGTCAGATTAATGGTCTTCGAACATGATCACGAATACGTCCCTGCAGCTGGAAAAAAGAGAACAAACACTCTAATTAGTTATTCTATTAAATGCATATGTCCAATAAAAAATGATCCATGAAGATATGTATCAACAAACAACAAAAATAACAAACTAACAAACAAACAAACAAAAAAGATATGCATGTATCAGCACTTGCAATTATAAGGAAACTGCTAGCTTGGCTTATCTAGACATTTACAGCCTTGCAACCACTTTTCAAGGAAAATACTCAGACGACCATATTAAATATCTGACACATGTTCTTGATTGATTGTTTGTGATTCAGAATCATATTCTGAATCACAAACTGTGTCTGTTTAGGCAAATAAAAAATATATATTGAAGAATTGCATCCAATCAGGGATGTTAGGCAGAACTGCTGAAGCTCCAAAATATATTGAAAAAAAAATGTATTGAAGGAATTTCTATTGGATGAATGTGTTTATATTTATGTTAATTTCATACGATCATACAATTAGTCATGCCAAATTTAGTCTGTCCACTACTATTTCGAGTAATATGATATTTGAGTTGAATCGTATCTAGTAGTAAATGCAGCTTGTTGAAAAGTTTAATTCCTAGTGATGAGTTCAGTGATCTGTAGTGGTGATTAGTTTATCCTCCTTAAATGAGAACACTTGAAAGGCTAGGCTACAAATTCAAGTAGAGATGCAAGAAAGCAACTAAATATCAAGTTTCTGCAGGTTTTAGACCACAGCATTAAAAGGAATTTGGTCAAACTAGTACGACTCTATTGTTCAACGAATCTACTTGAACATCTAAGTAACTTTCATGTCCACTAAACTAATTGTTCTCCAACGTATAAAAAATAATCTCAGGTTACAACATCTCTAAAAAAAATATTGTTGATGTATATTGTTTGATTCAGGGGAATATCACCCGAAAGTTTAGTAACTAACATTTACCAGGAAAAGTTTAAACCTTAGTAACTAACATTTACATACCTATTATCAAATATAATCCTGTATACAATCAGCTATCGCGGAGCGCACTTCATCAATTTCATCTTGGGAGTACTCTGCTTTTGCAAACTATGAACAAAAACACATTATATGATATATTGTACAGAATAAAACATAACAACTTGAAAAAATTTATAACTAGATAACTTTATATATTTGAGATAATAAAGAAATCATTACTATCGTTCGGAATGCATCCCCCTCGATTGATGTAACTTCTTCAGTAATTTGCTTCATAAATCTCATCACATAATATCCACATTGTTTGGCATCCGGTTGCCTAGTAACCTAAGGCAAAGATAATTTATATTTTTAATGCTTAAAATACCAATATTATACACAATAAAATTTTTTGATTTAAATAAAAGTACAAATACCTTAATCACTTCCCACTGTACTTGTTTTCTTCCTTTTCTTCCTTGGAACGAATTAAACAATTTTATTGCCCTTCAATTATACATTAGGTACAATAGTTGATAAACTATTGTTTTAAGACTAATTTAGATGCATACTAACAAAAAACATATATAAACTCACATTTCCACAATATATTTCCAATCGTTATCACGAATGCGAGGACCTTGGGAATCCAATAAGTAAACAATCTCCTTATGAGGATTAATGAGAGTGAGAGTCCAATGGAAACTACACAGAAGTACACAAAATTAGTGCATTCTCAATTCAAATAAAAATGGCAATTGAAATATTTAGGAAGTCCATTACCTGTTACAACTTGGTACCAAAACCAACTGATTAAGTGATGCACCACCTAGCCTTTCAACTAAAATACTTGCCCTTTGGTTCAACCGCTCAGTTTTAACTAATTTGTCCACTGTGATTTTTTTAAAGCATGGGATGCTATGCGGATTTACAAACCTGAATTTCTCAATCTTGTTTTCTTTCACCAAGTTTTTATAAAGATGCCTACCATATGAATTACAAGAAAATCAGTAAGTGCTTCTATAGTAAATTGATAAAAGAACAAAGAAAGTTGAAGGTAAATCAACAACTTACAATATGTAAATAACCACACAATTTCCAGAAATATTCATAGCATGCAATATCTAATGTCAATATTTGTAACTACCTCAAACCATTCATTTCTATGCGTAAATTCACATAATATCAGTTCCGAGATGTAGTTTAAGCAAATTTAATTTAAAATAATATGCATTGTCAGATCTATTCTGAGGGAAATTATTTGAGGTTGACATATGGATTGCATCTTACTATTGAAGTACATCCAAAGCCTATATTAGTATAGTAATATTTAGATCCTTAAACATTTTCATTACATTAAATATAATTTCTTACATAGTAATAAATAAAGTTACAAAATATATCTACAAACAAATTGTTAGTTTTTGTCTGAATAGCAAAGTTTTACACAACAAACCAAAGAGCATAAAATGCTATAAATCTACTTGTAAACTACTAATAGGGTTGGCAGAAAATTATGCTCTACTGGACAATGTTCTTAGTTTCAAACTCATCAACAGTTAGTGAATGAATGAAGTTATCAAGGAATTAGTTGGGTCCTACATAAAAGAAATGATCAAAGCTCAACTAAACCTAGCTAATGCAATTTGGGAATCTAATAGAGCTCACGTACAAGTTTGGGAATCCAAAGGGAAACATCCAAGAATGAAGATTACAACCAAGCCTTACCTGAAAACCCACACACCAAGCTTTCCTCTGCCCCTTTCTGTTTCGATCAGAAGAAACCCAGCCACATGCAAGAGCCCTAATTTCCAGAAATCCCTAGGAAGAGGACTAGGTTAGCTCCAACTCACGGTACCAAAAACAATCAATAGCGATCTCAACTCACTAGGAGGGCCGCTGGCAGTGGCACTCAGCCGGGAAGGAGCAATTCGACTGTCGTAGCTAGCGATGAAGATGCGGTGTTGACGCAGGGTACTGCTTGCCTGGGCGTCAGTAGCTAGGGCACGCGATCGAGGAAGAAGAAAAGGTAAGTGAGGAGGCGTCGCCTCCTTGCTTGCGCGATGAAGAAGAAGAGAGCGAGAGGAGTCGAGGCTCACCTCGCGAGGGTGAAAGGAAGCGCCGCTTTCGGGGCTTCCTTGGACTCGGGCGATGAAGAAGGGGGAGAGGAGTCGACTCGTGGCTGCGAGGGGTTTGTGTGAGAGAAGCGGAAATGGTCGGGGGTTTGGGTGGTTGGCGGGCGAGGAAGAGAAAAGATTAGGGGTTTGTGCGACGAGAAAAAAGATGATTAAGGATCGAAAAATAAGAGAATGAGGATTCAATAGTTCGTTGTTTTTTTGCAGTTGGATATCCACCGTTGATTTTGTTTATTGCTTGAACAGCACAACAATACAACAACAACAGTTTAATATAACTGTTGTCTATTGTCATAATAGACAACAGTTTATCACATCAGTTGTTGTAAATCCCGCCTATAGACAACAGTTATTTTATAACTGTTGTCGTTGAGTATACATACGACAACATTTTGTTATTACTGTTGTCTTTTTACGTATACAGACCAACAACAACAACGGTTAATACTAAAACTGTTGTTAAATTGACATAAGACAACACTTTATCAAAAAACCGTTGTCGATTATGTGTTGTTGAATGCAAAAATTCTAGTAGTGCCATGTCTCTTTTAGTTGAGCTTAATCGTGACTTATGAGGTGGTCTTTAGAGTCACGGAGATCGAGTTGTGTACAACGGACCTAGGTTATCCGATCAACCTACCCAATCAGTTTGGGCGGTCTGTTTGGCCTACTCAATCGGTCCGTTTGATCGGCCCATCTCTTATGACCCTCGTCATAATGTACTGCAATTGTGATCATGTCAACTGTTGGATTTTGACTTTATCCTACGAGTGTTGGCAGCCGAAAATCTCCTCATATCAATAGAGATTAACCTCATCAGAAGTGATGGTATTAGTTATATATGACAGGTGGTCTATCTTTCCTTATTGTATAATCAAATCTAATCATTCCATATGAAGGAAAATTCTTACGCTCTAGACTCTATAATTATTACCATTCAATTCTGGAGTATCACGTTTGATATCATAGTTATTAATAGGTTGTATGATTGTAGAAGTAAATATACATGCTTGTTATCCAAATTTGAGGCTACTAACCAAATGCCATAACTAATGTAAAATATGTTGATACACAACATCCAATACCACGATCAATTTATGTTATCCGATAAGGCTATATTTCCCTTCGAGTTGTGACAAGAAGAAAACAATGCTACAAGCATATCTTTTGGGCCTTGAAAAAGAACGATCGAGATTACCGACAAGGAAGATGTCTTGTCCATGACCTCCTACCACAGTTATGCTCTATTCGGAGTCCGGATGAGACAGAATCGGGTTTCTAGTAGCCAACATGGCCAAGCTGATCCCAAGTGAGCAACCGTATTGCAACGTCATGATTCGCGTGAACCGGATCTTCAAATCTCTAGATTTGGTCTTATTTTCTAAAAATTTGTTTATATTTTATTTTTTAGAATTAATTTTCTTTAAGAAAAGTTAACCTAGATTTTATCTTTTTTTTTTAAAGATTAATTCTTTTTACTTTTTCTTTTTCTCACACTTTTCTGTTAGATTTTTTTATTTCCTAGACTATTTAAACACAAATTAAGGCCTTTGAGGGAGTTATGTTGAGGGTGTTATGCTGAGAGTTATTTTGGATTTAATAAAGTTTCTTTTCATTTTAACTTAGAGACAGCTCCTCTTTGTTTATAAATTATCTTTCCATATCTTTTTCTGTAAACTTCTAATTCGAACTCTTTCTATGTCTTTTTCTGTAAACTTCTAATTCGAACGTCGGACCTGGATATTTTTTCCCCTATGTCAGTTGGGTTCAGAGCCTTAGATCCATAGATGATTATTGTGGTCGTGGTTGTTAAAGAGGTTACGGATAAGGAAATCTCACACCAGGATCGAAGCGTACCATACAAGATCATCGAAGATCTACAGAGATAAGTCACGGAGTTATCCCAGCATTTAGCGGCACAAGATTTTGAAAATTGTGAGGTACATGGTCGAGGTCATGATAGATAGGTTCTGGCCGAAGATCTACAGAGACAAGAGACAGAGTTATCCCAGCATTTAGCGGCACAAGATCTTGAAGATTATGAGGTACATGGTCGAGGTCATGATAGATAGGTTCCGACTAAGGAAGTCTTACACTATGATCATAGTACCTGAGATCTTGAAAGTCATAAGTTTTTGTATTTTAATTTGGATAAAATTTTTCTTGAGAACGATATGGATAATAAAATTGAAATTGTTGGTGATCCAATTTAAAATAAAGACGATACCGAGTTAACTAGTGAGGCGCAGCTATGACGATGACAAAGATGAGGTGAAGGAAAGAGAAGAAAGACAAGAGTACAATCTTCTCAACGATCGAATGAAACTGCAGCTTGGTGTCAAGGTAGCAAAAGTCCAGATTTCTAAAAGGCTTAGCTCCTCACCTTGTGTGCTTGTTTCTGGCAGGTTTGGTTGGTTAGCAAACATGGAAAGATTAATGAATCTCCACAATTGGTTCCTAGGCAAGATCTTGAATGGGAATTTCCACTATCTCTCGCCTGAATCTTTTCTTACTAGCTCTCAAGATCCAGCATAGACTGTGTTTCGTTATGGTTTGGAAAGGCTAAAATCTGCGAGGTTGAAGCAGTTCTTGGACAAGAAAGTGGAATTCTTGCTAAGTATCAGATTGGGGAGAATGAGCTGACACCCAGGTCCGTATCAGCGCTCCACGGCCCTAACGACCAACTGCAGGCGTGCTTCGATTGCATTCAAGGGCTGGGTATTGAGTACTCCATGGTTTGTAGGATGGTAAATACAATTTCCTTTGCAAAGACATTGGCTTCTCATTGGAGTACCTCGATCATTTCCCTACTTTTCTTTGTTTTGATCTCGAAACCGAATCAGGCCTCAATACAAAATGCTAAATAGGCTTAAAGAACTCGGCTTGCTGAATTAGTTTTTTCTACATCCATCGTGATGACATAATCTAAGAGGGAGCTTTCTCCCGTTCTACCACTTACAAGACGAGTTTTGATTTACCAACACTCGAAGATTTTTTATTTTGAAGACACTATCTTGAACTCGAGGACTAATTCTTTTCAACCGAGGACGTTTGATGCCCGAGCATCCAACAACACATCAATTTATATCTTCCAATAAGACTATATATGCTCCCCTTTGAGTTGTGACAAGAAGAAATCAAGACTTGTCTCTTTTTTTTTCTTTTTTAACCAGGTAGACTTGTCTCTTTTGGATCTTGAAAAAGAAAGATCGAGATTACCGATAAAGAAGATGATTTGCCCATGACCTCCTGACATGGTTGTATTCTATTCGGAGTTTGGACAAGATATAATCGACTTTTCAATGGCCAACATGGCTAAATCGGGCCCAAGAGAGCGATCGTGTTGCGACGTCATGATTCACGTGAACAAGTTTTCAAATCTCTAGATTGGTCTTTTGACTTTTTCTTTTATTAAAGATTAGTACTTTACTTTTTCTTATTCCATGCAACTTTTTTTGTATTTTCTAGGCTATTTAAATACAAATTAGAGCCTTTGTGAGGGAGTTTATGTTGAAAAATATTGGATCAGGTAGTAGACGAACCTGGGGTGACCGGCCCGATCCTACGGAAGTTTTTTGCCGATTACCAGGGTAAATCGGGAAGCGCTCGTGGTGGGCGGTCTAGAAGCTCAGTGTCTCAGAGTTCGCGTTCCATTTGGGAAAAAAATTCCTACAAAATACACCGTAATTGGGAATCGAACCGTGGATGTCTAAAATAGCGACTAATCACCCTACCACTGCACCATAGTCTCAGGGGCAAAAGAGTTTATGTTGAGGATGTTATGTCGAGAGTTATTTTGGATTTAATAAAATTTCCTTTTGTTTTAACCTAGAAGCGGCTTCTTTTTATTTATGAATTACCTTTCCGCGTCTTTTTCTATAAATCTTTAATTTGAAGGTCGCACCCGAATATTTCTTCCCTTTTGTCACATGTCATATGAATCAAAGATATAAAAATTCTCGTAGAGTAAAATTGATCATCAGATGATAGAAAAAATTATCTATAGGCTAAATGTTTAATTTATAGATTTATATAACTTAATGATAAAATTGTCAAATTATGTTATATTTCTTAATTCATGTAGCTTATTAAGAAAAAAATAATTTGATATTTTATTAATTTCTTGTGATTAGAATACTTCATATAATTTTACATAGTTAAAGATGTTTTGGCTAACCAAAAAAATCATATTGAACATAAAACATTAAATTAGTAGTTGGAAAATATAGATTAATATAGAAATCAATAGCAACATATTCCATTATTTGCATAAATAATTTTAATTGACTAAATAATAGATTTTTTATTATTTAAGAAGTAAAAATAACATCATGAAAAATCTCTAAATCAAAATTTAGTTAGTAGATTATAAATGATGTCTTGACATTTGATATACAAATTATATACATGTACATATGAATTTCTTAAATATCTTTAAATCCAGATTTTTTTTAATGTTTTCTTATAAAATTTATAAATAAAATTCAACCAAAATACATCAAAGAAAAGATACTCTGATACCATATATTAAAATAATTTATATATTATACGTACCATTAATCGAGATATAAAATTTGATAATATTTATCAATTATGTGCAGCATTAATAGAGATATATAATATCAAAATATTTGGGAATTATATGCGTAATCAATATATACCTTCCGCCATTGATATATATATTTGGTTTTTTTAAATCAATAAAAATATAATTTGAATCTTCTGGACCTTAACAAATCAAATATGGTATATATATATATATATATATATATATATATATATATATATATATATATATATATATATATATATATATATATATATATATATATATATATATATATATAAAAGACGTCTGTATTCAATATAGGCGTATAAGATGTTTTACTTAGAGGTTACAAATGGCTTATCAAAGAATCAGTGACGGTTTCAGAATTAATTAAAAAAACTTCTTCCAATTATTGACAAATACTCACTACTAGAAAAAATGCATTTAACAACAGTGAATCACTGTTGTCGTAGGCCAAATACCACTGTTGTTAAAGGCCATGTTGTAAAAGGGGGGGTCTACGACAACAGTTTTTATAACCGTGTTTTACCGTTGTCTTTTATTATTTTCACAACAGTGTTTCACCGTTGTCGTATGCCATATTCACCGTTGTCTTTTATTATATTCGACAACAGTTTTATCACTGTGTTGTCGTATGTCACCGTTTATCTACAACAACAGTTTAGCTTTAAAAAAATCTGTTGTGCATTTGTACTGTTACACAACAGTTTCATACCAATTTGATAACAAAGATATTTCCATTATATTTTCAATTAAAAGGCAATAATTTAACCTCGAAATAAAAACTATATATATCAAACATCATCAACATATTTACAATAAAGATCCACCACAAGCTTTCTACAGACGGAACCACACAAGTATCTTCTGTCCAAAAATCTTTTTACAGACGAAACCACTCAAGTATCTTCTGACCCAAATAAACTTACAATGAAGTTCAAATCACAAAAATTATAGCTTGGAAGGTCAGATTAAGGGAAATACTTCGAACATGATCACGAATAAGTCCCTGCGGCTGGAAAAAAGAGAACAAACACTCTAATTAGTTAATCTATTAAATGCATATGTCCAATAAAAAATGATCCATGAAGATATGTATCAACAAACAACAAAAATAACAAACTAACAAACAAACAAACAAAAATGATATGCATGTATCAGCACTTGCAATTATAAGGAAACTGCTAGCTTGGCTTATCTAGACATTTACAGCCTTGCAACCACTTTTCAAGGAAAATACTCAGACGACCATATTACCTGACTGATAAAGTTCTTTCTACTTAATTTTCTTTGTTATTTTGGAGCTGCAATTATAGGGAAATTAAATTGAACCGTTATGCCTCATTTGAAAGTAAGTGTATAACCATAATTACAATGATAAATTAAGAAGTATCATTGTGTGATCACAGCCAAATAAATGATAATGAACTATATGTCCATCACAATAAGGAAATGTGATGGACATAAATATATTCCTAACAAAGAAACATACAACTGAAACTCCAGTACAAACAAAAAAGAAATTCAAATGTAACGCACCTACAAGTGGATGGCCAACAAATGCAAGATGGATACGAATTTGATGTGGTCGACCAGAATGGATCTCAACCTTTCAATATTCCAATAAGGACATATTAAGAAATCATAAGACAGTTGTAGCTTACACATGCCAGGCTAAACTATCTAAAAAAAAGATGATCCAATCCATAGTATCTTGAAAATGATAAGCATTTGGCAGATTGCACACATGGAACAAAATGGTTCCACTACAAAAAAATAGAGTTCAAATATATGATGAATGTGGCAAAAGAATTAAGAGTTAAATATCAAAAATCAAAAGGATAAGATATGAGAGAAGTAAAATAGCAAGAATGACCTCTACAGCAATGAGTGAGGCAAATGAAAGTATGATAATGCTTGCATAAAAAAGAAATATTATTGTAGTTCATTCACTAGTAAAGGAACATAATTTACTATATCTGCTACTATTCAGCCCCTTCCTCAAAATTTCCTGTTTTCTACTATGCAAGCAAAAGCATTAGTTATGAAAAGTAAACGGAGACTAATGATTTTAAGTTTCTGACATGCATTGAAAAAGTTGAGCATAAACCCACATCCGAAAACTTAACAAGTATACGCTCTGAAGCAAAAAAGATAAAGAGGCTTCACTAATTCAGTTCTCCACATGCAGTTTCAATAATGAAGATTAACCTTGATGAGGATAAGAACATAGGAAAATATAGTAAGTAGATCCTGAGTATATACCTGCACCAAAGTTTGGTTTCTCTGATCATATCTTTCAAGAACTTGCATTCTGCTCAGTGCTGGCTTCCCTGTGTACACTTTTACTGCTCAAGATGAAAATAAAACAAATACTTCTGAAAAAAAATAAAAACTGATAGTCTAGATCAGAAAGAAAATGACCTGATGAAGAAGCTACATAAAGCCCCTTCTCTACTCCTGGATAATTGATTGTACCAATGGGCTGCCTGATTACCAACTGCAAAGGAAATATTGGCTAATGTTAAAGAGAAAACTTGCTTGTAGTTTACAACCAGAATCTTGAAATCAATGGACTTCTCTCAATAAGGCATAAATAAGGAAATGTGATGGACATAAATATATTCCTAACAAAGAATTGAGTAAAAATGGAACGGAAACTGGAACAATAGTTTTCATTTCAAAGGCAGTGCACTTACATAACATTATTACCAAGTAAATTGCACCCAAACCAGCAGATAATATTGAGAGAAACAGGAAGAGGTTTGAAATTATTAAACAGGGATCACGTAGGCATTCAAACAAACACATACTGATGAACTAGAGAGGAAATGATTATTTCCAGTACCAGAGTTCGTGCCGAGTGTGTGTTTGGCTATCCTTCCAAACGGGTATTGTTGAGTCGTTCAATGGCCAAAATTAGTGCTTGAGTCCCTAGTTCTCCCTCTCCGTGTGCCATGAGTGAGGCATACAGCTGATGCGCCAACGCCAAACCTGGCAATGCTAGTCCCATGCTCTGACATTCCTTCAAGCAAATGCCAAGATCCTTCACAAAGTCGTGTACGTAGAACCCAGCCTCCATGTCCCTCTTCAAGATCCTCTTTCCGTATAGTTCGAGCGACTTTGACCCAGCTGCGCCCGTAGAAATTGCGTCCATCCACCTCTCGACGTCGAGCCCAGCCTTGTGGGCATACAAAGATCATGGAAATCATGCGGAAAGGTCTTGGTGAGGAAGCCCACATTGATCTGGATGGTCTTCGAGTTCTCGTCGGCCTTTATGCTAGGGATGGGGAACCAGACAGAGCTAAAGGTGAATGTCGAGATAGTTAAAGGTGATGGATGGTGTGAATCACTTTGTGAAAACTTAGAGAGATAGTTGACATACTCTAACCCACCTCCTAAGAGAGGCAGCGGTGGACTGCGTCGCTTGAGCTGGAGACGAAGAGGTGAGTCGACGGAAGCTGTGCGAGGGGGAAGCAGCAGAGGAGAGGAACGACGCCGACGGTGGTGGGCGGCGGCGATCCACGTGCACGAAGAGAAGGGAAGGTGGCCTCGACGGGGATGGATTAGGGAACGGGCATGAAAACGAAAAGGCACAGGCACATATATTTATAACGAAAAGGCCTCGGCGGGGATGTTTTTTTGCAGTTGGATATCCACCGTTGATTTTGTTTATTGCTTGAACAGCACAACAATACAACAACAACAGTTTAATATAACTGTTGTCTATTGTCATAATAGACAACAGTTTATCACATCAGTTGTTGTAAATCCCGCCTATAGACAACAGTTATTTTATAACTGTTGTCGTTGAGTATACATACGACAACATTTTGTTATTACTGTTGTCTTTTTACGTATACAGACCAACAACAACAACGGTTAATACTAAAACTGTTGTTAAATTGACATACGACAACACTTTATCAAAAAACCGTTGTCGATTATGTGTTGTTGAATGCAAAAATTCTAGTAGTGACTATAATTAATTTTATATTATATGTATACCAAAATAGAAAATTCCAATGATAGACATTCATTATCGATATATATCCAAAAGTGATTATGAGCAACAATCATTATCTATACATACATACCACAAGGTATATTTAATTTTAAATTTATTATAATTTATGTAATTAGTTTTACATTATATGTACATTAATATAGAAAACATCATCGATTAATTATTTTAATTACAAATTAAAAAAAGAATAACATTTTTATGAAAAAAAGGCAATAGACGTTCATTATCTATATATATATACTTATAATAATAAGAAGTACAAGCGACAAACCCTAATATTACTTCTTTGAGACGAACAAATTCGGTCGAAGTACCACACTTGGGCATGAAGATGAGTCAGAACCGCCTTCCTTCTCAAGTATGTAATTAATTACCGTAACATCTTCTTGAATTTTAGATATAATTTCTTGTTAACAAATAATAATTGTTGAGATTTTTCACGTACGGCTGCAATGTTGATATGGATGGATGGATGGATCGAGTGACTTATCTATGAAATAAGGAATTTTAATTCTTCCTTTGGAAAGCCATACATATATAATTCAACAGAATTTTTCTTTTTATAATGGTCTTTTAAAATTTTTCTTTTTTTGTTGTTGTAGATTTCATGATGGTGTTGAATTATGGATCCGAATTATATTTAGGGTTTTCAGTTCTTTGCCCTTTCCAAATTCATCTCTTTCAATCTGAATTAATATTTTGCATGTAGTTGAAGCATCAAACTGTACGAGCTACCAGAGATGAATCTGTAGAAGATTATGGAAAAGCTTCTTTGGAGGATTCACGCATCTTTGGTACAAATATTATTGCACTTGGAATGAAAATATATATGCTATTGATGAATCATTTAATTAAATAGATTTCCTTTCACTTTTGTTTGCAAGATCTATGTGATATACCAAAACAGCTGAAAGTGGAACTGAGCCACGAAATGGATGAGAAGCTATTGAAAATAAAGGAAGAACTGCTGAAAGACATGGAAAAGTTGAATGAGCCAATTGATGATAAAATGATGGCTACTTTCAAGGATCAAATAAGGAAGATGATACAATACAAAATCAGAGATGAATTGAAATCGCAAGTGCCGAAATTGAATAATGAAGCAGTGCCAATAATGTTAGAACATAAACTAGGGAAGTTAGGTAAGTTCCTTTCAAATTATCTATTTATCTTTTTTTCTTTATAATTTTTAAAAGGATTGCTATTAACCCATGTTAGTCACATTTCCACAATTTTACAATAATGAAAGGATTATTAAAACTGTTATTTATTTAACTATTTCATAATTAACCTCTGTGCTATTGATTGATTAATTTAATCTTCATCCTATTCCTATATAACCATTGATATATATCTATTGAGATAGATACCAATCGCACTCAATTACATATTATTTTATGAAATATTAACTAATATATATATATATATATATATATATATATATATATATAATTTGATAGTTTTATGCTAATAAATAATTGATCAATTAGGTATATGCATCTAACTAGTACAAGGTATACTAAAAAAGAAATGGAGGATCAATATCATCTAAACCTTTTGTAGCATTTTATTAAGGTGCCCCCTCATAGCCCGTCCAATATCATCTAAACATAAGCTTATAAAGGAAGTTATTATCATTACAAAATATTAATTTCTTATTTGTAATCTGATGTTTATTTGGATTCCTTTATGGTAATTTTATTATTCTCATTTACATCTTGTCTTATAAATAATTTTTTTCATTTTTATATTTATAAAAAATTTACCAGGGGAAAACTTGGTAGGCGCGAAGCAAGATTTGGCACAGATGATTTATTTAATCCGCCTCCTCTTATTTGGTGGAGGTTGTCTTCTGACAATCATATTTATCATTATACACCTGTAGCATTTAAAAAGTAGTTCCTATATTGTTTGTTTATGATATCATTTACAAATAAATATGTTTTTTTTTTGCATAAAAAGTTCAAATTTTAATTTGATAGTTCCAATAAAATTTTGCGTTTTTGTATCAAGTCCTTTAAGTTTCATCTTATTTTCATCGAGTATGGTGAATATGAAAACTCTGCTTACAGGTATATAAATTTTTAAATTTAAATTCGTTTACAAAATTATATTTTTAATTAAAAAATTGAAATTCATGAATAATATACAATTAATGCGCATTAGCAGTGTGGTGTACCAAGCACGATAATATATAAACATGCAAATGGTGTGAGGTATTTTCTTGACACATAATAAGCTATTTTCAAATACAATGGAAACATTCTTCTTAACTCAAGAATTGGTTCGACAAATTTCACTTTGTTTAAATACTTTCGGTTGCCGGTTTGGATCTATTTTTGGATGAACGAAAAAAAAATCTCTATTTTCATTTTCAAGAAAATTAAAATATTCTCCTTCAAAGTTTAAAAATTTCTAATTGAAATAAAATATGATAATGTTCATGTCGGGTGGTGCAATATTATCGACCTCTTCCCCGGAGGGCCGACTCAAAATATAGACAATTAAAACCTATATCAAGAACCCCTACACATTTTATCCTATACAATCATGGACACCTGCTATGTAATCTTGATCATTGATCATCATTACACACATATTGATTAGTGATATATAGGTGATCATCTCAGCAGATGCCCATAATTGTGCAAGGATAAGATGTGTAAGCTACTAGAAAAATATATGAGTTTGGATATTAAATATTTAAAATTAGGTAAAAATAAATTTTATTTTTTTCATTAATGATTTTAATTTTTTACAAGCCAAATTAGATTTGATCATAATTTTTATTTGACCAATGATTTTTAATTTTTATAAATTAAAGTTAAATTGAATCATTTTTATTATTACGTTCTTCCTTTGTAAATTATTATGCATATTCTTTTTTTAATTGATAAAAGACAACTTGTTCATGAAGCTTATATTAATATGGAATCTCGGGAAAGAATATTGCATGTAGTGAATATATCTACAATTCAAACCCATTACCTATATATTTTTTTAAATTACAATTAAAATGTAGTATTACAATAATTAATTACTCATTGTCAAATGAGTTAGTATTTTTAATATTTTATTTGTCATTAGACAAATATCTTATTTTTTTTAATAAATTATGTCTTAAAGTTTAAGATAAATATTTTTTATTTAATATTTGTCACAAGATAAAGTTATTACTATATACATTCATTATAAATAATCTTTTGTAATATATGAAATTGTCCTTTTAAATTTTATTAATAAAATTAAATATCTCTAATAATATTTTTAATATTTATTTTCAAAAAAGACTTAATTTTTTTCCCTACATACTACGCTCTTCAAAATCGTTGAGACAACCTGCCCATAGCTAAATAAAATATCTAAAGGTCCTAAAAATGGCAATAAAATGATTTGTTCGTCTTAATGTCTCTGTCAACTCATCTCAAGGCTAATACGGAGAGGATAATACTAGTCTGGATGCGATAGTTAGCGCGTGAAGAGGGTAGACAGATTGACTTTGTCAAGATTTTAATGTCCAAATCTCAAAATGATAATACCCACATATTAAACAACAATCTACCCCATGCCTAAGAAACTACAGGCTAGTTAGCTGAAGACCATGTGTAGTCTGAAGACCATGTGTAGTCTTCAATCTATCACTTCCTACAAGAGAACTCGGGACCCTCTTCGCTCGAGGACTGGGGCCCTCTTCGCCAGACTATTCGCCCCAATCAATGACGATGACCTTCTTCTTGTAATCGAGTCAACGCATTTGATCCTTGCCTTCAGCCCCATGCATTAAGTAGCACAAATTTCTTAATTTTGAAGACCTTCGATACCGGTTGGCGTTCCGAGTTAAAAATTTTCTACCATAAATAATTAATGAGGTTTTTTTCAACTAATTTCGGGTGACCGACTCGGTCACACGAAAATTTCTCACCGGCCGCTAGGATAAATCGGAAAGCGCTCGCAGTGGGTGGTCTAGAAGCCAAACGTCCTAAGGTTCGCGCTCCATTTAGAGGAAAAATTCCTACAAATACGCCGTAGTTGAGGATCGAACTACGTATACATGAGATAGCGACTAGTCGTCCTACTGCTGTACCATTGCCCCGGTGACTCAAATTTTCTACAAGAGAACAAATATCCAAATGACCAAAAGGATCATTTATAGCCTTACAACTACACGCCTCTTCATTTAATCAAAGCTCATCTTATAATCAAATTCAATTTAAAAATTGAAATGGAAATAAATATTTTAATTTATTTGTTATTCTTTTCTTTAACGATCTTTTCTCAAATTCACCTATCAAAAAATCCAAAGTATAATTTTTATACACTAAAAAAATCGGCATGTAAAATTTGACTTATTCCTCTAAATATTTTAAGACATTTTTTTATATTATGAATTTAATATTTATATTTAATTTATTTATTTAATTTTAACTAATTTTAATTATTTTTATATTATAAGCCACTTAGATTCATAGAAAAGTTCAAGCAAGAATCGATTTAATTTACTTTAATCACAAATCCAAGAAAAAAATACTTTAAAAAAAAGAAAAGAAGAGAAAGAGTAGATAATTATTATCTATCTATCTATATATAGAAGGACTATCGAGAACAATCAAAACCCTAATCTATTGTTTCTTTTTTTCATGGGCCAAACACTGAAATTGGCGATACACGAGAACCCTCCTTCTCAAGTAAGAAATTAAATAGCTCAAGTAAGAAATTAAATAGAATTAATTGTTGAGTTTTCTGTTTAAGCTTTTCTTTACAAAATTAAAGCGATCAATGTACACCTGAATAAATTTTTTCATTAATTTCCTAATTTTTTTGGTTCTAGTTTCAGATGGCGTTGAGTTCTGAAATTTATTTTATTTTTCTAAATTATTCTTGGTATATTAGAGATAATGAAAGACATAGTTTTTTCTCGTATCATTTCCATATATAATTGTTTATATCTTCTTTATGTTTTAAATTCTTTGTAGTCGAAGCAACAAAGTGTAACATATACTGGATATGGATTTGGAGACAGTTATGGTAAGCCTTCTTTGGAGAAACCTCTCATATGGTGTGTGTATATAACACCAAATAATATTTTGTTAATCTATCAACTAATTAAATGGATTTGCTTAATTACTTCTGCAAGATCTGTGTGAAATAGAAACGCAGCTAAAAGCCGAACTGAGGGAGCGAATGGATGAGAAGTTGCTGAAAATAAAAGAAGAACTGAAGAGTGAGATAGGAAAGTTTAACAAGTCTCGTGAAGATGAAATGACTGGTTTGAAGGATCAAATAAGGAAGTTGATACAAGATGAAGTCGCATTACTGTTGGAAGTTGCATTCCTAGACTTGAATGAGAATAAACACATGAAAGAGGCACAAGCAAAGACAAGTAAGTTTCTTTCAATTGACCTTTTTAAATTTTGTTTTGTAATTCCTAAATGAATTTCTATCAATTTAGAGATTATTAAAACTATTACTTAGCTAGCTATCTCATAATTAACAAATGGCGAGTAAGAAATATAATCTGATAGGTTGATTTAATCAAATAATTCTAATAATATTAATTTTATATTAAATCTTGCTATGTCATAGATTAAATTTTAATTGATCAATTGAATACATATAACTAATATAAGGTATACCCAAAGGTAAATAAATGAGCAATATTATTTAAACTCTTAAAGTTTATAAAAATAATGACATTTTATAATTTTGAATATGATTTTCTTACTTGTAAATTGTAATCTAATTGTAATGGTTTCTTGCTTTTATGTGATTTAAATATATTTATTACATTATTGTTATATATTCTCATCTGCATCTACTCTTGTAAATAGTATTTAATATTTGTATTCGTATGAAATAATTCAACAGGTGAAATCTTGAAAGTCCGAAAGTACACCGTGGCGTTGCACCGTTTTTTCATCATCTTCGTAATTGGATTTTACTGCGCGGTAAATATTGGCCTTGTGTACCTCAAATGAAATGATTGTCCAAGATGTCATTAATTACGAATGTCGAGTACTTTTTATCAGGCATATATGTGAGCATCCAAATTTCTTATAGTTTCAATAAAATTATTTTGTTTAATCAACTTTAATTCATAGTTTCAATAAAATTTTATTGTTTTGGATTGTTTAAATATTGATTTAGTTTTTATAAATTTATAAATATATTTATATTGTAGATGAAAAAATAAAATAAAATTTTGTTTATTGCTTTCTTTTCATATCAATTAAAACGACTGAAATATTATATAACTTCCTATACTATTAAATAGACAGATAAATTTAAATAAACAAATTTTTAATTTAGGATAAATATATGCCTTAAAAAAAATCCTAATACATTTTGCCTCTTTGCCAAAAAAAAAAAAAAAAAAACTAGATCCGCTACCTCAACGGTTCTCCTAGAGCAGGCCCCACGAATATGGAGGGAAGTTAATTCAGAGAGACGGATAACAGGTGCATGGTGGAACTAAAAATGCAGGCCATCACCTCCTGGAAATCGACCCCTGACTATTACGCCAGAAATATCATGTACCCATCATCTATGCTACGTCCTGGGATATCTCTTTGCCAAAGAAGATATTATTATTGTTGTTATCTAGGGGCAATGGTACAACGATTAGATTTTTAAATGGTTAATCAGTATCTAAGAGTCGAAATCCTCAAATAGTGTGTCAAATTTCTCTTATGTGTCTCGGTGGGAGATCAAATGTAGGTGTAGGTAGTCGTAGTCAAGGATTATCTAGTTGGTTCCGTGGATAGTCTCAAAGCTCATTTGAAGGTGAAAGGATATACTGAAATTTATGATGGTACTTTTTCTTCCATGCTCAAGATCATTTCAGTTTGTATGCTTCTCTCCCTGATTGCTACGTTCCACTAACCACTTCATCAGCTTGACATACGTCATGCCCCGAGAGGGGTAGTTAGTCCCATAAAAATTTGATAGCACTTTTCTTATACGACGGACAATATAAAATTTTACTACAGGGCCTACACGGCCAATCCAATCCTCAACCAATCCTAAATTTTCGTCATTAATCTGTCGTAAAATGGTAGAATTCTGGGTTTTGGACTTCCTGTATGGTAGTCTCAGCGATTGAATTTAGGGTTCGTAGCGATTCGGTTCACCACAGTATGATATTAAAAAAATTAAATTATAAATTCATAGGGAAAAAACTTGCACTTATTTATGTTATTTATGTATCTCCTAGGATATAGAAGAATCAAAACTCATTTTTCTTATCTTTTTACTCTTTTATCTTATAAAGTGACATGGTTAAAAAGTCATTAGCTAGATGTATTTTAATTGTTAATGAAGATAATGTGATAATAATTAAATGAAATAATTATTTATAGAATTTAAAAGAGAATAATGAATATTAAATCGTAGTCATTAAAACAATTTCAAATGATCTTGACCGTTAAAAAAATATTTACTTTCTCAATCTTGTAAAGAAAAATTATAGTTAGTTATTAAATAATTAACTAATACATATTAATATTAATTTTATGTAATCTAGTAGATTAGGATACTCCATCTTCTAAGAAGACATATTCAATTCCTCACCAATACAATTCTTTTCATTTATTAAAAATTGTCATCTATAAATTCAAAAAAATATAGTCGAACTAAACTAGCGGGATGACTTTCAAATTTATTAAAAATATTCATCTATAAATTAAGAAAAAATCAGTTGAACTAAACCACGTTCCATAGTTAATTAGACCATTGAACTGTAATCGGCCTCGGCCGAGCCGGTTATGATTCAGGCTCGACAACCTGGTCAACAAGTAATCGGTTTGTTGACCTGATTATGAGCTCGATCCGGGTCTGGTTCAAATCTAACCCAATGGCAGGTGTTCCGGAAGTGAACGACGTGGATGACGGATCACCGAAGCATAGCCCAAGATAACAGCCACAAGAAGAGGACGTCGGCGCCTGCGAAAGTATCATGAGCGTAAAAAGGGTTGCACCGGAAGGATTTCCAGTGGAGCCCTCTCTGACTCTCAAGTCAGAAATCTCTCTCTTTATAGGAAAGTGAAGAGCACAAGTATTTTAGTTTTCGAAAGCTTACCCCCTTTACCTAAGTGCTGAAGCATCTATATACCCGCTGTCTTTCCCCTCCATGTCTCCGCTTTTTCCTCCACATTTAATGGTCATTGGTGATTTGACAACTGTAATCCCCCCATGATGGTTAGTAACGGTCGTCCTAATGATTAAGTACATCATTATCAGGCATTATAGGCAATAACTATCAGCCAACCCTCCAGTTTTGGGGGGAAAGGAAGGTACCCGAAGCTGCGTTCTCTTATCTCTGAGCTGTCATTTGGGATCCACTCTCCTGAGATGGTCTCGGGGTCTTTCCTCTATGTTGATGCAGTCTGGCCCGATTGTTGTTTTGGTGTTGACAACGATTTAAGTTTGGTTGAGCGAATTTGGGTTAAAGTTCTGGTCGGGGGCTGGGCATGAAACCCTGGTGAGTGAAGCCAGGTCCTAGCTTGTTAAGCTAGGTTGAAATCCCAGTGAGTGAAGTAGGGTCTTGGTGAGTTAAGCCAGGTGATGGAAATCCCAGTGAGTGAAGCCGGGTCCTGGTGAGTGAAGCCAGGTGATGGAAATCCCGGTGAGTGAAGCCGGGTCCTGGTGAGTGAAGCCAGGTGATGGAAATCCTAGTGAGTGAAGCTAGGTTGAAATCCCGGTGAGTGAAGCCGGGTCCCGGTGAGTGAAGCCGGGTGATCGAAACCCTGGTGAGTGAAGCCAGGTCCTAGCTTGGAGGGCTAGGTTGGAAAAGTTCTAACTCGGAAGGGTTGGGTGAAAAGTCCTAGCTTGGAGGGCTAGGTGAAAAGTCCTAACTTGGAGGGTTAGGTGAAAAGTCCTAACTTGGAGGGTTAGGTGAAAAAGTCCTAGCCTGGAGGGCGAGGTTGGATGAAATCCTAGCTTGGAGGGCTAGGTTTGAGTCCCTGGATCGATCTGGTGACCGATCAGGGATGTTGGCACGCTGCTCCTTCGTGGATCGGTCTGGTGACCGATCAGGGAGTATGTGTTTCACTCACTGAACGACTCCTGATCGGTCCGGTGACCGATCAGGGAGCACTCAGTGAGTTAAGTTCCCCTACTGATCAGGTTCTGAACGGTCTGGTGACCGATCAAAGACTTAGGATTTGATTTCCGCGGTTACTGTTCACTCAGACCTGGACCGATCAGGATGGAGCCTGATTGGTCTGAGAGTGGCCTGATTGGTCCGGTGACCAATCAGGCTGGAGCCTGATTGGTCTGGGGACCGATCTGGAGTGTGCAGCAGATTGCTGGATTGGTCTGGGGACCAATCAGGAGTATGCAGAAGACTGCTGGATCGGTCTGGTGACCGATCAGGCTCCTCCCTGATCGGTCTGGTGACCGATCAGGAGCAGAACTTTAATTCAAATAAGCTGTCAGAAGCTCTGATCGTGTCTGTTTTTACTGCCGATTCTCTGCTACTTGCTGATTTCATTTTGATATGCATTGCTAAGCCTCTGTTGGAGTGTGCAGGTGATAGCGGGTGATACAAACACTCAAGGAGGGTCAATGGGAGGCTTTCCTTGGAGCAGGTTTGTTTGTTTCTCCTTCTCAGGTTTCAACGGCAACTGGAGCAGCTGGCGACTGACGGAGACTCAGCTGGAGAGGAGGTCTTCAGTGGACTGAGTGCTCAGGAAGGTCAGTGGGTTCAGGCTGGCTCAGTGGATGCTGATGAAGCTTGCGATAGTGAGAGGGAGCTTAAGAGACAAAGCTGGATGCAGAGGAGCGGAGGCGAACAAGATAGAAACTTGGGAAGTTTTGTTGGGCTGTGTTCGTACTCTCTGTTGCTTTGTGCTTGAGCGATCTTGTTGCATTCCTGTGAGAGCTTTGTGAGTGTTCCTTCTTGTGTGATCTCCTGTACTCAAGTTCCATCATCCGTGAGATTTGTGGAGAGGTTTCTCCACCGAGAAGGAGGCTCTATCTTATCCGGGTTCACCGAGGCTTGATCTGCCGACGATCAAGGGATCGCCCACCTTACGGGCACGCCAAGGAGTATGGGCAAGTTATCCCCAAACCTTGTATATCGCTGTGTTAGCGTCGGTTTGCTTTCCCTGTGTTTTTATTTGCAGTTCTTCATTTCTGCTTCTGTGTTTTTGTTTCCGCTGCTACTAATCTGATCACAGAAAGAAAGTTCAAATAAGAGGGGGCGATTTGAGTGTCTGGCTATATTCACCCCCCCTCTATAGCCATCCGGGTTCCAACAAATGGTATCAGAGCTTGGGGCTCTGTTCACGGCTTAACATCCGAGAGCTTACAACAGGATGGCTGGAGGAAAAGGCTACAGCATAATCCGACCTCCACTCTTCGACGGCACAGATTTTCAATATTGGAAATCGAAGATGGAGTTTTATTTGAAGACAAACATGAGCATATGGTTCTCGGTCAAAGAAGGTTTAATTCCTCCAATAGATTTTGAAGGAAAAGATCTCGATTTCTCAAGTTGTTCGGCTGAGCAAATAAGAAGGAGTGAAGCAAATGCCAAAGCGGTGGTCACTTTGCAATGCAGGTTGACTAAGGAGGAGTTGATCAAGTTTGGTCCCTTCATAAGTGCTAAAGACCTTTGGAACAAAGTCATTGAGCTCCATGAAGGAACTCAAGATACCCGAACTGCCAAGAAGGACCTCCTTCTCAGCCAACTCCAGAATCTGTCCATGAAAGAGGAAGAAACTGTAAGTATACTTCATGATTGGTTTAAAGAGATACTCAACGATCTCCACTCCATTAATGAGAAGGTAGAGAACCGAGATCTTATAAGGTATGTTCTCAAAGCTTTTCCTAGGAACACCTTGTGGTCATCCATGGTGGATGCTTACAAAGTTTCCAAGGATTTATCTTGTGTTAAGTTAGAAGATCTATTTTGTGAAATGGAACTACATGAGATCTCTAACAAAAGTTCAAAAGAGAGAGGTATTGCTTTAGTGGCAGGTGACAACAAGAATAAGAAGAAGGGGAAGGAGAAGGAGAAGGAAGTCTCTTCATCTTCATCCTCATCCGAGTCTGAGTTCGAAGAGGAGGGCAGCTGATTTTCTTCCTCCGAGATGACCAACTTTGTTAGAAGAATGAAGAGGAAGAGCCGGCGCTTCAAGGGTAAAGGTAACCCTAAAGATTCTAAAATTGATAAGTCTAATGTTACTTGTTATGCGTGTAGCAAGAAAGGACATTACAAGGACGAATGTCCAAAGTTAAAGAAGAAGAAGGATAAATCAAAGAAGAAAAAGAAGGCCTTGAGAGCCACAAGGGATGAATCTTCCTCTAGTTCATCCGAAGAAGAGGAGGAGGAGTACACTCATCACTGTGCCCTCATGGCACTAGAGGACTCGAGAGAAGAAAGTGATAACGAATCAAGCTCCTCAACCGCGCCTTCATCATCTTCGGATGATGAAGAGGTAATCTCTCCCGAGTTAGATAAGTGTTATAGAGCTATCGCATGTTTAACCAAATTGTTAAAGAAATCTAAGAATAAGGTTAAGTCATTGAAGTTGGAAGTAAAAGAATTAAAATCCTCTAAGGTTGAGGATATTAATGACTTCCATAATGAATCCCTTGAGAATGAGAATAAGATCTTGAAGGGTGAAATTGAAAATCTCAAGATTGTTTTTGAGAAATTTTCAACAAGCTCCAAAACCCTAAACATGATCTTGAACTCCCAAAGGGCGGTTTACAACAAGGTCGGTATAGGTTACCGACCTAAAGAACCGACCTTTGTGTCATTAATGTCTAGTACACATTTTAGATCATCAAATGTTCCTAGGGTTAAAAAGAAAATGACTAAGGCATGGGTGCCAAAGTCTTTGATTGAAGGTTCTTTAGGTCCCAAAATTTGGGTACCTAAAACCTCTATCTTTAGAATTGTATAAGCATTATTTGAGGGGGAGCATCTATCAACATGAGAGGTTGATATTTGGTGCTCCAAACCCATGACCAAAGGTAAAATTGTCATTCACATGGATGGTTATGGAAAATTCGAATTAAATGCTTTGAGCTCCATTGTTTTAGATCTTATGACAATATAATCCCTTGGCTAGTGATTTTTATGGTATTCATGTGTTAAAATACTTAGTCATGGTATAATTTACTTTAGTGTTTAAGTTCTTCCATGATCAAGTATGCCATGATTTTCTTGTATGTATTATGCCAACATGAAGAACACATGGTTTGTGATGATCACTATGCAAATCTCACAATACGTCATTAGGCAAAGAACACGAGCTTAAGGTTTAGGCTTAAATTTTTCTTAAGGTATTTTGTTTTGTGAACGTGATCAATTATGCCATGATTTACTGTATACGTCAGTAACATTAGTCTATTGCATGCAAATTTTTGTTTAAGAACAAGACGAACACATAGTTTATGATGTTTCAAAATTCAACACTCAAGTTACATGATTTGCTATAAAATCTGATTATCAAGGTAGATTGGATTATCAAAATTGGTTGGAATGAACATGATCATGCTTAGAACATAAGTGAACATTCATTGGAATTGATACAAATCTGCTTTTGGTGTTTCATAAAGATACTTGAATCCGAATGGGGAATTAGGATTATGGAGTTGATACAAATTTAATTTCAACTAGGTGGAGCAAGTATGTTATAAACATGCATTAAACTGATCAGAATTTAGAAATTGATCATAGCTTGATACTAACTTGATACAAACATGTTTTTAAAAATTTGATCCTATTTTTGTTTGTATCATGAAATCTGATCATGTTTTGGAAATTTGATATTAGTATCATATATTGATAATTGTTTGATGAAATATATTTTAATTGAGAGAACCCTTAGGAACAAATGGATTAAAACTAATTGAATTAGGGATTAGGAATGGTTAAGAGGTGAAACAAGTTTCTGAACTTTCATTTCCATAATCTGATCGGAGCAAACAAGTTTCAGAAACAAACACTCTGTATCAGACCTGATCGGTCCACCGACCGATCAGGACTCACCCTGATCAGTTTGGTGATCGATCAGTTGCCCGTCTGATCGGTCTGGTGACCGATCAGTTGCCCGTCTGATCGGTCCGGTGACCGATCAGACCAACACTGATAAGAGGTATCAGACTACTCCTCAGTCCGATCCCATTTCATCAAGTTGTATCAGATTACCTGATCATACTGATACACACAAATCTGATACAAACCAAGTACAATTGAAACAGACTCGATCCTCCATTGGTACAAACCTGGTACTAAGTGAGTACAAGTTTGCTCAAGTGTTCAAAGAAGGGTAAAAATTTTTAAGACCCTTGATTCTCAGAAATTTTTCTGAGACATCAAGTATTAAAATGCTGATTTGATACAAACCTATGTTGGAATGTTCAAATTCATAAAAAAAGGGTTTGTTGAGTCATGACTCTTGTTCTTAATGTCGTGTTTCGAAAATTTTTCTGAAATGATGAATATCAATAGAGTCCTCTCTCCTGTTATGGGATGCAAATTGTTAATGCAGTCTGATCAGGAACGTATCAGAGTTTTCGAAATTTTTCTGAAATCTGATCGCTCCCCAGACTAATCAGATATCCTTCTGTATCACGTAATCAACAAACCTGGTTGGTCACGGAGACCAATCAGGACTATGTTTCAGATACAGTTGCATTCCTTACTCGTCCTATGAAGCATATACGTATTTGACCATGATATATTTCTGTATATGTCTTCACATGGAAGTCCAAGTGTTAATGCAGTCCGATCTTGAACGAATGAGAATTACAGAAATTTTTCTAAAAATTGGTCGTTCATAGATAAATCAGAAATTTTTCTGTATCGATCATCAGTCTGATGGAACTGCGATAATTGTTGTCTTATGATGCATATACATTGTTGCCATGATACATTTATGGTATATGCCTCTCATATGCAATTCCAAAATCATCCTTTGACTTACTTGTCATATGAAACATATACATATTTGACCATAATATTATTCTGTATATGTTTTCATGTGTAATTCAAAACTTAACTTTGATTATTTTGGGTTTGGGGAGAGACCCATGTTTGAGGGGGAGGTATGTTCAAACTTAATAATCATACCCTTTTCGATGTTTGATAAAGGGGGAGAAAATGGTTGATTAAGTTTAGGGTTATTGTAGGGGGAGGATCTTGATTTCCTTACAATAATTGAACTACCTTCAATTGATCATTTAATACCTAAACTTAAATCGGGTTGTCAAACAACAAAAAGGGAGAGATTGTTGATGCAGTCTGGCCCGATTGTTATTTTGGTGTTGACAACGATTTAAGTTTGGTTGAGCGAATTTGGGTTAAAGTCCTGGTCGGGGACTGGGCATGAAACCCTGGTGAGTGAAGCCAGGTCCTAGCGTATGAAGCTAGGTTAAAATCCCGGTGAGTGAAGTCGGGTCTGTTGGTGCCCCGGTTAGTTTTGATGTGATCCACCAAGTTAGTTAGGTCCTGGTATGTTTAATCCCTCTGCTAAGTGTGCAGGAGCTTAGGTACGGAGGAAGTCGAGCGTAAGACGTAGCAGACGAGAAGGATTGTGCGGGGAAGTGAGCCGACGGGCTTGGTACAATCCGAGGGGCGCGGAAGCTGCGGAAGAGTACACCGGTGGAGCGAGAAGGACGTGTGCGGTGTCCGAGAGACGAGAAGCCGGGAGGAAGGACGCTCGAGGGGCGAAAGGCCGGAGTCGGGTTCGGGTGAGCCTAACTTCGGTTGGCCGGAAATCACCCAGAAGACGAAGAATCAAAAAGACTACCAAGCGCCAAAAAGAAATGAGAAAAATTTTGGTGGCAAGAAGGATCGAACCCACGTCCTCACCAACAAACACCAAGCCACTAACCATTTGGGATGAAGGGCGATGGCTGTTAAATATTGCCGAGATTGCTACTTATACATGATAACAGCGATATGAAGATAACTGCCATCTCGAGGAACGAAAGATAAAGTTTTAATTAAAACAATTAAAACTTAAAGGATAATGTTACATTATCCTTTAATCAAATCCAATGGATCCAGTTTAATCCCATCCAAAATCAACCATCCAGATTACATCCATGGATCAACGGCTAAGAGAAAAGTGATCAACAATCAACAATCTAGATTTATTCTCTTAGGCTATAAATAGACTTAGAGGCTTTGCTTTAGAGACAATTCAATTCTTTCTGTAATTTCTCTAAGTCTAAGTGTGCTTCAACTGTAAAGGCTTCTCCGCCTTAAGGAGTTTCTGTTTGAGCGTCAACTGCCTTGGAAGCAACGACTCTGTTGCAACCAAGTTTATTTCTTTTTAAAGACGAGTGTTAGTGCTTATTTTTCATAAACCGTCTATTCACCCCCCTCTAGCCGGTCGACCCGATCCTACAAGTGGTATCAGAGCGGGTTCGCTTTTGAAGGACTAATCGCCTGAGAAAGCAACAAGACGATGGCCGGTGCGCACATTCATCCACCTAAATTCGAAGGGGATTTCACCGTCTGGAAGAAAAAAATGGAGGTATTTTTTCGTACAGATTTTGATATTCTTTTATCAATAAAATATGGTTTTGCAGTTCCTAAAGATGCGAACGGGGACGAAAAAGAAGAAAGCTTGTGGAATAAGAAGGAGCAGTCGGAATCTGTTGCCAATGGTAAGGCCGAGTTCCATGATAGGCCCAAACTATACTAATTAATTTGTCACGAAATGTATGGGCTCATCAAATTTAAATATTAATGAATGAAATGCTGGAAACCCTTTTTACAATCAAAATCTGAAAATGTAATATAGGGGCCACAGGTCGTATTTTTCTCGGGGCTAGTTGACGTTGTTCGATTCGCGCTTGTATTTAGGTGTCGTTTGTGTTTTCGGGTTTCAATTCAAAATTTGGGTTTTTGGGTTCAAATAGACAAGAAGAATGCAATGAAAAGCAAAACCACTCAATTAAGGAACTGATATGTCGAATGCAACCCGTAAACTCAACTCAACAAATGTTGCATTTAATCTACCAATGTTAAGTAACCAAATTTGGAATTCGACTCTAAATTCAATTGCAAGGCTCACTACAGAATTTATGGACTTTAAAAATTACAACATCCAACCCGACACATTCACTTGGCACAATTGCTAGCAATTTGATATGCAAGGTAAACAATTGATGTGCGAATATTAACTACAACTCAGAAATGGTCCAAGTTCGAATGCAATTGATTTCAATCACAGCAATGCACTAAACGGTAAGTTGAATCTTGATGTAAAGCAATGCTGCACTTGTCTTGATACATTCTGCAGAAAAATCAGCAGCCTTGGCATGCAACAGATGAGAAAACTATATACCAATTTGACTCTAAACGCAGGGAATGGGCTGATCAAGTTGAGACTGATACTAGCATGAAATTAAGTGACTGAAGATACAAGCTGATGCAATGGTTTACTAGCTAGCAACATCTCTGTAGGCTGAAATCAAGATGCAAACTCAGCTGAAGAAATGCAGAAATGATACAACTCTGCTAACTGTAAAGATTGATGGAAAATTTAGGAACTACAACTTGAAATGCAGGTCAATGAAGCTGAGCTTCAGAAACTATTATGTGCAGAATTTGGGAACTGCTGAGTGGAGTTTGGTACGCAAAACAAGGACTGAATTGCAGGAAATTTAAACTGAAATTCAGAAACAAGGGCTGTACAGAATTTGGAAACTGGTGTGCGGGAGAGCTGAGATTAACAAACAAAAACTGCAGGAATTGCAGCCACTACTCAGACGAGATTGCGAAGATCAAGATTCCCCTACACACAATTCAGATCTGCTGCATGGAGTTTGATAAGCAAAGAAAGGAGCTGAACAAAAGAAAATTCAGAAATGAAACTAATTAGGAAACAAACATGGATCAACTGAATTCACACATTAAATGTGGTCTTCAATGGGAGGGATTACTAGACATAACTGAATTTGAATTAGAAATTAACTGAAGAAATTCGAAACTAAACTAGAGTCTACAGCAAAAGGCTGATACGCAAGCAACAAATGGCACGCAAGCTTCTAAGCTTAAATTAACTGAATTTAAACACAATTAGATCACTAAACAAGTTCATACACTACTTAACTTGAAGAATTAAGCTAGATTACAGCTAGAAAAATGCATTAAACCAAGTTAACAAATCTGAAACAGAAATGCAGAATTTGAAATTGCGGCAGAATTAACATTACAGCTAGAAAACTGAAAATTAACTAAGTAAATCTAAACTCAATCACTCCCTAAGTTCAAGTGCTCCTTGTTCGTCACGCAAGGGTGAGCCTCGAACCCGCAAGCTCAGCAAATCGGTGGAAAATCTGTCACTGCGATCAAATCCATTCGAACCATGCTCAAACTAAAAATAGCAATCGATTCTTCAACCTAGCTGTGGTGGATTGCGACAATGATTTGGGAACGCTCCAAGCCATCCAGGGAACCCCTCCGGCTAGCTCGGATGCAGTGGCGATGGTGCACACCTGAGTTTGTTGAAATCGATTGACAGAACTTCTGAAACCTCACGAAACTCTGTCTTGCGCAAGATTCAAGCTGGAAACATCTCAGTGAACTCTCCCCACTGACCTAACACTTGTTCTAATGAAGGATCGAGTGGCCGCGCCTCTTGGATGGAGAAATCTAGCTAAGAAACTGAAGAAAAAACGAAGAAAACGAAGAACAGCGGCGGAGACGCGACAAGGAGAAGGCTTCGGGAATTTTTCCTTAAGTATATAACAATGGACGGTCCAGATTGATCCACTTCAATCCAACGGCAGATCTTGCTCTGATTTGAGCCAAACTTTTATGATGATGATCTGGGGTCAGGATCTGCCTTGTGGTAGCTCGGATCCTCCAGATATGCAACGGATGGTCCAGATCAACTCTATCTGTGAATGGACGCTCTAGAGCCCTCCTTGCTTGATCCAACGGTTGATTTAGCTCTGATTGGGATGAAACCTTCAGATCTTGATCATAGAGCTTGATCAACCCTAACCCTAGCTCGGATTGCTTCAGATCGTCCCGGATGGCTCAGATCTAGTCGCTCTTGAATCGGACGGCCCGGATTAATCGTAGGCTTGATAATCCGATCCGGTTCACATCCGACTCAAGTCTGACCCAATATGCCCTAGGTCCAGTATCCTTTCTTGCCTACAAAAATATATCAGAAAATTAGTGGCCAAATAATCCAAAAATTGTGTAATTTTGCAATTAAGTCCAAAATAAGAAAAGTTCCAAAACCTAGGGTAAAATCATAATTAAGCAATAAAAACATGGGTCAAACATGGATTTTAGCAATTAAAATAATCAATAAAATGGTGCTTATCATTCCACCTCCTAACAGTCTTGCCTACTCAAGAGGTAAACCGGATCGGCAACTACCACTCCGCAAAAGAATTATGGGAGAAGTTCCTAGAACTTCATGAGGGTACCTCTGAAGCCAAATCAGCAAGAAAGGATCTCCTCCGGAACCAGCTGATAAACCTGCAAATGAAGGAAGGAGAAATGGTGGCTGAACTTCATGCCAAAATAAAGGAGCTAATCTCCGGACTCACCCAACTCGGCGAATCGGTAAGTAATCGCGACTCCATTCGATACGCCCTCAACGCCTTCCCAAGGACCCAGGAGTGGAGCTCAATCGTCGACGCTTATTACATCTCCAAAGATTTAGAGGTAAGTATATTAGATGAAATGTTTTCCATTTTCGAATTACACGAATCTCGGTGGGCAGGATCTAGAAAGACGAAGAATCTGGCCCTAAACACAAGGAGAACGGAGAAGGAGTCAGAATCCTCGACGGACGACGAGACAACGCAAATAGTAAGTTCGTTTAAAATTTTTTTTAAAGCTAATAACTTTTCGAGAATGCAGAAGAAAAGGCGGTCTCCGAAGAAACGAACTGTCCGATGCTACAACTGCAACGAGGAGGGACACCTAAAAGATCAGTGTCCCAAAATCAAAAACCAGCCAAAGAAAAAGAAGGCATTGAAGGCCACCTGGGACGAGACCTCGTCGGACGAATCAGAAGTTCAAGAGTACGCGGGACTTGCGCTGATGGCAAATCATCAAGAGGGGAGCAGTGTTGAAGGGGGAGCGACATCAGAAAGCGACAACGAAGAAGGAACCTCGCTTTTCGAAAGCGATCCGGTAAGTGAGGTTTGTTTTCTTCCTCATGATCAATTGTATGCTGGTGTTAAAGCCTTGCTCAAATCTAATTGCAGATTAGAAAAAGAAAATTCTAAATTAAAAAATAAAAATATTGATCTGAAAAATTTAGTTGAGAAATTAGAATGTGATATTGTCTGTTTGCGACATAAGAAAAATAGTTATCCTGAAAAGTTGAATTGGTATTTTAAAAACCATAAAGGCCAATTTAAAAAGGTGCCAAAGAATTACATTCCATCCAAATTTTTAGTTAATCCTGTCGATAGAAATATATTTTGGATACCAAAATCAATTTTGAATTAGTTTTCTATTACTGCATAATTTTTCTTGCAAAATTAGAAATAGATTAACACATTTTATGATTAAGTTTCTTTTGAATTTTTTTTTCACCTAGACTTTCTTACAAAATTCAATTTCTATTTTTACTTGATACAAGAGTATCTTATTTGTTTACTGTGAAATTTTGGAAATTTTTTTTCGATAAATTTTGAATTTCTATTATTTTTCATTTGAAAAGTAAACTTTTAACTTTAAAAATAGAAAATTAATTTATTCTGCAAGAACCGATTTTTTTGAGATCTACACATAGTCAATTAAACTTGGTAAACTTTTTTTAAATTTTTTATGAAATTTTTGAATTTTAAAAATATATCTTTGAATTTTTTATTCTGCCACTATATGATTTATTTTTGAATATACAAAATAGATTTTAATTTGAAAATTTTTGTAAAAAGCAATAATTTTATCTTCCACCTGTACAAAATTTTTTAAAATTTTCCAATGGACGAATTAATTTCTATAAATTTTTAATTGAAATTCGTATTTTTTAATTTTAAAAAAAGTTTCACCTTTTTCTAAGTTCTAATCATATTTTTTCCTTTCCCTATTTTCTGTGCCCCATTTTTGCTGTGATCAAAGGGGGAGAGTAGCTTAAGTTTAGGGGGAGGTTGTGGTTATTGATTGCAATATTTTTTTTCTATGCTTAACTGCTTAATTTAGTTTTACTAAATTCCTTATTTTTTGGTTTAACCCTAATTGAACTTGGATTGATACACATCAAAAAGGGGGAGATTGTTGGTGCCCCGGTTAGTTTTGATGTGATCCACCAAGTTAGTTAGGTCCTGGTATGTTTAATCCCTCTGCTAAGTGTGCAGGAGCTTAGGTACGGAGGAAGTCGAGCGTAAGACGTAGCAGACGAGAAGGATTGTGCGGGGAAGTGAGCCAACGGGCTTGGTACAATCCGAGGGACGCGGAAGCTGCGGAAGAGTACACCGGTGGAGCGAGAAGGATGTGCGCGGTGTCCGAGAGACGAGAAGTCGGGAGGAAGGACGCTCGAGGGGCGAAAGGCCGGAGTCGGGTTCGGGTGAGCCTAACTTCGGTTGGCCGGAAATCACCCAGAAGACGAAGAATCAAAAAGACTACCAAGCGCCAAAAAGAAATGAGAAAAATTTTGGTGGCAAGAAGGATCGAACCCACGTCCTCACCAACAAACACCAAGCCACTAACCATTTGGGATAAAGGGCGATGGCTATTAAATATTGCCGAGATTGCTACTTATACATGATAACAGCGATATGAAGATAACTGCCATCTCGAGGAACGAAAGATAAAGTTTTAATTAAAACAATTAAAACTTAAAGGATAATGTTACATTATCCTTTAATCAAATCCAATGGATCCAGTTTAATCTCATCCAAAATCAACCATCCAGATTACATCCATGGATCAACGGCCAAGAGAAAAGTGATCAACAATCAACAATCCAGATTTATTCTCTTAGGCTATAAATAGACTTAGAGGCTTTGCATTAGAGACAATTCAATTCTTTCTGTAATTTCTCTAAGTCTAAGTGTGCTTCAACTGTAAAGGCTTCTCCGCCTTAAGGAGTTTCTGTTTGAGCGTCAACTGCCTTGGAAGCAACGACTCTGTTGCAACCAAGTTTATTTCTTTTTAAAGACGAGTGTTAGTGCTTATTTTTCATAAACCGTCTATTCACCCCCCTCTAGCCAGTCGACCCGATCCTACAGGGTCCTGGTGATTGAAGCCAGGTGATGGAAATCCCGGTGAGTGAAGCCGGATCCTGGTGAGTGAAGCCAGGTGATGGAAATCCCGATAAGTGATGTCGGGTCCTGGTGAGTGAAGCCAGGTGATGGAAATCCCGGTGAGTGAAGCCGGGTCCTGGTGAGTGAAGCCAGGTGATGGAAATCCTAGTGATTGAAGCTAGGTTGAAATCCCGGCGAGTGAAGCCGGGGCCGGTGAGTGAAGTCGGGTGATCGAAATCCTGGTGAGTGAAGCCAGGTCCTAGCTTGGAGGGCTAGGTTGGAAAATTTCTAACTCGGAAGGGTTGGGTGAAAAGTCCTAACTTAGAGGGTTAGGCGAAAAGTCCCAACTTGGAGGGTTAGGCGAAAAGTCCCAACTTGGAGGGTTAGGTGAAAAAGCCCTAGCTTGGAGGGCTAGGTTGGATGAAATCCTAGCTTGGAGTGCTAGGTTTGAGTCCCTGGATCGGTCTGGTGACCGATCAGGGATGTTGGCACGCTGCTCCTTCGTGGATCGGTCTGGTGACCGATCCAGCGATGACTGATCGGTCTGGTGGTCGATCAAGGAGTATGTGTTTCACTCACTGAACGGCTCCTGATCGGTCCGGTGACCGATCAGGGAGCACTCAGTGAGTTGAGTTCCCCTACTGATCAGGTTCTGAACGGTCTGGTGACCGATCAAAGACTTAGGATTTGATTTCCGCGGTTACTGTTCACTCAGACCTGGATCGATCAGGATGGAGCCTGATTGGTCTGAGAGTGGCCTGATTGGTCTAGTGACCGATCAGGCTGGAGCCTGATTGGTCTGGGGACCGATCTGGAGTGTGCAGCAGATTGCTGGATTGGTCTGGGGACCTATCAGGAGTATGCAGAAGACTGCTGGATCGGTCTGGTGACCGATCAGGCTCCTCCCTGATCGGTCTGGTGACCGATCAGGAGCAGAACTTTAATTCAAATAAGCTGTCAGAAGCTCTGATCGCGTCTGTTTTTACTGCCGATTCTCTGCTACTTGCTGATTTCTTTTTGATATGCATTGCTAAGCCTCTATTGGAGTGTGCAGGTGATAGCAGGTGATTCAAACACTCAAGGAGGGTCAATGGGAGGCTTTCCTTGGAGCAGGTTTGTTTGTTTCTCCTTCTCAGGTTTCAACGGCAACTGGAGCAGCTGGCGACTGACGGAGACTCAGCTGGAGAGGAGGTCTTCAGTGGACTGAGTGCTCAGGAAGGTCAGTGGGTTCAGGCTGGCTCAGTGGATGCTGATGATGCTTGCGATGGTGAGAGGGAGCTTAAGAGACAAAGCTGGATGCAGAGGAGCGGAGGCGAACAAGACAGAAACTTGAGAAGTTTGGCTGAGCTGTGTTCGTGCTCTCTGTTGCTTTGTGCTTGAGCGATCTTGTTGCATTCCTGTGAGAGCTTTGTAAGTGTTCCTTCTTGTGTGATCTCCTGTACTCAAGTTCCATCATCCGTGAGATCTGTGGAGAGGTTTCTCCACCGAGAAGGAGGCTCTATTTTATCCGGGTTCACCGGGGCTTGATCTGCCGACGATCAAGGGATCGCCCACCTTACGGGCACGCCAAGGAGTTGGGGCAAGTTATCCCCGAACCTTGTATATCACTGTGTTAGCGTCGGTTTGCTTTCCCTGTGTTTTTATTTGCTGTTCTTCATTTCTGCTTCTGTGTTTTTGTTTCCGCTGCTACTAATCTGATCACAGAAAGAAAGTTCAAATAAGAGGGGGTGATTTGAGTGTCTGGCTATATTCACCCCCCCCTGTCTATAGCCATCTGGGTTCCAACACTCCCGACTTGAGCTCGGAGCCTTGTCTCCTGGGCTGAGCTCGGGGTCTCGGCTCCCGGGCTAAGCTTGAGATCGCCCATCCCGGGCTGAACTCGAGAGCTCGGGCTCTTGGCCTGGCCCCGGGATTCTAACCAGGTCAGCACCGCCACATAGCTTTCTCATGCCACGTGTCCTCTCTAACTATTCACCCCAATCAGCAGGTCTACCATGTAAGCAGCATTTTTTACTTTAACTAGAATGATATTCAAACAATTAAGGGGGAACTTGGTATATATTCGACAATGGGAATAGTATTTTATTTTGATTGAGGGGTTAATGACAATAGAAATGATTGTTGGATTGATGGTGCCTGATTTAGATACTGGAATAGATATTATTCTCATTAAATATTGCTTAGTTTGACTTAAATTATAGATTGGGAATCAACTAAAATTCTCATTTTACTCTTATAAATAAAATATAAAAATAATCCCACAGAGTCATGGATAGAACCATTTTATTAAAAAAGCACACTGTGATGAGTATTTTTCCTTATACACAACAATTATGTCAATGATTTTGCATAATTAAAACATTTACCACAATATAAATGATACACACAATAATCATCTATTGTTGTGTTCACTATGCAAGATAATATTGCCCTGTCCTCCCATCAATGACTTGATTAATAACAAAAGTAGGAAAAGCATAAATGTATTCATCAACTCCAACATTATCACAAGCATACCATTACAAGTAAGTGAGCACAAAATCTTCAACTTTAGAGGAATTCAAACTAAACAATAACTCAACCTTCGCACAATATTTACAAATTGCTTGAGCAGCCTTATATTTGTTCTTATCAACGAACTCATACTTATACAACATCTCAAGAACTTGTGGCATTTTTGAGGATTTATCTTGACCCAAAATGACATTGACTAAAGGTGTGAGCTAATAATTTGTATAAATCCCTCAGCCCAATCACTGAGTAACTTGAAGTCAGAATCAACATTTTGCACAGTTGAAGTCTTTTCCCTCTTCAAAGTTTTTTAAACTTTGTCAGCGAATGATTTCTTTTTCTCCTTAGAGTGAGATGCCCTTGATGTAACAGAGGTTGTTGATTTGACTTCGAATCAACTTCAACTCCTGTTTCAGTAGGTGATTTGTCATCCGATATAGTCAACTCAGCTCCACATTAGTGATGTTTTGTCCTCCCTATTTTTATTTGATGAATCATATTTCGACGATATGTGAGCATTGCAATTTAATAAAGTACGATAATCAAACAAATCATGAGCATTCCATACATATTCCATAATGTGCATATTAATCTACGTATTCTATAGTTTATCTACATCACATAATAACTAATGTCACCAATAATAAATCAGAACCCAGACTATATAAAACAACCATTCTCTATAACCATCGTCTTCTTATCAAACATATTCATCTTATAATTTTCCAAAATTAAATCTAACACAGGCGAACAGAGAGAGAACAAAAGCAATTCACTTAGGAAAAATCATAATTCTAAAAAATTATTCATAACATCCGATATCACATAAACGTTGAAAAAAATAAACAAATTAACTCACAACAAAAAAAATAAATAGATCAACTCACAGTCTTTCGATACAAGTATTGCAATGTGTCTCAAAATAAAAAAAATCCTCTCCTTTCAATGGCAGCTTCGGTTCAGACAAGTTTATGATGAGATAGGAAGGATAAGGGAGAAGGAGAAGAAAGGAGGAGAAAGGAAGAAAAAAAGAAGAGGAGGAAGATAGGGGGTGGGGGTGGAGGAGCTCGTACGTCGAGCAGACAGGAGGAGGAGGAGAAATAGATGTCAAGAAGGAGAGAAAAGAAAGGGCGCGACCAACAGGAAGAGAATAAAGGGAGAAGAAAAGAAAAGGAGGAGAAGGAGGAGGAGAATGAAGAGGAAGAGGCACGGGCTGGTGGGGAAGAAGTGGGGCAGAGAAGAAAATGAAAAGAGAAAAAAAAAAAGGAGAAGAAATGAGGTGGTATAAGTTTAGTAATAATCTAAGGGGTTGGATTATGAAATTAGGAGTATTAAACTCATATTTTGATTCTGATTCATCTACCAAACCCCAGGAATGGAAATAGAACATATTTCATTCTCATTCCAACCTCCTAAACCCACCAACCAAACACCTACTAAGTGTTTAGTAAATTTTTTACCCAATAATTGTAAATTGATTCAAATCACTAAATAAACTAATCTTGTGATTGTGATCGTAATTTTTTGAAATTGATACAATAACTGCAATAATATGAAATATGTAGTGAGTTTATTTTATCAAATAATATTAAAAGTATGTGTTTATTGTTACAAATAACTTTTTATAATTTTGAAAATAAATTTCTTTATTTTTAATCTAATGGTTATTATGCCTATGATTTTGAATTTATGGTATTATTATTATTCTCATTTACATTTTTGTCTTTTAAATATTTCGTTTTTATATGTATTTAATAACCAATGCAAGCATTGACATCATAAAGAAAAATTTGGAACGGGAGCAATGTTCCGCGACTGTGGAATTGCAGTCATTGGCGGTTAAAATTGGAAGTCCAAAGTTAATTATGAAATAACTAAAAGTTAATTTTCAATTATCAAATTTATTATAAATTTTTAATGATATGCCCTGTGCAGTCATAATTATTATCTTCGCTATGAAACTTTTTCTCAAATTTTATAATTTTTATGTTTGTTAATTTGATGGTTATTTATTGTTGATTTTAAACTTGACGTTTAAAATTTTTATAATAATTCTATAAAAGTTCGCTGATTCTTTTTATGATAGGTCCTAATTATTTGTAGAGAAATAAATAAAAAAATTTACGTTTTGATAGGTCATTTTTTATTTTTATTTTTCACATAAAATACGATTTTTTAAAAAATATATTTAATTTGTATTTTTGAGATTTATTTTTTACAAAAAGATATAGTATTTTTTGAAAAATTAGATAATGAAATAAAGCTATTTTTTAGAAAATGAAAAAATATGATTTTTTTTAAAAATAATAATAAAAAATGAAACAAACCAAACTTATCATATTAAAAGAATTTTTTTTATTTTCATTTTTTTTTTATTTACTTTTTTACTCCGTCAAGATTCAATCTTTACATTATTATGTAACTGTACCACATGATTACAGATGTTTCATAATAGTGTTTCATAAGTTATTGAGACATTAATAGATTGATTTAATTGGTATTGGTTGAATCAAATTAACATAGGTGTAAATTATATTTTATTGTAACTAACATTCAGGTTCTTTAATAAAATATATATCAAATTATAAATAAATTATATATTATTTGTAATTTGAAAATTCTTAAAAACAATTTAATAATATATATCTAATAGATTATTAAATTATATAAAAATTGTTAGATCGATGTCGGTTGCTAGAGGGAAGGTGAATAGTAATTTTTGTATTGTTCTTCCTACACGGTTAGTTGCGCAAGCGGAATATACTAAAATAAAATTAACCAATGTTAACAATACATATTTACGTGGTTCGGAGATGAAGACTCCTACTCCACGACAGTCCTGAGGTGGACGATCCCTCGATCCTTCGGCGGATCACTCCCCAGATGCCCTCCGGCTAGCTCGCGTAGCTCCTTGTGGGTGGAGAAACCTCGCCACAACCTTGAGTACACAATCTGAGCACTTAAACTACTAATGAGCTCTAACCAAGCTCATTTCGTTAAGAGCTCTCAGCCAAATCGAGTTCTCTTTAAATAGAACTCAAGCTGGAAAACCCGCTGGCAGTCGACTGCTCCCAGGGCAGTCGACTGCCCCCACTTAAATTCGACCATTGACCGCCTCAACGTTTGAATTCTAGCAACCACCAGTCGACTGCTCCCAGGGTAGTCGACTGGTCCAAGGTCAAATACACACTGTGAGTTTTGTCAGTCGACTGGACAATCCCTAGTCGTCTGCCCAGCTTACAACAGCACTCCTACTCACTCCGTTGACCCTCCTCCACGCGTGCCTTCAAGTACACTCCCTTGGCTTGCCCCTTGAAGTCCTCTTCCACCGACTATCGTCCCTCGGATGCGCACACAAGCCTTCCCTTGCTTGCCTCCATGTCACCCTTCACGTGTGTCCTTAAAGTCCACTTTCCGGCTTGCCCTTGGAGTCCTCCTCCCTCGGCTCTCATCCCTTCTTGTCTTTGCTGACTCTTCACCAGGAGCCTTGACTATTGCCTTTGCGCCCTCTTCGTCTTTGGCCCTCATCCCTTGGATGCACACAAGCCTCCAGTTTATCTCTATGTCATCCTTCACATACGCCTCGAAGTTCGCGCCTCTCGACTCATCATCCCTGCTATCCAAGGTCTCTCGGGTGCACACAAGCCTCCAGTTTGTCTTCATGCAATCCTTCACCATACCGAAGTCGTCCGGCCAAGTCAATATGTGTAAACCAGCAATCCTGCACACTCAATTACACATATTAGATCATAAGAAAAAACCTAACTTAAACCCTTTGCCCAAACATCAAAACTCTTGATCACTCCGGACCATAGATTGCCTCAACAAAAATGACAAGCGAGCCTTATTTCTTTTCTTTCGGTTCAATTCTCGTGCCTTTTTCATTGGTTCTAACATGTGTTACTTGTTCATGATTTTTTAATTTTATTCTTTTCACAGTTATTTAACTTTATTTTAGCTTAGAAGTGAAAATTAATAATCATTTCATAAAAGGAGTTTATTTCGAAAATATGTAACGGCCGAAAAAACCCTCCGGTTCGACGCCGTTGCGTTCGCCGAAAGTGCCCCGAACCAGGGGACGAAATGCCATCTCGATTGCCACGGCATGTCCGATAGCCAACACATACCGTCGATCTAGAGCCGTTTCCCTGGGTGAGAATCATGGGACCCACGGCAGGGGACGTATAAGTAATGCCGAGAAAATGTTGAAGACAGTTCGGATCCTATGTACCAGAACTCCCTCTGTGCCTCTGTACCGAGCGGAAAATGACAAAGAAAAATGCGTGCCGTCCGCGTGACTTCGCCCACTCGCGTGAAGAAGTCGAACCGCGCGTCCCGCTCGCGATCAAAAACACCCTCTGCCCTAAATCCCAAGTGTGTCGGCTTCTCCTTCTCGATCCCGTGCTTGATCGCGTGCCAAGATCAGCCCCGGCGAGCTTCGGCCTTCTCCCCTCTCCCAGCCCCAGCGTCGACTTCTAGTTGGGCGTCACACGGCGAACTCCCTAAACGCGTGTGGATCGCTCTTTTCGCCGACCTCCCCTTCTCGCTGCCAGATCTCCTCTCGCCTCCTGCCTCCTCGCGTTCCCCTCTGGATCGCTGCTTTCCAGTCGTCGCTGCTTCCCCTCTCATCTTCGCTCCCAGTCGCTAGCAGAGGGACCTCCTTCTCGCTGCCTACCTTTGCAGTTCTTGATATGAAAAGGCACCATTGCAGGCAGATGCTTCACAGCCACTGAAAGAAGCTAAAAAAAAAAAGCGATGAGTTCGATGGAGGCGGCGTTCATCTCCTTCCTGATCAACAAGCTCAGTGGAATTGCAGTCGACCAAGCGCAGAGCAGATGCTCTCAGCTATTGCTGCAGCACACAACTCCACCTTTAGACCAAATTCACGCTCGCGTGGTTCGAATCACCTCCGAGTTCAAAGTGATGCAGGCCTTTCTCGAAACTCTAATTGGTCGACTGCTGCTGCTGCTGCTAACAAACCACTCGAGGTTGGATCAAACATGTTTGACTTTTATTCCTCGATGCATTCATGATTCAACTGAGTTCTACTTCTTCTACGAAATTTAATTCCTTGTTTTTTTCCCTTTATACTTGCTCTTTGAGGAATTCAATCAAACGATTGGTGCCATAAAACACTAAACTTTTCATGATTATGTATTAGGTGAGGGAGGTCGCCTTCAAGATAGAAGACATCATCGATGAATACCTCTATCTTGTTGGAAGGCAACGGGAAAGGACATGGAAGAATTGTTGTCTCATGGCATCGTTCAGTCTTGCTAAGGCTTGGTGTGGTATTGATTCTCGGTTAGAAAACATGGAGAGTGATCTTTCTGAACTTTCAGACATGAGAAATCGATTTGGTATAACAATAAGTGCCAATATTGCGAAGTCTTAGGATGTGTGTGAACGAGTGGGCGAAGTCACGCGCTACGCTCGCGCCTTTTTTGTCATTTTCCGCTGGGTACAGAGGCACAGAGGGAGTTCTGGTACAGAGGATCCGAACTGTGTTGAAGAAGTTGCGGGAGAGAAAGGCACTGGACGCATTTGCTGCGTCATCAGTGTCGACGTGTTAGGCAATGATTGCTGGAAGAGTAGAATTTGATGCAGGTAACGTTATTGTGGTGTCCATATCCAATCAAATCGTAGCTCGAGGGCGAGGAATGTGGGGCAGGGATCCTCTGGTCTCAAAATCTCTGGTTCATCCCTGGTCCACACTAAAATTGCGATCGGATCGTGATTGCGATCCGGCCACAATTTATTCCGATCCCCTCTAGGGTTCACCGTGCCTCTTAGGTTATAGTTTGGGTTCGGACGGGTGGCCTCCGGCTACCCGACGGACTAAACCCTAAATCTAAAATCCTAATCCATAAATTCTACATCCCGATTTAGGGTTTAGGTCGTCGGGTGGCCTCCGGCCACCCGCCCGAACCCAAACTATAACCTGAGGGGCATGGTGAACCCTAGAGGGGATCGGAACAAATTGCGACCGGATCGCAATCATGAATCGGCCGCAATTTTAATGTGGACCAAAAATAAATCAAGAATTTTATGATCAGAGGATCCCTGCCCGAGGAATGTGAATGGGCTGCACACTGGCAATGGCCCCTCGACCGTGCGGCTGCGCATGTACCAAGCCACTCCACATAAGCTTTATAACGTGGATCTTAATCTTTTTGAGTCAGGTGGATTTTTTCAATAAAAAGAACAGGGAATGGCTTTTTTGGATTTTTTTTTTCTTTTTTTGAAGAAAGGAAAGTTACAAGGGTTCCATTCTGGATTCTGTACCTATTTTGCACACGATAGTTCATCATGCTTGCTTTCTTATTATGTTCTTGATATCCCCAGTTACGACTTATTTTATAAGAATTTTTTTTTCTAAATGGGCCGTGAACCCTAGGACGTTGGGCTTCTAGACTGGCCACCACGAGCGCTTCCCGATTTACCCTGATGACCGGTGAGAAACTTCCGTGAGACCGGGCCGGTCACCCAAGGTTCAATTTGTCTGCTGCCTGATTCATCATTTTTTTATATTATGTTCTTGATTCTAAAAGAGAAGTTTTTACGGGATGAATTGATGGTTAGTACATAGAGATTATCATCATAAGGTCTAGGGATCAAATCCTAGCAAAAACAATATACTCATCCTCCCCACGTGCTAGCCACAACATCCGGACTAATAGCCTCGTGATTTATCTTCTCCGTGTTGACCCTAAAACATCCGGACTAATAGCCTCGTGATTTATCTCCTCCGTGTTAATCCTAAAATGAATTGATAGGGATACTAGGGACGAACAAATCATCTTTGGCCATCATAATTCTGGAGGAGAATTATTAAAGTTTATAGTTTCTTCAAGTAATACATTTATTACACAAACAGTTTGACATGAGATGGAGGAATAATATAGCTTATCGTCGACTATCTTGTTCTTCAGTGAAACATGATTCGACTAAAATGTGTGTCAAAGATGTTTCAAAATTTGTCAGTTGTGTTGATCTACAGAACACAACATGCAAATCTGTTGATTGTTCAAGACATGATAACATTTACCCTGGAACGAGGCTCCAACTAAGAACTGAAGTCACTAATGCAAAATATTTAGATATGTAACTTGTAGAGTTTAAAGCAAATGTGAGCGTACAAAAAAGTAAAAGTGGCCCATACATTCAAGGCTCATGTGACTTCTTGAGATATTGAGTGAAAAATATGCAACCTTTCATATACCACTATGTCAATACTGTTTCTACAATAACATGTTGCACATTGTAGTCCATTCTACTCAAACGAGGGGGGAAAAATACAGAAAGCAAGTATTGGTTAAGCATCAAGCAGTTCACACATTTAACTTCACTTTCACGAATACTGATTGAAGAGTATCAAAGGTAGACTGAAATCTCTAGTAACAAATTCGGAGTCCACTAATGGACACATCAACGAAGAGGCAAAGTACAAGGATAAGCAACATCTGCATGATAGTATGTAAAACTAAAAGAGAGGATGAATCTGAAAGATCTTGCTGATAACTCCTCGACATCTAAAATTAAAAATATCAGTGTAGATACTTCTCAGAGAGCTCTGTACAAAGAGGTGCCATCCAGGGCCGTCTCAAGATTCCATGAGGTCCTAAGCTAAATTATTTTTTAATCTTTAATAATTTTTTAAAAAATAAAAATTTTTCCTCATCCTTTTTCATTCAGACTTGGGACCGACAATGATGGGTTTAAAAATTGCAGAGCAAGAAACCATCCATAACCATTGAACCAAAATGAAACACTGCAGAGCAAGAACGATCCATAACCCAATCCAATAGACAATCCTTACCTGCGGTGCACCGGCGTGTTCGCATCGGCTTTAATCCAACAGATCAGCCCCCAAATCGCAAGATCCCTTTCTTCTGACAACCCTTCGAGAATCCCCAAATTCCTCTTGACCCGCCGGCGCCGGAGTTGGACAGGGATGGTCGACTCCCTTCACAGGCGCTCCAAGGCAGGGAGAAATCGTCGTTTGTTCGGGGAGAAGAAATGCTCGCGTGAGAAGGCGTCGGCTTCGATCAAGGGAGGAGGAAGGTTGTTGCGAAGAGCTTTGCGGCCGTGGTTGTAGCGCGAGGAAGAGAACCGGTCGCGTGCGGCGTCGGACGATGAAGGGGATTGGCCGTGATGATGGGAGGAAAAGGAGAAGCGTTGAGTTTTGGAAATTGGAATGAGGTTTGTTGGTTTGGCAATTGGCATGATTAATGCCATGTACGCGTTTGGCAATGATTCAATGAATTTCCAAGCAATCACGCGTGATTTTTGGATGAAGCAATCACGCATAGCTGCATGGCTGCATGCCTGCATGCCAATAGATAAAAATAATTAATTAAATTTTAATATTATATATGTAATAATAATGGGCCCTAGATTTGTTGGGGCCCTAGGCACAGGCCTTAGTGGCCTGTGCCTTGAGCCGGGCCTGGTGCCATCACTCGGCATGGCCCACACCATGTAGCACTAAAATTTGCTACGACATGCCGGAGGGAAGAATAAGGGAGATTAACTTATATATATTTTTAACTAATACCCATTTCTTTTAAAATTGATACTAGCAAACATTCTTGCAAATGCCAGAAACCTAGGTTAAACCAACAACAGTGAGATGTTAAAACAAACTACTTTCGAATGTCGCTAGCAAGAAAGAGAGAGACTTGAAATATTCATTCAATTTTCTTTTGAATAATTTTAAGACCACAATTATATTCATCTATAGTCGATAGAGAGAGAGTCATTTTGCAGGAATTTTTCCTCTAAATAGGGCGCGAACCCTGAGCCGCTGGGCTTCTAGACTGGCCACCGCGAGCGCTTCCCGATTTACCCTGGTGACTGGTGGGAAACTTTCGTGGGGCTGGGCCGGTCAGCCCAGGTTCAATTTGTAACGACCCGGCCCCTTGGCCCCTTGGGCGGCCAAATCTCTCATTTGGCGGCCCCTTTAGGCGACCCTCGGCCCCTTGGGCGGCCAAATCTCATTTGGCGGCCCCTTTGGCGACCCTTGGCCGTGCCGTTACTCACTAGGTCTTCCCACCCCTGGTCAGTGGATTTTTGCCTTTCCCAAGATTTGAACTCTAGACCTCCAGGATAAGTACTAGAGTTTATGAATCCTGGTACCAAGTGACCTACCAAAATAAATTGGTATCAGATAAACACCGAAAAATCCGCAAATACCCGAGGTATCTCGCAACCTGAGCTCTGATACCAAAATAAATTGTCACGCCCCGAGACCCAAGAGCCGCTGTTCCAATATAAAATCGGACAGCACCTCCCCTGTCCGGCGGACAATTTACACATACAAACAATATATATGACAACCCACGTAGTATATATTGGCCTCAGGCCTCAAAATATATTTATAGACACTAAGAAAACCATAACACAAGGTAAATCATACCTGACTGCGGACCGGTCCGACTTACGACGAAACAACCAATACAAAAACCCCCTTAGGGCACACGACACATACGACATATACATATCGCCTAAAGAATTATAAAACAACACACTATAAAGTACAAAACGAAACCATGTCGTCGCGATGGGTAGGGACTGGCTGCTGGGCTCTTCTGGCGACTCCAAGTATCTCAACCTGAAATAAAAACATATGGCAACGGTGTGAGTCCATAAACTCAGCGAATACCCAGTAGATATGCATAGTATTTTATAATAACAATAGAAGTCTACGCTGATACAACCTCATATGAACAATAGGAAGAAAGGGTATACTGAAGATACTGAATAAAGATACATACCAGAATCCATCTAACCTGAAAAGAGGATAATAAGAACCAAGGGAATATCAATAGACATATAATCTCAGATAACAAGTCTCCAGAATATGCAATGTCAAACAAGTGCAAGATTCAAGTGCAGCAAACAATGCACGATGCAAAGTATGCACATGGTGCAATGACATGTGTCACCCCTAGTCCCAGTCAGGATATCGTCCACGACGTCCGCGTGGGTAGAGCTGTGACAAACTGTACCCAGTCAGGACATGGTCCACAACGTCCGCGTGGGTCAGCATGCAATAATGCAAGGATGGTGCATGACCCAAACATATAAAGCACCCTGGTGCAATGACATGTGTCACCCCCTAGTCCCAGTCAGGATCGTCCATAACGTCCGCGTGGGTAGAGCTGTGACTACCTGTACCCAGTCAGGACATCGTCCACAACGTCCGCGTGGGTCAGCATGCAATAATGCAGAGATGGTGTATGATAGATACACATACCTCCCTCACCAAGTCCTCAGTATACTAAGTCTCAGCCTGAATTCCTATAACAGGAAATACTGGTGACCTACAAGGTATACTGGCCGAAATCTACAGATCCCTCATGTCAAATGCAAGAGATACATCCCGATATCTAAACATACATATAGATATGACAATACCTGAGACTGTATGAAACTAACAGCATAATAACTCAGGGATAAACAACAAGTATCCAGAACAAGCATAATAACTCAGGGATAACTAACAAGTATCCAGGACATACATAATAACTCAGGGATAACTAACAAGTATCCAGGACAGACATAATAACTCAGGGATAACTAACAAGTATCCAGGACATGCATAATAACTCAGGGATAAACAACAAGTATCCAGGACATGCATAATAACTTAGGGCTAGCGTATAATCTTACTGCTATCTATAACCAACCATGCATAGCAATATGACAATATCTAAAAGATAAGTCAAAGGGTACCCGCCTCCAAAAGAGGGATGCTTGTATCAGAATGAACCTCCCGTCCGAATAGTCAGCAACTACAACCCAACCAATGCCCTGTATCAAAGGCATAATATTTAGCTACAATAATACATAATTATAGCTAAACGAATGATCTCAATTTATTAGGATCGTTCTAATTGTTCTGGTTCATTTAATTAATCACAATTAAATGAGTAACCATAATTATCCCAAGTTACCTAGATTAGATTCATGTTAGGTTTTCGAAACCCGAATTATCAAGTTTAGGTTATTAGGTTTAATCTCAATTTAAACCCATTAGTTAACCACTTAACTGCTCCATTAATTAAGTCTATACCGCTAATCATCATTAATCAACAAATAAAGAATTTAAACCAATTATCTCGTTATCAATCTAACTTATCCGATTATGAACTAACCCATCCAAATAGAACATGGATTAATCATCTAATACATGAATCGATCTAATCCTATAGATCTCTTCCAGAATGAAGAAGACCATCACCGCCATGCTACTGATCAATATAACTTCCTACTGTAACATATGATAAAACCCCATAGAAATCAGAATCAAATTTCCAAACTGAGCTCACTATATGGAACTATAAACCATTCAAAAAAAAGGTAGATCAATATCACACTACAACTTATTCCATGAGAAATGACAATTCCACATCCACAACAACCTTGCAACCAAAGCCGAAACCAAAATCCCGCAGAACCATTCATAATTTCTTCCACAATCAAAATAGCAAATCCACAGCTCCAACTCGAATCCCTAACCCATCTAGGTAACTCACGGCAGGGGAACACAATAACATCCCCATCAAGATTAGATTATCATATTAGAACCTAATTCATTACCCTAAAGATCAAATGCAATCTCCAATCCGTAGCTACAACTTTGCTTCCAAATTCTCATGCCAAAATTCAATCAAGAGCAACCATAAAAGGGCTAATCCCTTACCTGAGTTGGCAGAGGGGTTCGATAGTCGCCAGAAGGAGGAGGTAACGGTGCTCGTCACGAAGGAGAACTCAACTCCCTGCTCATGGCCGAAAAGGGCTAACAACTTGCTTGCGGTTGAAGAGAAGCTCGACGATCGAAGGATGGCACTCCCCCTCGCGGTCGGAGAGGGGTCGATGGCGTCGATGTGATCCCGAGGGAGGAGCACAGGAGAGGGAGGCGTCGGGTGTCGAGATCGCGCTGTTTAGGGCTCGCGAAGAGGAGGCGTTGGGTCGGCGTTGGCTGCGGCTTCGCGAGGGGAGGAAGAAGAAAACGCAATGGTTTGGTGGTTGCGGCTAGGGCTCGAGAGGGATTCGGTCGAAAGCCTTTAATACACTAGGGGGGTCTTTTTGCAAAAAGGCCCTTCGATTTTAGAAATTCCAATCCTACCCCTAGGGCAAAGGATTTAACTATTTAACCCCCCATTTATTATAATTTAACCTCAAATAATTTCTATGGTTAAATTATTTACCCTCTCGTAATTTAGAGTTTACCCAAAAGCCCCTGGACTTCTCCCGTAGGGCCGGAAACCCTAGACTCAATTCAGAAAAATCTTGAAAAATTTTCTGGTCTGGATTTTTGAATCGTCGTATTTTACACAATTTATCTGCTGCCTGGTTCATATATATAAATATAGTCGATAGAGAGAATAAAACTTCATCCTAGCAATATCACGGTTGAATCAAAGGGTTTATACTTTATACTTGCAGATTACTCTTTGGAGAGCTGTTGCTAATTCAGATGCATGCTATTTAAGTACCCCCTTATTACTTTCTAAAATCCTAGAACACATGCAAATGCACCAAAACATGTATCAATACGCATAAAATTCATAGGTTTTCAAGGAAACAACAAATATAAACATCAGTGTACTTTACGAGTATTAAAACTATGGACAAACAGCAAAAGCATGAAATTCAAGAAGCAGCCTTGGAAGCGTGCAGTTTTTTTTAAAAAAGTATAAAGCCATGCATTAAAGCCATCATCTCATGCTCATGCCATGTGTGGATAATTTCTCAGCTTTCCTAAACAATTTCCCATTAGAGTTAGAAGTTGTGACCAGATAACAAGAGGACCAGATTCTTCTGCCAAAACAGAAACAGAAGAAAATGCATGTATAAATTAACGTCCATGGCAGGAAAGGAGCAATGAAATGGAAACAAAAAAATTCGGACAAAAGTAAGTATGTCCAAGTTATATCGAAAAAGCAAATTTCTGAATATGAGGCCCTGCAATTGAAACATGTGGTATATTACAACTTAAATTAACCATAATTAAAGGTTTGCAAAGTATAAGAGACAAAACTTAATATAAGTGAAATGGGCATGACTATAAAATGACTTCACATAGGGCTTTAGTGGTTATAAAAGCTTCATTAATCAATCATTACAGTTGGCATCTGCATTTTGTTATCATTGTTGTTGAAAGAAATTGTAGAGGCAGAAACTGATAATACTTTAATGACCAAAATTACAATCTATAAGATTCATAAGATAGTAATAGTCCTATACCCAAGTATATCAATGATTATTACTGGTCAAGAACTAAATAAAATTAAGAGTGTACTACAATGAACATACTTATATCCTATCCTCTAAAGTCACCCACATCCTTGAGTTTGCACTTGTCAATGAAGATAAATTTTTAGTTGTGTAATCAATTGATGTCATCGCCAATAACCATAATATCATCCACATACACAATAAGAAGCTAGAAGACTAAATGGTTTCAGTGTGTCCGCCCTCCCCACGCACTAGCCACAACATCCGGCAAATGAGCTTTGAGGCACCATAAATTTGTGTATCCTTTCGCCTCCAAATGAGCTTTGAGGCTATCCACAGAACCATCTAGAGAATCCTTGACAATGAAAATCTATCGACACGCTACATTTTATCTCCCACTAGGAAGAGGTACTAATTCCCAAGTGTCATTAAAGTAAAACACACATCTCATCAATAATATCTTACCTCCAAGCTGAGATCAAAAAAATCCTTTATGAGGACAGGAAGAAAGGAAGGCAAAGTAGCTAGGTAATAATGAAACATAGGTAAAAATGAGAAAGAGGATGGAAAGTAGATCATTTTTTAGCATCTTACTTAGCGAAAGATGGTGGGAAGATCCAAACTAAGAGGGATTCTAAAACAGGAGTAGGTGATGGAGGTACAGCAATATCAAGAGGAGGCACTGGAGCATCTTCAAGGCGTCATCATAGACTATACACCCATAAAGTAGGTGCCTAGATGAGGGAGCCTTAGTAACTGTCATAAGAATATTCATAGAGGTATAGGAAATGATAATGGTGTAGGAATATGTAGAACATTATCCACATCAGTTAATAGAGATGGTGTGGGGGGAAAAGAAAGTAGCAACACCTCAAAAATTGATCAACTGGATCATACTATTCAAGGTAAGGTATGCTTAATTAATATTTTTCATAAATTTTAAGATATTATTAATTATTTTTCTTTTTTTTTCAGAAAATTTACCTTGTGAGGGACAGAGAAGTGGCAGAAAATTATGTTGTTCTATCTGTTTCGGTTACTTTTTGGTTGCTGGGATCATATGTAATCTTATTGTTTCCTATCTTTCTCATGATAAAACAGTCATTATAGGTTCGATAGCATCCATTTTGTTTAGCTTTCTCTGTCTCTTTAGTCGATAAAGATACAGGTTGTTCCTACAATCTATATTCTATACTGATATCAGGGGCCGTAAAATTTACTCCGACCAGGTTAGCAAATTGTGAGTAAGATTATTTTCCCGTGCAACAAGGATGGTCACAATGAATTCTGTTCTATTTCAGTTCTCAGTAACAGAGCACTCAGAGATGCAGATGCATATCTGAAGCCGCCTGTTGGTGTTTACTTCTTTTATGACTTCTCCCCAATCAAGCTGAAGAAAATTGAAAATAACTGATTGAGATGTTTCAGATGTGCTTTATGACTTCTCCCCAATCAAGGTGAACAAAATTGAGAATAATTAATTGATTGAGATGTTTCAGATATGCTTTTAATTTCTACACCCGTGTCCTTTAATGGCACGTTCTTTATTGGATCCATGTGTAAATATATAGCTCAGTAAGGTATGTTTGTAATACCGTACTTTATCAATAATATATAGTGGGGATTACATGGTATCAGAGGTGTTGTTATAATCCTCTGTTAGGATCAGAGTTACAAACATACCTTACTGAGCTATATATTTACACATGGATCCCAATAAAGAACACTGTCATTAAAGGACACGGGTGTAGCAATTAAAAGCATATCTGAAACATCTCAATCAATTAGTTATTCTCAATTTTGTTCACCTTGATTGGGGAGAAGTCATAAAGCATATCTGAAATATCTCAATCAATTAGTTATTCTCAATTTTCTTCAGCTTGATTGGGGAGAAGTCATAAAAGAAGTAAACACCAGCAGACGGCTTCAGATATGCATTTGCATCTCTGAGTGCTCTATTACTGAGAACTGAAATAGAACAGAATTCATTGTGACCATTCTTGTTGCACAGGAAAATAATCTTACTCACAATTTGCTAACCTGGTCGGAGTAAATTTTACGGCCCCTGATATCAGTATAGAATATAGATTGTAGGAACAACCTGTATCTTTATCGACTAAAGAGACAGAGAGAGCTAAACAAAATGGATGCTATCGAACCTATAATGACTGTTTTATCATGAGAAAGATAGGAAACAATAAGATTACATATGATCCCAGCAACCAAAAAGTAACCGAAACAGATAGAACAACATAATTTTCTGTCACTTATCTATCCCTCACAAGGTAAATTTTCTGAAAGCAAAAAAAAATAATATCATAAAATTTATGAAAAATATTAATTAAGCATACCTTACCTTGAATAGTATGATCCAGTTGATCAATTTTTGTTATCAGCTCGTCCTGGAATTCAATTTAAAATAAAAATGATTAGATTCTTCTTTCAAAAGAATTTGTCATGTCCTAAAATTAACCTATTAATTTAATATATATATATATTTTAAAAAATTATATATATATATATTCAATTATTTAGATTTTATTTTTATTTAATATATTTTATTTAAAAAAATATTATAAAAAATAATAATTAAAATTGTAAAAAAAGAAATCACCGACTTACCACTTTGCTGCACAGTGAATTCTTGGGGGAGCCCAGATCGGCGGTCGGGTCTCAGAGGCAAGATCAGCGGTCGATGAGTCTGAGAGGGGCAGGGAGCGGCCGACCGACTGAGATCTGAGGCCGATCGACGGGTAGATGAAGCCGATCGACGAGGAACCGAGACTGCCGGAGCCACTGTAGGACTCCGCTGTTTCAAGGCCGACGGCCGCCGAACGATGTAGCACGGGGGGCACCCTCAGGCCAACCGTGGAGGAGCCAAGGCCAGCGGCCGAGGAGCCGGGGCTACCGGGGCCGTAGGACTCCGCAAGATTGCGATATGACACAGGGATGGGGATGGCCTGAGCAAAAGGAAGTAGTGGTGAAGAAAGCAATGGAGACTTCACAGTTTGTCTTTGACCATTTTCTCAAGTGAAAAAGAGAACAGGGTATTAGGGTTTTTCTCACTGCAAGAAGGGGGCGGGGATGGTGTGAGCGAAGGGGAGTAGCGGTGAAAAAAGAAATGGGGATTGCGTTCATAGTTTATCTTTAACCATTTTCTCTTTCTTTTTTTCTCATTTTTTTTTGCCACGTGAGTTTAATGTTTGTGTCGTTGAGGTTTCGTAAAAAATTTTCCTACTGTAAATCATTATTCATTTATATATATGTAAAGACATTTGTATCATTGAGAGGCTTACTTTCTATATTCATCAAATTCTTTAATATTTTCAAAACGATGATAAATCTTTAAAACATATATAATTAATTAATTATATTATATTGTTTTACACAATTTGTAATTGACTGAAATTGCAAAATTGTGATTTTCTATCTGATGGAGAAGACGAAGAGCATGAAACTATAATGCGGAGTTTACTGCACAATTATTATAACTTATTGGTTCGAGAAGCATAACACTGGAAATAACTACCTTATCTGCACGACCGCGATAAATTGTGTTCATCCTTGGCACTCGACGTGCAGGCACACTGTGATTGTTCATAAGTTGCTGGTTTTTCTTCTCTCTTACCTCCACCATTCAGATTCAGATGTCTGGCAAGAATCTCACTGACGATGGCTAGTCCATCACCCTCAAGTTGAAGAGCTCAGACTTCATCTTCGAAAACTTGAAGGCGGAGATCGAGGACGAGGAGAGTATCAGTATCACCTTCGACATGGTGCAGAGACAGAGTAAAAGAATGCGAATCTTCGTCAAGCTTTCCTCCAATAATTACAGGTCCAGCGTCATTATACGCTGCAGGTTAAGAGCTCGGACACAGTCGCTAGCGTCAATGCTAAGATCCAGGAGAAGGGCATACTTCTGGAACAGCAAAGTCTCGTCTTCGTAGGCACACAGCTTAAGGACTGCCGCACCTTGTCCGATTACAACATTAAGAAGGAATCTACCCTCCACCTTAATGTCCTCTGCCTCCGCGGTGGCATGCTAATTTTCGTCAAGAGTCTCACCGGCAAGACGATCACCATCGAGTTGGAGAGCTCGCTCGGACACCATTGACAATGTCGAGGCCAAAATCTAGGACAAGGAGGGCATTCCCCCGGACCAACAAAGGCTCATTTTCGTCGGCAAGCAACTTGAGGGCGGCCGCACCTTGACGGACTACAACATTCAAAAGGAATCCACCCTCCACTTGGTTTTCCGCCTTCGTGGTTGATGCAGAATTCATAAATTCTTATTAATACTTAGGATAATTTTCTTTGTCATGTTTTATTAATTTCTTTTCTATTAATAAATTTTAGTATCTCATTCTTTCCTGACCTTAAGTGCATCAATACAACAAGTGTGGGCATTGAATGAATATACATTGATCGAGTAATCCTACTTAGTAAATTTTTAGGGCCCGTATAGGAGGGCTAGAGGGGGAAATAGCCCTACAAAATAAAACTAAAACTTTTGTAAATTCTTAACAATTTCACAGATTAGTTTCACAATTAAAATAAATAATATCAACAACTTGAAAGGAAATAGTAAAAGAGAGAAGAAATTTAATTGGTTGCAATCAGGGTAGTTATTAATCCAAGGCAATAGAAATCTTGAATTTATTTGGTTGCAACCAGGGTAGTTGCTATCAAAATCTCTTTTGGTGTAGGCGAAGAAACCTTTTACAAACTTTTGAAAGCGCAAAAAAGATTAGGAATTTCAGTACAAGTTGTTATATAATACTCCTAGCTCTGAAGGATTATTTATAGCCTCAAAACAGATGTTACTGTTGAACTGACGTGGACCTAAGATGCCTCAGTTGTAATATAAACTCCATAGTTGGATAAGATTTTATCCATAGTGCCAACGGTAACTGTTGATAGAATTCGATCTGAGATACCTTAGTTCCGATCTGGCGGGCTTTTGTCCCGAGAATAGAAACCCTCTTAATCCATAGGGTGATCAATTAAGGGCTAGTCAATTGATCAGGTGGTCGATTGGTGGCTGTGTTGCGCGAGGGTACAAAAAGATACTGAATCGATCGGGCAAACAATTCTGACTTTCTTAATCGATTAAGTCATGGAAAATAGCCATTGAACCGTTAGATCTAGTGTAGTAATCAATTGGGTAATCGATCAAGGAATACTAAGTCACGGGTATATAGAGTTTTAATACAGGTTGAAGCGGCAACTCTTCTCCTTCCTTCTTTGTCTGTTCTTGTACGTTCTTGGAGCGAAGTGTTGTTGTATTTCCAAGTATCAAGGGGTGATTCCAAGTTAGAAGAGCGCAAGATAAGCAAGGAGCTATTGTTATAAATTTGGTAAGATTTCATCTTGTATTTGCTTGTATCTTGTGGTGTTTTCATGTGAGCCTGTACGAGGCTTCTCTGCCTTCACGAAGGAGATTTTTATGGATATGAGAGTGAGGAAGAATGGATCCTTGAATTAGTCACTTCAAGGAGACAGATACCAAGTAAAGAAGAATGTGTTAGCATTGCTCAAGTTTTCCGCTGTAACAAATCTACAAAGTACAAAGATCGAAGTTAATTGCCTCCTCTATCTCTCAGCATGTCCTAACAAGTGTATCAGAGCAAGGTTGCTCTACCTTGGACTAATCGCCAAGAGAGCAAGAGATAGAGGAAGAAGAAGAAGTTAAAACCCTAATTTCCACAAGTCAAAAGACTCATCATCAAGGGATTCAACTTCAAAATGGAGCTCAGTTATGATATTCGGGCACCTCCTCCATTTGGAATTAAAAGTTTCGATCTGTGGAAGTCAAAGATCAAAAATTTCTTCATGATAGAGATAGAGCAATAGTTTGCTCTCTAATGGAGCATTTTGAAGCTCCAACAAATAGCAAGGGAAAACTCCTCAAGAAAATCAAATAGAGTGAGGAGCAAATCAAGAGGTGTGAGGTCAACGACAAAGTAATCAAATTATTAATTAATCTATTGTCGAGCACAATTTTAGACAAGATTGGAAAATTTTAAGATGCTAATGAGCTATGGAGCAAATTGGCAAATTTTCATGAAAATCTCTCCACTTTGCCGAGTCAAGACAAATCCGAAGAGGGTGATTCATTGGATCAAAAGGAAGATGATTCTGAGGTTGAAAGATATTCAACATCCAAAGAAGAAACTCAAGAAGCATTCACCTCAAGGATTGAGGGGGAGCATAAATCATTAACTTTGGAACAAGAAGAGACATTATCATCCAATGTCAATGAAAAAAAGTCAAGTGTTATCACTATAACTCATGAATGTATAAAAATTTTAATTTGTAAAAATAAAGACCATATAATTTATTTTGAATGTAGAGAAAGAGGACACTACAAAAGCAAGTGTCCAAGGTTGGCCAAAAAGAAAGGGCATGTGGCATCTAAGGCCAATAGAAATCAAAGAAAGTCGGACTCGTGATACACAAAGGCAAGAAGTACATTGTATGTTTCCTTTACAATCAAAAGGGGCACTACCAGAATCAATGGCCAAAGGGGAAGCTTCAAAGAAAAACTCAAGAAAAAAGCCCAAGTTGAGGGGAGCTTCCAAGAATCCTTCTAAGGTACCATTAGCTAATGGTATTTTTTTCATCATGATAAAATGTATACTAGAAATAACTTCTATCATTTTAATACTATTTATTATGACAATAGGAGACATGAAAAACCTAAGGAGAACCATAAAGTCCTTCATGATAGGACTATCAAATCTAAGGATAGGGAACAATTTTGGATATTCAATGATAGACCTACAAAATCCAAAGCCAAAAGCAAGTATATCCCAGGAAACCATAGAAATCAAACATTAAGGAAATAACGATCGAAAATTAAGTTTTGAAGTCAAAACTTGATAAATTAGAGAAATCCCTTAAATGAACAGAAAATTTGTTTAAGAGATCAAAAGGTAAAAATCTAGATTTAGGAAAATAAGGACCCTGTAGGGACAAGAAGGTTCACAAGGGAAGTCATTCCTAGAGTTGATCAAGATAAGACCAACATGACTAAGGCTTCGGAAAAGCCTAGAAAAGTCATTAAGAAAGTGTTAAGGGAGGTTACCCTAGTGAGTACCTAGAATACTCAAGGAGCACCAATAGGTTTTGGGTTCCTAAGAGTGTGTTCTCTACAACCTAGATGGGTTTAGAGAGTGTCATCTTAATTGAAAGGGTAGTTAACCCAATCTTGATGAAGTTGACACTTTGAGATATTTTGAAGAATTATTACCCTTAAAAATGAAAAGTTGATATTTACTCTTGAAAGTAAGATTGTGTCAAATTATATTTTTAGAAGATTTGAATTTGATTAAAATGACACAATAAGGATAGAATTCAAAGAGATACCAAGTTGAGAGTTTTGGCATTCTCTTGGGGAGTTTGAACAATTAGGATTATTATTGGCTTAGAGATTAGTTAATGACATTTAGATGATAAATCTAGGTATTTTTTATGTTGATATATCATGTTTTGTATGCCCTATTACATATCATGACATCATGTTTAAACATTCATATTCTATTATGAAAATATCATATGTTATGTCATACTTACATCATGTAGCTATAGTAATTATTCTTTAAAAGTATGCATTTAATGTATGTCATGATTACTATCATGTATTATTCCTATATAAATGAAATTAAAAATATTGACATTAATTACATTCTAAGTTGGATGATCAAAATTTATAATATCTAGTTAGATATGCATGATCCCTTAGTTTTAAGGAGAACTTATTTTTACATCTCACAAGACTATAAGTTGACTTGTAAATATTTTTTAGACGTATTAGATACAAGTGAGATATTAGGTGAATGAACAAAACTCAAGGTGTTGAATTAGTACATCTTATTGAGTTTTAGTATCATCTAAACAAGTGATTAAATGAACTCCAATCATTAGGAATGCTAATGTACAAATCATGTGAATTTAGCCAAAGAATATGGTTGGAATTATTCTTGAAAATCATCTCAAAACCATTTTAGAAAATCTTGGTGTATACTATCTTTTGATAGAACCCATCAATGATGAATTAAATACAAAATAGAGTGAAATATTGAAGTATTTCAATAGTTTCTAATTTTATGTCAATTTTTAAAAATGACAGGTATTTTCATAGAAAATTATTTTTTTCATGATAGTACATGTCATAAATAATGTCTACACAAAGTTTCACGATTTTTAGAATTTTGCAAAATTATTTAGGAGTTTCTGAAATTCGGTCTGAAATTATTTTCAGAAATCATAAACTCTCAATCGATCAGTCATTGATTAGGACATACCAAACGATTACGTAATCAATTGGTGAAGGTTTTTTCACGAGCACAAAAGCTCGCGTAATTAATTAGTCGATCAATTAAAACAACCATAATCGATCAGGTGATCGATTAAGGTGTGGTTTAATTGATTGGACCCAACACCAATCGATTGACACGACTATTTTTTACTGAAATTGTCTAATTTTGGTCCATTAACCCAATTTTGAGTAGCCTAACTATCTCTAACGCTCTAGAATACTTTTATAAGTATATCAGAGTAATTTTCATGATGAAAACAAAAGGAGAGGTTTATGGTGCAAAATTGGAGGTTAAAGAGAGGTTTAGATTCAAGATCGAAATTTGAAAACCTCATAACTTCGTTTTAAGCTTTTTAAAGATTTAGGAACTCAAAAATCATTACTGGTGCAATGATAGAAGTTTAGGGACAGTTTTGAGGGGGAGGTCTTCCTTAAAAGCATGATTTTCTTTTCATTGATTAACATAAGGAGACAATAAGGATTGAGAATCTTCATTATGGTGAATATATGCTCAAGGTTGAGCATTGAAAATAATAAAAGGCATGAGACTTTCATTGGATACATTTGACCAAATTGATTCTAGGAGAGAGAGTTTTTGATGTGTATCAAAGAGAGAGAAAATGTAGGATTAAACATATTATCAAACATTAAAAGGAAGAGATTGTTGATGCAATCATTCTCAAGTCAAGGTTGATCAGCTTGACTAGCTCAAGTGGGTTTGAGTTCAATTAGGTCAAGGTTGACTGAAGACTTGATTGGTGAAGTCCTAGTGGGATTAGGCAGACTTAGTTGGGAACTAGGTAAAGTCCAAGTGGATCTGGGAGGATTATATATTGGCAGGGTGGAAGTTTATTGAGAGACTAGACCTAGGACTTCTGCAACTAAGCAGATCTAGTTGGGAACTAATGAAGTTCAAGTGGATCTGGGAGGATCACATATTGGCAAGATAGACTACCGAGAGACTTAACTTAACTGTGGTTAAGCAAAAGGAAACCCTAGTGGGACTAGGTAGACCTAGTTGGAAACTAGGTGAAGTCCAAGGTGGGTTAGCTGGAAGTTAAACACTTGGCACAAGAGAAGTTTAACATGTCACGATTGACCGAAAGTTAGGCAAAAGGAACTCTAGACTTGGTTTAGGCAAGTTAGGGATGGGTAATTGATTAGTAATCGATTAGCCCAATCCAATCAATCTAGTGATCTATTAGAGCACTGTTTATCGTGAGAAATAGAATGACCTGTAATTGATTTGGTGATCGATTAAAGCAACACCAATTGATCAATTGGTGGGCTTTTGTCATGAGAAAGAAGCTCTCTTAATCAATTGGGTGATCGATTAAGGTTGGTCCAACTGATCAGGTGGTGGCTGTGTTGCGTGAGAGCACAGAAAGGTACTGAATCTATTGGGCAATCAATTCAGACTTTCTTAATCGATTAAACCTAGGAAAATAGTTGTTGAACGGCTATATTTGACGTGATAATCGATTGAGTAATTGATTAAGGAACCCTAGGTCACAGGTATATAGGGATTTCACGCAGGTTGAAGAGACAATTCTTCTCCTTCCTTCTTCTCCTATTCTTGTGCATTCTTGGAGCGAAGTGTTGTTGTATTTCTAAGTATCAAGGGACGATTCCAATCAAGAAGAAAGCAAGATAAGCAAGGTCTATTGTTATAAATCTTGTAAGATTTTATCATGTATTTGATTATATCTTGTGGTATTTTCTTGTGAGCTTGTACAAGGCTTCTCTACTTTCATGAAAGAGACTTTCATAGTGGATGTGAAAGTGAGAAAGAGTGGATCCTTGGATTAGTTACTCCAAGAAAGTGGATACCAAGTAAAGAAAAAGGTGTTTACATTACTTAAGTTTTTCGTTGATACAAATCTACAAAGAGAAAACATCGATGCTAATCACCCCCTTCTAGCTCTCGACGTGTCCTAACAATGTCAAGAGTCACAAAATATAATATGAGACTATATATATATATGGTATCTTTTCCGCTTGCTCGGGCTCCTTCTCTCCAGAATGCAAGATTGGCTTCTCATCTGACATGATTCAATCACCCTGAGATGTAACATGGATTAAAGCTTGGGTTGGCTTGCCGACACGACCCTTTAGACAATCAAGTCAATTATTGATCAGAGAAAGAAGAAGATGACTAATGAAGAAGATGAAAGTTCTTGGAAAGGAGTCACCTCCACTTGTGAGAATAAGATCTAAAAAAAATCAATCTCTTTAGAACTTACCATTAGTAGTATTTATATAGTTATTAGAAAAGAATCTCTAGGTTGAATCCTTTGATTCCTTCACACACTTTCTCCCATATGAGTGAAGATGAGCCTTTTAATAGTTTGTTATGCATTCTTCTAGCTTCGGAGCTTATTATTAAGGGAAGCTAATTTTAGTACTTGGTGAAAATATAATTCTGTGAAAATATATTCTACTACTTAGTAGAAGTAGACTCTAATGCTCGGTGGAATTTTGTTCTGATGCACAGAATAACTTTGTCAAATTGCTCAGGGAGACTTTGTCATATTGCTCGTGTCACGCCTCTAGAGACTCATGCTTGCTCAAAAATTGGGAAACATGTTAGATCGTGTTCGTCTTGCTAGAGGGGGTGAATAGCAACTTTCGATTCTTCTGCCTACGTTGTTAGCATGTGCAAGCGGAAACAATAATAACAAAGACAAACAAACGCTAACACGTTATCGTTTACGTGGTTCGGAGATGACGCTCCTACTCCACAACAATCCGTAAGGTGGACGATCCCTCGATCCATCGGCGGATCACTCCCCGGATGCCCTCCGGCTAGCTCGTGTAGCTTCTTGTGGGTGGAGAAACCTCGCCACAAACTCGGACACACTTCTGAGCACCAAAGACTACTAACAAGCCCTAACTAAGCTTGTTTCGTCAAGAGCTCTCAGCCAAACCCAAGGCCCTTTAAATAGGTCTCAAAGCTGAAACTCACGCTACCAGTCCACTGCTCCCAGGGCAGTCGACTGTCCCTACTCAAATTCGACCGTTGTAAGTCAACGCTCAAATTTCTTCAGCCACTACCAGTTGACTGCTCCCACAGCAGTCGACTGATCTTGCTATGGGGTTTACCAGTTAACTGCCAGAACCCAATCGACTGCCCACCTAGGTTTTCCTTCCCGAGTATATTTCTCTCCGCACTCGACCCCTAAGATTTCCCCGAGTACATTCCCTCAGCACTCGTACCCTCACGACTCAGCTGACTCCTCACCAGCAGCCTCGACTGTTGCCTTCGCGCCCTCTTCATCTTTGGCTCCCGTCCCTCGGAGGCACACACAAGCGTCCAGCTTGCCTCCATGCCATCCTTCACGCATGCCTCGAAGTCCGTACCCCTCGGCTCATCGTCCCTACTATCCATGGTCCCTCGGGTGCACACAAGCCCTCAGCTTGCCTCCATGCCACCCTTCACCGTACCTGAAGCCGTTCAGCTAAGTCAATATGTGTAACCTGCACACTCACATACACATATCAAATACACAAGGGTAAACCTAACTTAAACCATTTGCCCAAACATCAAAACACATGGTCACTCCGGACCATAGATTGACCCAACAAAACATCTCCTCTGTATGACGGACAATCTGGGACGTTTATACATAAATCTCAATAAAATATAGCTCAGTCTCACACGGCTGACATCACAATAGTAAAATAAGCTCACAACTACGCAGATAATATCGTTATAAAAGATAAAAAATAAAAGAAAGCACATATTCAGATTACAACTTAAGTTTAAATTCAATGACCAACACACCAGACTATACATACGTCTACTGAGAAAATAAATACCAGTCTAATAGATTAAATACAAAAATAACGAAAGTGCAGAAATAAAATAAATACTGAAAAACTCCACAAGGACTCAACACCATTGGACTAACAACCGGATCCTCTCCTGGTTCCAGATAATGCATCTATCTACTGTCTGAAACAAAATTAAATGGTTGGGGTGGTGAGTCCGGACGGACTCTGCGGGTATAAGAACAAATAAACACATGGCATAATAAAAAGGTATAACAAGCAGAAAGAAACAACAATATACAGTCTCTGAAAACATATTAACATCTAGGCATGTGTGAAACAGAACGATAGTAAAATAACAAAGCATACATGCATGCCAACCAAATGTAGCAATCATAGCTCATATAAATGCAACAAACACAAGAAAATACAAAATGCAATAAGCGCATATGATGCAATGACATGTTTCACTCCTAACGCTAGTCAACCCGTCATCATATCACATTGTGTGGCCGATTGGGTAGGGCTGCGACAACTGTACGCACTCCAATGATTACCACTTGTGCAAGTGGTTGAGTAGACAGGATATTGGGGAGCCAACTACACCAAAATCACAGGAAGAAGGGAGAGCCACCAACAGTTCTGGTATCCCTCAAAAGCAACGGTGAGGGTGTCAACTGCTTGCCTACAACTCCAACATCCACTACCCATGAGTGGTCGAGTGTGGCATAATCGGATAGTTGCTCGCACTCTAGCAACTACCATGATGAGTGGTTGAGTTGGCAAAGCAACTAAATGATTGACGACGGACTTAACCATATAGAAGCCGATACTCGTCAACATGCAATTATGCAAGTATGGTGCATGATATTGAATGTACAATCAACCAAGTAACAATAATGCAACGACACAACCAATAAATACCAAAATCATCAAATATGCAACTAAACTACTGGGTAGGGTATCTCTAATACCAACCAAACCTAGTTGTGTTGAATGATCATTTCTAAATACTCGCGTACAAGCGATACTTTACATAATAGAAAATTAACGGTGAGATTGTATCAACATAAAATTTGATTAGCTCAAAGATCAAACAAATAAGGTATCAACGGATGATATTAAAAGACAAAAAGTAAGGTGAATCAATCCTACTCAGAAACAAACAGTCATGCATTCAAGATCAATAATCTACATAATACAAAGGAGAAGTACCTGCCTTAATATAGAATGTATCTAAGTAACCCTTACGCTCACGTGCTCGTATGAAATCAGGATCATGTTTCAAGAACATAGTTTAGCTATTTATGAAATAATCAAATTAACTAAACAAAATATTAAACATGATTATGATGAATCCTAATTATAATACCTATTTAACTAAATTCCAAACAACTATGGGTTCCTTTTTAAACCCAATTTACAAGATTAGATGTTTAGGTCTCATATCTAATTTGAACTCAAAGAACTACTTTAATACCAGTTAAATCCTCAACCATAACAAGCATAATATAACTTCTACTGTTCCACGACAAATTACTCAAAACTTAACCTTTAATCACCCTTCTCCACTTCAAACCAAACTCAGGAACAATAACTATACAAAATCAACACTCTCACCTCAATTTGTAGCTTACGGCAAGAGGGAACAGGATTAAAGGAGCTAACCCAAAACTAATCCATAACATAATCTCAATAAAACAACTCACAACGAAAACAACAAAATTATCAAAATCTAAGCCTAAGATCACAAAATCCAAACCTTTCATTTCTCTGCTTAGGTTACAAACTAATACAACTCAAATCAGTTCAAGATCAAATATAACAAAAATTCTTATCTTCTCTATCGCATCGGCAAAGACCTCCCCTGTTCCCATCAAGCACAAAAATATGCATTTCTCGGCAGATCTAAAAAAAAAATAGGGCAGGGACAAGGTAAGCCCAACAACAATCGAAAACCCTATTTGAGGAAATCGCTTACCTATTTCGACAAGGATTTACGACAAGAATCGATAGTCAGCCCAAGACAGAAGATGCGATCCAGAGGAAAGGAACGAGGAAGGACTATCGGTTTGCTCGAAGGCTGAGAGAGAAAAATTGGTAGCTTTTTTGTTTTTGTTTTTGCTTTTGTTTTTTTTTTGAAAGAGGTTGCAGTCAAAATCGCCGACTTCGTGCGATTTATGCTATGTTTACTTAAAAGAGTGGATGATGGACGGATTAAGCAAACTTAGGGGCATGGGAAGAGAATGGAATGGAAAAGAAATCCTTTCCTTTGCATGTTTATTTACCATGATTGAAGAAGGTGAGTGCATGCGGTGTAATTTTATTAATGCAAAAGGGTGCATGCGTCATTTTTTGGTATATGATGTAATTTTATGAGTTAAAAAGGGTACATGCGTTATTTTTTTTGGTATATGATGTAATTTTGTGAATAAAAAGGGGTACATGCATCATTTTTTTTCCATCCGCTGCTTTCCATCTGATTTTGAGATGATCAATTTTGGCTCCAAAACTATCCGCGGATGGATTATATTTCTCTTCCCTCTTTAAATTTTAATGAAGTAAACAATGAAAAGATTTTCAATGCGGAAACTTTTCCTTAATTTTACTTTCCGCTCTCCGAAATAAACATAGCATTAGTGGGGGAAGAAGAGGAAAAATAGGAAATTAATAAATCCTGCCCTATTTGCACATTAACCCTCCAATTCTGTCAATTCAACTTCAGCCCCCTTATTTAAGAATTTTAAACATTTAGGCCCTCGTATTTCTAGTGTTTAACAGCTCAGAACTTGGTGATATTGTTTAACAAAACTTAATTGTATTACTTGGAAGAATAGATTGATTTTCAGAATATTATCAGAGCGTTGCATTGTAGCTGTGGTATATTGCACATATAAGATTGTGATTGTTTGGGAGATTAATTTGATTTCCAGAACAATGAAACAATATTGGCACTGTAGTATTTACTATAGCATCACTGCAGCACGTCTGCTCAGTAATTAATTTTGATTTTCCAAAACATTGTAGCATCCAATAATGTAGCATTTTACGGTAACCGTATGGTGGCAGTTTGGTACTATAGTGGGTAGTGTAGCGTTTGCGAGTGGTTTATTCGGGAGAAAATTATGACTTCCAGAATACTGTAGCTTAAAGGGAATACGTATACCAGAACATAGAGACAGATCTATGTTAGAGCTGTACTAGGTTATAGCCACCCTAAATATTATCAATGATGCAATTAAAAGAGCATGATTTATTTTCTTACATAGTACGTAGTTTATACATAAATGATATTAAATTAAATGGAAACAAATTAAGTTGTAGAATAAATTATGAAAAAATCATAAATTTTTTTTATTTACTAATCACTAAAACAAATGACATTTTTATTATTTTTTCTAACTGAATATCTTTTAAATCATTCCTTTAAAAATTTATCCACCATCAAAACAGTCTGTTAAAATTTGGTGACACGAATTCTATTTAATCCGTTAATATTTATTAGATATTTTCTTATTAATATGTTATTTAACAGATTCTTTATAAATCTGTTAATTAACAGTTTTGTTATTAATTTTTTATTTGACTAAGTATTTTAAGGTCCCTATAAATTGTGTATCTCATAGACAAGTTGAATCAATCAATCAAGAAAGCTTTTTGGTTATCTTTTCTTTCTTTTCTCTACCTCTCCTTTTCGCTACTTCTCTTTACTTAATTATGATATAAGAGTTGCCGACTTTGTATTCCGTCGTTCTTAGTGATTTTTCCTCCTCTGCTCGTGGTTTTTTCATATCAAGGATTTTCCACATAAATTTGGTGTGTTCTCTATTGTTCTTGTTGCCGTTTTTCCGTTCTAATCTCGTAACAAGTGGTATCAGAGCAAGGTTGGTTTTGAGGATTTCAACCGGGATTAATGACAACGATAAGCATGAAGTATGATATTCCACTTTTGAATCGCAACACCAGGTTTACGCTGTGGCAAGTTAAGATGCAAGCAGTGCTAGCGCATCTGGATTTGGACGATGCACTGTTCGGGATAGACAACATGCCCTCGACATGGACAAAGGAGGAAAAGGAACGTAAGGATCGAAAAGCTCTATCTCAGATCTACCTTCACCTATCGAATGAGATTTTACAGGATGTTTTGAAGGAGAAATCTGCTGTTGCACTATGGCTAAAACAGGAGCAGTTGTGCATGAGAAAAAGTCTTACGAGCAAACTGGGTCTGAAACAACGTTTGTATTTTCATCGCATGGCAGAAGGTACGTCGTTAAGAGATCACTTGACCGTGTTTAAGGAATGGAATAAAAGGGCAGGTGAAAATTCGAAGGAAAAACAATCAGAGAAGTCTGGCGAGGCTGATGTTGTCAAAAATTACAGTGATGGTGAACTTCTCGTTGCCTCTGATGCTGATTTGAAGAAGAGTTGAGGAATGGATTCTTGATTCTGGTTGTACGTTTCATGTGTCCCAATCGGGACTGGTTTTCAACATATGAAACGGTTTCGAGTGATGCCGTTTTGATGGGCAATAATACATCTTGCAGAATTGCTGGTATTGGTACGGTCAAAATTAAAATGTTTGATGGTGTCATTCGGACACTTGGTAATGTGAGGCATGTTCCTGATTTGAAGAGAAATATGATCTCTTTGAGTGTTCTTGATTCTAAAGGATACAAGTACACTGGTAAAGGTGGAGCTGTGAAGGTCAGTAAAGGGTCTCTTGTTGTGATGAAGAGACTAAGGAGAACCGCCAGTTTATATGTTCTGCAGGGATCCACAGTAATAGGTGATGTTGCCGTCACAAAGTGATATGAATAAAAGAAGATCACTTACAGAAAGCTTGTAAGGAAGCTATTTGGCCGAAAGGACTCTTCAGTGAGCTTAGCGAAGACTTACAGATTACTACAGTTTTTTGTGATAGTCAGAGTGTTATTTTCCTCACGAAGGATTGGATGTTTTATGAGAGAACAAAGCATTACTTGGACTTGGTTGATGCTAGATGCTGATATTTGCCTGTGGGACTTTTGTGAAAAAGGTGGAGAATGTTTATTTGAAGATTTGTGGAATTCACATCAAGGTGGAGATTGTTAGAATTTGGTGACACGAATTCTGTTTAATCCGTTAATATTTATTAGATATTTTCTTATTAATATGTTAATTAACAGATTCTTTATAAATCTGTTAATTAACAGTTTTGTTATTAATTTTTTATTTGACTAAGCATTCTAAGGTCCCTATAAATTGTGTATCTCATAGACAAGTTGAATCAATCAATCAAGAAAGCTTTTTGGTTATCTCTTCTTTCTTTTCTCTATCTTTCCTTTTCTCTACTTTTTTTACTTAATTATGATATAAGAGTTGCCGACTTTGTATTCCGTCGTTCTTAGTGATTTTTCCTCCTCTACCCGTGGTTTTTTCCTATCAAGGATTTTCCACGTAAATCTGGTGTGTTCTCTATTGTTTTTGTTGCCATTTTTTCATTCTAATCTCGTAACACAGTCAAATCATATAAATTTTTTATTACATGAATAATAATAATAATAATAATAATAATAATAATAAATATAATTGGGATTGATGAATTTGTTTTATGGATCGGCATCCTGCCATCAATTGGATTTGAAGCGATATTAATGTGATATGTCAAAGCGCGAGTAGACCTACGTGTATACCGGTGGCCCGTCACATTTCTCTATCCTATGTCTCGATACTAATATCAAATAAAAATTTTATTTAATATAATGTGTTCACTTTTGTAAGCCTAATATATTATGTTAATTTAGTTAAGGATATAGATATATTTTTTATTATAGAAGAATTTTATATTTCAAAATCTCTTGAGCATAATTTTTTTAATAAATAATGACTTTTTATTATATATATATATAATTTTTATTAATTTTAATAATAATATATGACTTATTATATTAAATTTAAGCCTTTTTAAATTTAAGCCCAATCCACTTTAAGTCAGCGCACTTCTATTTTCTGGATCCGCCCTGCGAACATATAATTGCTAGAGAGCAAAAACTCTGATGTTCAGAATACTGTAGCATACAGCAACACGTATTGGAATAGACTTGGTACTACAGTACTAGTGTAGCTGTTCAGTAGATTAGGCTGACTTTCTAGAATACGGTAGCTCATAATATTGTAGTAGTTATTGTAACACCTCGAGAATTCTAATTGCTCGAGTAAAAAGAATAATTTCCTAAATACTATAGCAATGTCATTACTATAATATTACTATAGCATCTGATAATGTAATTGTTCGGAAAAGATTACGATTCGAGATGTTTGAGAATAATTTACATATCATGGTATCTCTCTTTTAAGTGGGACTAAAGAGCACAGTAATCTGATTAAAAATATTACGTTGAAGAGGATTAACTGATAAATGAGGATATATATATATTATATTTTATATTATTATTATTTAAATAAAAAATATATGGGTCTCTGTTTGCTCGGGCACTTTTTTTTTCTAGCATTTCACTTTCACACTCTCAGCCTTTGGCTTATTCGGATCTTGACTAATAACACTGACAAATTAGACAGATATTTTGCTCGAAAAGTCAAAGTTAATTGCTCATGATGATGGCATATACAACTCACCAACTGCCCAAATTTGAGGGGCCCCACTCCCGAACGGAAGAGAACAAATCATTTTTTTTTCGTTCATCCATTATTCAGATTACGTCTACAAATTCTTAATATCTCTATTCCATCGTATAAATTTTTTTTATTGATTATTCAAATAAATTAAAAAATACTTTTAATAAATAATTTATCAATTTAATATTTTTAAATCAATCATCTATTAAAATAAAATTATCCATCAAATTTTTTTAATGGAGTAGTATGTCACGTGTTGAATTGACAGTCGAACTATGATTGGATAGTGAACATCTACGCTGTATTTATTTCAATAGTTGATGAAAAATTTTGTAAATTTGATAGCACATCTGTAAAATTAATCAGACATTTAATATTAAATTAGGAAAATGATTTGAAGAGTGAATTTGGGAGAGTGAATATTATAGTGAATGACGTGTAGTTAATGTGTACATATTTGATCGTCGATCGGACACCACCGAAGACCTCTGATTGCCGTCCCGAATCAAACTATATCTTGGGAGGACGGTGAACTCGTCAGGATCGCCGGCAACGTTGAACTCATCGAAATCGACGGCCAATGATGCGAGATCGCAATTGTGGCGATCCTCGACGGGTTCACCGTGCCCCCTAGGGTATAGTTTGGTTCGGGGCGGCGGCCGAAGGCCGCCGGTAGTATTCGATCGACGATCGGATGTCGGGCGTACCGTCGACTGACGGTCAAAATTTTCATTAAAGTATTCATTTTTATTATGTATATCATTACTCATTAAATTACTACGCAGAACATTCGGAAGCAACTCTGCTATACCATCGATCTGTTCGATAAACTAATAGTAATAGATATGGCGCTCTTCTGGAAGAAACTGATCAGGAAGATACACCACCTTGCAAGATCCGGAATTGACAACGGGCCATGCATTCACACGCCAATCTCGACCAAATCAGTCATGTAAAAACAAACAACCGCATTCAAAGGAGTCAACGGGAGTTTTCCATCCTCATCGTCAGATGTCAACTGTTTGTTCACGACCGTCCTGTTTTTGATTTCTCTTTACTAACTCGGTCAAGCACAGCGCTGTCCTCCATTGGAGCTCCTCTTTTTTTCAGCTTCCGCGCTTGACCAGGCCCTTCACAGTGCCCCATCGCGTTCCGATTCATCTCCCTTTGCATATATGTTCGACATGAGAAAGACAGAGAGAGGGAGGAGGGGTAGCCATGGCAGAAGATGGTGGCGAGTCGGAGATAACGTTGGAGCACACTCCCACATGGATTGTTACTGTCGTCTGCACCGTTATTGTCTTCATCTCCTTCGTCTTCGAGCGCCTCCTCCATCGCCTCGGAAAGGTGCAACTTTGAGCCCCTTCTTTGCTCATCCTACCCGCCGGAAGCTGAGCACGCTGATAAAAATCTGATCTTGCAGGTCCTCAAGAGGAAGAACCAGAAACCCTTGTTCGACGCCCTCCAGAAAATCAAAGAAGGTCGGTTGTGCTCCTTCCCTTCCGCCAGATTTTACACTATGCTTCGGCTCGATTCTGAGTGGGAAAGGGTTTCTTTGCAGAGTTGATGCTGTTGGGGTTCATCTCGCTGCTGCTGGTGGTGCTCCAAGGGTCAATCCAGCGGATATGCATCTCTGAGAACCTCACACACCATTTGCGTCCCTGCAAGGGGAGGCTACTGCATCTTCGACTGCCCACTATGTTGTTAGTTCCTCCGGTGGGATTGTCGGGGGTGCTCGTCGGCTGTTGTCCGGCGGAGAAGATTCGACTTACTGTCAGAAGAAGGTCTCTCTTCTTGAGTTTCTTTGAATTTGTAGAAATACTTAGATAATGTTCATGTGAAAGTGAACTAATTCAGATGCAAAAATTATTCTAACTAATCGGCAAATCATCTCTGGATGAGGAGATTCTTATAACAGTAGTTGTTCATCATTTAGAAGTTGGTCATCTCTCCTCTTATTTTAATTCTTGAGATCATTTATGTTGGATGTGGAAGATATTCTAATTGCATTTATCCTGTAATTTATTACTTTGCTTGCATGTTTATTCTTCTTTTTAGAAATCCGAATCCCCCTTGAACCAATTATGGTTTTCCTTTGGTGTATTGTGAGGTGATGATGATGATTAATATCTCTATCTTTAATCTTTATATTATCTTTGTTCACCTCTATCAACTGATCATAATTTAGAAGTAAAAGAGCACAGGCTCCTCTAGTATTTCTACAGGGATTTCCTGTAGTTTACTTCTTTTTCCAGTGTATTCTGCTTGATGTAATACTCTATTTCTGTCTTAATGCACTGTCTAAACCGCAGTTACTTGTGTGAGTTTTTCAACAAAAAACAAAAATTGTTATTCCTGTGTGCAAAAAAGGGAAGAAAACAAACACTTCTTCAGGATTATTCTTTTGAATGCATTACTGAACCATTATTTATTTCACATTGTTCTTCGTTCAGGGAAAAGTTCCATTACTATCAATTGAGGCAATCCATCAGATACATATTTTTATCTTTGTTTTGGCTGTCAGTCATGTAGTACTCAGCCTTATCATTGTTGTTCTAGGAATTGCACAGGTAAAAGGTGATATCGGTATCTCTTGTTTGCTTCTTTTTCTTCTCAAATACTTATTTATCCCTTAAGAACTCAGCTCCGTTTTGATATTTTAGATGCGCACATGGAGAAACTGGGAGGATTCGGCACAGAATTCTGAAGGGAATGGTACGAATATAGTGCTCGGGAAGGGTTTTTTTTTCTGCTTTTACATTCAATGAACTTTTTTTCTGCACATGCTAAACAAAAAATATATATATATATTTGTTGATCAACATCTATTGTTTGGTTATGTGCAGTTCCCCTAAAGATCAGTCATGTGCAACAATTTGAATTCATTAGAAAGCGTTTCAAGGGCTTTGGAAAGGATTCATTCATATCAAGTTGGTTGGTAAGTATGATCTTTTCGTTATTCGCAACTGGTCAATAAGGAAAACATATTAGGTCTTTGGCTGAGAAGTAAATTTCTCGAGTTCTAATGCCATGAATGCTTGGCAATTAGAAATGTTTGATCCTTTAAAAAAGAATACAACAATAACTGGCACATGTACCATTAACTCTAAGAATACTGATAAAAACCAAGAACAAGATTGAAAATTTTCAATTTTATTATGCATATTATTGGGTAAGATCCTTTATCATTTTACTTATTTTGGCAAAAGCCAAACATACATGTTTCTATTGAACTGGGAAAATATTGGAGTATGCATTATCTGCTTCTACGAAGAAGGTTTTTGCTGTTATATATGTTCGAGACAGAATCCTAACTTCTAATAAAAATGTGCTTATTTCAGCATTCTTTTTTTAAGCAATTCTATGGATCTGTCACCAAAACCGACTATACCACAATGCGATTAGGATTTATCATGGTAAGAAAAAGTATTGTGTGTCTTTAAAGGTCAAAACATCTTTCTTTTCTGTACCTATGGCTTTCTTAAATCTGAATCTCACTTATTGCAGACTCACTGTAAGGGAAATCCTAAATTCAACTTCTACAAGTATATGATACGAGTCCTTGAATCTGATTTTAAAAAGGTGGTCGGTATAAGGTATTTACCAATGGAACAAATGTGCTTGCTTGTTTGGACATTTAAGTCTTAAAGATCACCCGACTTTATCAGACTAAATCATCAATCTCTCTTGTTATGCAGTTGGTACTTATGGATTTTTGTAATGGTATTCTTATTATTGGATATTGCCGGTAAGTTGGACTTAATCTAGTCGCTTGTTAATATTCAATCTTATATTGCTCGTTTTGTTTTCAGGTTGGAACGCATATTTTTGGATATCATTTATACCTCTAATTGTAAGTATACAACCAGAGCACACCCTCAATGCTTTTGGGAAGTAATCACTGAAATATTGACTGTCTTGGTCTCATTACAGCTTCTACTTGCTGTCGGTACCAAATTAGAACATATTATTACTCAGTTGGCTCATGAAGTTGCAGAGAAACATTCTGCGATAGCAGGCGACTTGGTAGTCACTCCTTCAGACCATCTCTTCTGGTTTCACAGACCGAGAATTGTCATCTTTTTGATTCACTTTATACTATTTCAAAATGCTTTTGAGGTTTCATTTTTCTTCTGGATATTGGTAAGCAACACAAGTCGATAATTATATATTTTTTCACAGTTTTCATGCAACCTATCTCTTCTTGGCACAACATGACTAAGTGTGGAAGCGCAATTCACTATGTTTGCAACACATCAACATTACAAATTTCTCACTAGGCATTAGATTTTGCTATGCTAGTCAGCATATTGTTTGACCGATAAAGCTAGTACTAACAATTCTTTTGGTTATTCAGACAGCCTATGGTTTCGATTCATGCATCATGGGGAAAATAGGCTTTATAATTCCCCGAATCGCGATCAGGTAGATCTATAGTTCACAGAAACCATGACATCTTATTACACCCTTTATCTTAATTGATTTCCTGCTACTCTCCAGTGTGTTGATCCAGTTTCTATGCGCCTATAGCACCCTTCCGCTCTACGCTATTGTTACTCAGGTGAGCTTCTACCCCATCCCCTTCATGCTTCTCTACTGCGAAACACAGTCGTTCAACATTAAGCTTTCTTGCAAAATTCAGATGGGTAACTCATTCAACAAAGCCATATTCAACGAGAATGTGCAATTAGGTCTTCTCGGTTGGGTTCGGGGAGCAAAGAAGAACAAGAAAGGTACAGTAGTTGACGGAAGCAACAAATCTGAAAACCCTGAAGCTATTCTGTTACAGAATGTAGTCGTCCATGATAGTTCTGTAGTAAGGGGAGGAAATGAGATTACTGAAGTATAGGCTTTATGCTTAGTCTACTGAGACATGCATGTTGAAATTAATTCTTATTGTTCAATAGATAAGTTCATAGGAAACAGAATAAAAAATGCCATCCTGATCAAAAGCAAAGAACAGAAATTGTTAAATAAATGAAGATGATTCATCGACACAAAAGTAGTGTAATATTTTGCAACAAAACTATGTTTGTGTACCACATAATATATAGCATAGTGGCCAAATGCAGGGTTTTTGGCCAATTGGTGCCTGGCAATTTTCAACTCAAGTGTCACGCGAAGGTATAAGTTGGTAAAATATGATTTGTTTGTCTCTCGCGCCCTCGCTAATTTATTTTAGGATTAATACGGAAGAGATAAATTATGAAACTATTAGTTCGAAAACTGTAGCTAGCATATGGAGAGGGCAGATATGATAGTTAACGTATGGAAAAGACGGACATATTAATTTTATCAAATTTCGACTCCAAATTTCAAAATTATAATATTTGCATCTTAATTATCAATCACGCAAACGTACAAGAGAAGTCGGTCCGGAGTCAATTAGAGTCGTCACTGTGATGCCGTCCTCATTACCTCTACTCAATAATCGCAGGGGTCCTACAATAATTAATTTTAGTATAAAAAATATCAGGTGACTTGACTGGATCAGTCATTTGTCATCTTCAGCATCTTTTTTTTTAATTAATTAATTTCTTTCTTTTCTGCGGTTCTCGACATTCACGTTTTTATTTTCCTCCGAATTGTCGAGCATCGATCGAGGCGCCGCCGATCGTGCAACCGACTGCGCTGCCTAATTAATTTTTAAACATATTTTATAAAAAAAATTCTTAAACGATTTTTTATTTACCTCGACGTTGGATAAAAAAATTTCGTGAAATCAAATTAAACATCCTAAATTCGTTTACTATCTGACCAAATATTTTTTTAATTAATCTCGAGGTCCAGAACATGCTGCATATAATTACGCAGCTTAGCTTAACAATATTAACGTATATGCACTGAATTAAGATAATCTAATTTCTGCCTGATAAAGTGATTGACCAAGCTAATTAGTATTAATTATCACATGATATATATAATCTGACCGCTGATTTGAATGGACCAAGTATATTTATTTTTATATTTTATTTTTAATTAATTCTTTAATTTATAATTATGTCATTCAAAATTTTATCTTTAAAATTTAATAGTTATATAATAATATTAAATATAAAAAATATTTAAATCGAAAAATATTAACATTTGCATGAAATTTATGCTTTAAAATTTATTACATTGTGAAATTTATTACATAATAAATCTACTGTAAACTAATCTCAAATTCTTCAAATTTTAAAGGTTAAATACATATAATATATATGTAAGCCCCTAAAATTAGTTATTTAAAATACTATAACCCATGACAGACGACTAAACCCTAGAGAAAAATCTTAATATCAAAATTTACTATAACTCAACTCCTAAATCTGAAAATTGTAAATCTTAAATATATCATAAAAAATTTTAAAAAAACAAAAAATATATTTATGAACTTAAAAATAATAATTTAACAAACGGATGTGTCTCTAATTCAATTGGAGGCGCTTCCATCACCAGGTATCTCCAATTCTTCCAATTGAATTGGAGGCGCCTCGTGAGTGTGATCGCGTAGGTCATCAATTTCGTATGTGTATATATATAGGCGCCTCACGAGCGCAATCGCGTAAGTCATCTATTTCGCGTATATATATATATATATATAGATAAAAAGGCGAAATCGTTCGCCCCCAACACCCCCACCGCACCCGTCCCAAGGTCATCACGAGGGAGGTAAATCACGGTCCCCGGAGTAATTAGTGCACAGTTGGGTCGAGAATTGATACACCAAACATCCAGAGTTTTAATCCAGTGCGCATCACATGACTCGAATCCAGAACCTCTTAGACAATACCCCATGCATTAATTATTCCGGATCCCTATATATATATATATATATATATATATATATATTATATATAATATATATATATATATATATATAGTACGCCCGTAAAATTGACGTGAGCTGACAGCCTTTCTGCAAATAGTAGATCTCTCATATATTGTTTAACTCATTGATCGAACGTTGTTCGTTATAAACGTGTCATAAATGTGATACTACGTTCTTGGAATATATATAATATTCCGGCCTGTTGCCGATTAAGTTATAAACCACCAGACTCGTCTTTTGTTTGGGAGAGGAGAGGAGAGGAGGAAGGTAGATAGCGAATTAATTAAGGAATATTATACATCGTCTTCCACTCAGATGGCGAGTGACGGCCGCAACGGTAATGCAGTCCCTGCTTCTCCTTCTCTGAGGTAATTTACCAACAAAAAATTAAATTTTGATGAATTAAATGGTTATCATTAATTTTGAAACGGAAAAATATATAGTCTAAAATCGCATAGAGTATATACGTGTAGGTTGGAAGGCAAGGTAGCTTTCATTACCGGCGGCGCCGCCGGTTCCGGCGAGGCGACCGCGCGGCTCTTCGTTCTCCACGGCGCGAAGGTGGTGATCGGCGACGTTCGCGACGAGCTCGGCCGCGCAGTGGCGTCTAGCATTGGCGGCGAGGACGTGATCACGTACGTGCACTGCGACGTGTCCAAGGAGGCAGACGTGGAGCGCGCCGTCGGCCTGGCAGTGGCCAAGTACGGCCGCCTCGACGTCGTTTTCAACAACGCGGGCGTGCTCGACGGCTGCCGCGGCGTCGCCGTCGCGGAGGCCGACGACTTCGACCGCGTGATGGCGGTCAACGTTCGGGGCGTCTTCCTGGGCACCAAGCACGCCGCGCGCGCCATGATGGCGGCGGGCGTTCGGGGGAGCATCATCAACAACGGCAGCGTGGCGACGGTGGTGGCAGGCGTGGCGTCGCACGCCTACGTGGCGTCGAAGCACGCGGTGCTCGGGCTGACGCGGAGCGCGGCGGCAGAGCTCGGCCAGCACGGCATCCGCGTCAACTGCGTGTCACCCTTCGCTTACGCCACGTCGTTGGCCTGCGACTTCATTCACATGGACCAGAAACAGGTCGAGGAGTTCATCGGCGCAGTCGGCAACCTCAAGGGGGCGGTGCTGAGGGGGGACGACGTGGCTCGCGCCGCCGTCTTCCTGGCCAGCGATGAGTCTTGCTACGTCAGCGGACAGAACATCATCATCGACGGCGGCTTCACCGCCGTCAACCACGCCTTTGGCCTCTTCAAGAACTGATCGGATCCAGCTGGATTTACCTTAATGTCGGTGTCGGTCCGAAAAATGATTATGTTCTATATATTTAATAAAAACATAATCATAATTTGCATTTGCACATTTAAGGCATCCGCAACCGTTTAACTGCTTTAACTTATAACACCTACCACCTTATCAAAAAGTATGGGACTCACATGCCACATACATATTAACATTAACATCTTCATTCTCTCACAACCGTTTAACATTCAACCGCTATTATTTATGGGGCCTACATGTCACATACACATTATCTCACATATACCTTCTCCCACATATATATTCTCTCACATATTCATTTTCTTACCTACATATTTTTTACACCTCAATTTTATTTGTTAATTTAAATGATTATTGTTTAAAATAAATAATAATATTATTATTAAATATATTTATCATTATTTAAAATTTAAATTATTATTATAATTTTGAAATGATAGAGAACAACCCAAAAAAATACACTTACATATAATTAAAAGATAGCATATAAATTAACACAAAGTGAAATAATAAAATACAAATTCAGGGTTTTTTTATTAAAATAACCGTTGGTGATCATTTACTAGCCATTTGGGTGATCATTGTGTCATTTTTAATCGATTACGGCAACCCCAATCGATTAAACTCAATGTTCCCTATTATTCACGAGACTCCCAATCGATTGGAGAGACCCGTAATCTTTCCCTAATTAATCCTTAATTAGAGTGATAATTTTAAAAAAATTATGTTTTTAATTAAATCCTTATTAAACTATGCGTTTTTTATATTTTTTGAGAGATTTAATCGCCTGGACCGATCAGCTGTTGCTGATCGTCCAGGTCACTTGACCGATCAGGTTGTTGCCTGATTGTACCTGATCGTCCAGGTCATCCATGATCGGTCGCTTGACCGATCAGGATGCCAGTCATACGTGGATGAACGCGTTCAAATATCTGAACGTGTTCATCCACGTCAACGTATTAACACGCACTAACAATGATTTAACACGCGACACTCGTAATCGAGCGTTATAACGCTCGATTAACGAGCCGTTGCGATGCCCTAATAAGTGGCTGGATGCTGCGTCGTGGAAATTTTGTGTGCCGAATTGATGTCCAAGGTTGGTTAGTAAAATCTTGTTAATTTTTTTTTTATGTATGTTTCTCTCTTGAATGAGACTGTTGACGTTTTTAGATTATTCTGAGAAATTTTTATAAGATTGAATCATTCCAAACTGATATTATCTAATTTAATTAATTATTTTTTAATCTATGTTTCTCTACGTAGAAAGGATATCAATTATATGCTTATGTATTACATAATATGGCAGTAAAAGCACTCAAATTTTTCTTTCAAGGAGTAGAATTAGGATTGTGTACCTGTCGGCTAAGCAATTGCATTCTGTGGATCTTTTGATCTTACAAACGAACTAAGCTTTATGGATTAGCAAGTAAAGCCACTTGATTTACGGAATCTGTTTCCGGACATTCAGGATATGTGTTTGTTGAAATGGAATAGATCAAGCACGATAATTAGAAGTTGGAAAGGATGGGATCCACGTCACCCCAAAGCCCGCCTAGCCGAGATATGTGTCATCACTTAAGGGTGTAGTCAGAATTTAAAATTATCTAGGATTGATTATGACTATAATTAATATTTGAATCTACCAAGATATTTAACTTGAAAATATATTGTAGCAATACATATATTAAATCGATAATGATGCTCAACTATGATTAAATTATTTTATTAACAAGAATGACCTCTTGTAGATTAATAATGAGTTTCGAAATGTCTCAATGGCATACTCATTTATTTTAATAACTAAATAGACGAACAAATTTTTATTCTCTCAAAATATGAATCAAAATTTTAATAGTTGAAAAATAGTTCATATTGAAAAATATCTAGAACTTTCTCTTGCAATACTTGACAAAATATATTTATTATCTCCATTATTTTTTTCATCAAGTGTAATATGAATATGAAATCAAAAAACTTCATTGCAATCAACAAATTACTACTTTCATCACGAATTGAGTCAAAAGAACTATCATCCATCATATTTTTCTAATACCATAATCATAGAGCTATACATATCAATCATGCTACAAATTAAGTCAAAATTAATTGCTCCAACAAGTATTTCCAAGTCAAAGTAAATTTTCATTTTGATTACATCCTCATGTTCATTAGTAGCTACCATATGTGCAATTTCAATTCTTTGAACATAATGCAACTCAGCATAACATTTAGAAGATGTATTAATGAGATTAGAAATAAAATTCAATTTTGAAAAGAATAACTAAATGGACACCTCTTTTTCAACCGCTATCATTAATGCTAGTTGAAGTTGCTAAGTGAAACGATGTACATATAATATGTACATGAACTAAAAAACCCTATAAGTCATTACAAGTGTCATAAATATTACTAATACCATCATATTCTTCTCCTCGCATATTAAAAATATACAAGTCATAACGATCAAGAATATCAAATATTTCTTTTTTAGTATTGTAGCAGTTGTTAAATATCGATTTAAAAATAGAAAATAAGCAAACCAACTCTTTGAACATGAAGTGAGGGTATAAAAATTATATTTATTTAATTATATTTATAATTAATTAATTTTAAAAATTAATTATAAATGATAAATTAATTTATCATTAAAATAATTTTAATAAATATAAATTAATTTTAAATTAATTTAAATTTAAAATTAAATTTAAATACGTGGAAGAGAGGAGAAATGAGAGAATTTTTAAAAAATAATTTAATTCATTTTAATTGATCAAATTAATTTAATTTATCATTTAATTTTATATCAAATTAATTTTAAATTAATCTCGATTTTTGGTGGGGCTGGAGCCCACCCTAGCCCAAGGGTGGCTGCACCCCTGTCATCACTCCCATTCGGGATAACGTGTATTGGACGAGACAAATCTTATTCTTGGGTATCAGAATCAGATCTTAACGACCCAAAAAGATACCACTCCCCGCTAATTCAAATTGGAGCCGAAGTTAACTTGCAAAGTTCCCGTGCGGGTGTCTAAACCACCCACATTATGAATTCCGGGCGGACGGAGGATTGCTCCTTGCATAAGCTCCTACGTGGGTATCTAACTTCCCGCATATGGATCTCGGATGGGAGAAGGATCGCTCCTTGCATGAGTTCCTAGGTAGACACTGGGTTGAGTGACGACAACCAAACAATCTTAAATTATTAATGTTTGCCTGCATAAATATCCCTTCCGTTAATAAACAGATGGGACCTTAAGAAGCATTAAAGATAAAAATAAGTGAAGAGGTTGAATACACTATAATCATAAATAGGCCGAAAGTTATAATGCCTAATAAATTATAAAAGACGGCTATAGAGAACCTAGAGCCATTAATGCACAAGATAAAAGGTCATTCGAAGTGATATAAGAAGACGTTACACACACGAAAAAAAGGAGGTATTTAAAAAACTCAATACTCAATACTTACTATTTGCCCCTAATTCTTCTTCGATTTTGACATGAGCGTCAGAGTGGTATCGCTGAAAAAATCTCTGACACTATTCTAACCCTCTTCCTCAGGTTTTATTCTTCATGTGCTCTAGGTTATTCTCTCTCTCTCCTCTCTGTAAGCTTCCCTCCCCATCCACGTGCCCTCACCCATGCCTAGCCATCTCATGAACACTCTCCTAGTCACTAGGTTTGTTTGCCCCAGATCTCGCATCAAGATCACAGAAGATTGATCCTCTGGCTCATCAAACCCTGTTGAAGTGGCTTTGGCTCTTTGTTAGTGGGCCAGTCTAATCACTAAACTCAACTGGAAATCTACGTTGAGTTTGATTGCTAGTATATTGAAGTGTTATCAAGATAAATGCCAAAGATATTGACATTTGATTCTCTGCAGTAATATATGAGACAAATAATTAATGTCGAGTCACCACATGTTCTCGAATAAAATGAAAATTAATTTATATATATTTTGTACGAGAATAAAAAATTAGATTTGATGTGAGATATATTACTCCATTATTATCACACCAAATTTTTGGTATGATATTTAACACAAGATGAAGTTCAGAAAAAAAAAGGTTGAAGTCAAATAATTCAGATATTGTATTTGCTATAGCTTTATATTCAACCTTAATGCTTGAACGAGATACTGTAGGTTATTTTTTCGAATTCTATGAATAAGATTTTGTCCAAGAATTATTGCATATCCACTAATAGAGCATCTGTCTTCAATAGAGCTTGCCTAATCCTCATCAATATAGGCATATAAATCTCGAAATGATTGATGATATAAAAGAAGATCATGTAAAATGGTACCTTTGAGATAGCGAAGTATTCTTTTCATTCCTTTTCAATTTTGTTTAGTGGAAGCATGCATGAACTGATAGCAAGGTTTACTACAAAGGTAATATTATGTGGTATAATAATAACATATTGTAAAACTTCAATAATGCTTCGATAAACTTAAGGATCAGACATAGCAGGAGAATACGTAGAGAAGTTTTCTATAGCAATTAATGTGGAGATCAGACGTGCTCCATCTATTTTAGCTATTTGATATATTTGCTCTTAGAGATGAGACAATCTTCAGCATGTGTGATAAGTTTAATACCCCAAAAAAATGAGCATACCCAAATCTCGAAGAAGAAATTCTTAATTAAGAAGATTTAATATAGTTGGGATGCACTTTTAATCATTGTCAATTATTAAAATGTCATCTACATAAACAAGAAAAAATATCATAGACCCATCGTTGTATTTATAGAATAGAGAAGAGTTAATTTTTTGATCCAGCAAATCTTTTAGCTTGTAACTAACTAAATAAATGATGGAACTAAGCACGAGGAATTTATCGAAGACTATATATAGTTTTCTTGAATTAACAAACATGAGTTGGAAATTTTACCTTACACAATTGATTTGACTACAACTCAGATGGTTACTTCATAAATATACACTACAATTGATTTGACTTTTCGCAATGCACAATTATTTTGTCCATCGCGCACATTCATACGCTACACAATTGCAATCGATTGAAAGGCATAAAACATCATCAATGCGCGTCAAGTGCTATAGTTTAGAGTATTTGTAGCGCGCACCATGTGTTGCGGTTAAAAGCATTCACAGTGTGCGGTATGCATTGTGGTTAAGAGCATTTGTCACACGCTGTGCACGTTGTGGTTAAGAACACCCAACACATGTCATACACTGCAATTATAATATCACACAGATATTACACATAATTATAATACTACATATAAACACCACACCAAAATATAATATGATTTCTCATAGTAATAAATAATAAGAAATTCATTTAGTAACATGATTTCTTTCTTATAAAACATACATGATAAAATAAATAAAATCTATATCAGTAACACAAAATTTTAAAGCAACAAAATACACTTTGCTTAAATTTATTAAATGACTAGATAATTGTATGATGTTATTTTAGATTATCCCGTAGGCAATTCAACTTTTTCGTCTAGCCCATAAAGAATGTTTAGGGAGTTTAAATAGGCAGTTGGGCGAGGTGATTGATAAGTACCATTTTATTGATTATTTTAGTTGCTAAAATTTATATTTTTATTGTTTAATTGTGAAATTACCCTAGGTTTTAGAACTGACTCTTATTTTGGACTTAATTGCAAATCTTGATATTTTTGGATTATTTGACTACTAAATTTTTGATATATTTTTGTAGGCATGAAAGGTTCATGGACCTAGGGCATATTGGGTCAAACTTGAGTCGGAAGTGACCCGGATCGAGTTATCAAGCTTAGGATTAATCTGGGTCGTCCGATTCAAAAGCGGCTAGATCTGAGCCATCCGGGACCATCTGAAGCAATCCGAGCTAAGGTTAGGGTTGATCAAGCACTCTGATCAAGATCTGAAGGTTTCATCCCAATCAGAGCTCATTCAACCGTTGGATTAAGCTCGGAGGGCTCTAGAGCGTCCATTCAAAGATTAGGTTGATCTGGACCATGCGTTGCACATCTGGAGGATCCGAGCTACCACGAAGCAGATCCTGACCCCTGATCATCATCATCAAAGTTTGGATTAAATCAGAGCAAGATCAGCCGTTGGATTCATCCAAATCAATCTGGATCGTCCATTCCTATATATTTAAACAAATTCACCCGTAGCTTCAGCTCTGTCGTGTCTCCGCCGCAGTTTCTTCCTTCTTCGTGTTCTTAGCTTTCTTCAGCTGTTTCTTCAATCCAAGGGGCGCGACCACCCTTTCTCTTCATTTAGATCAAGTCGAGGTCACTGGGGAGAACAATCTGTGGAAGTTTCAGCTCGGAATTGGGCAAGAACAGGGCTGAGTGAGGGTTTTCTCAGCTCTGCATTTGATGGCTTCGATTTCGGTTTTGTCAAGTTCTTCATCAATCCAAGCTATTCAGAGGGGTTCCCTGGAGTGTTTGGATCATTCCCGCAACTTCATTTCAATCAGACAAGGCTGAATTAAAGAAATCGATTGGGTTTTCTCTCTTGAACAGAGTTTGAGCTCGACTTGACTACAGATTCAGTTCCCCAGTGAATTGCTGAGCTTAGGGGTTCGAGGCCAGCCCTTGCGTGACGAACAAGGAGACCTTGAGCTAATGGAGTGATTGGGGTTTAGATTTCTTGTTGAAATTTCAGTTTCTAGCTGTAATTTTCGAATTCTACAATGTTTTGTTTCTGTCTTTGTTTCAGATTAGTTAACTTCGTTTACTGCATTGTTACAGCTTAAATTAGGGTTCAATCTTCAAGTTAATCAGTTGGTAGTTCGTTTAGTGAGCATTTGGTGTCCATTTCAGTTGATTTGCCATTTTTATTGCTTGTGTATCAGTTTATGCTCTGTTTTCTTTTCCTGCGTATCAGTAATTTCAACAAGTTTTAGTTTAGCTTTTCTGAATTGTGTCAAGTAATGATTAGCCCCTTTTAAGCATGTCTGAATTGTAGATTAGTACATTGATTTCAACTTGTTGGTTTGCTAGTTTGGCATTTAATCTAGTGCTGCAATACTGCATCAGACTCTGCATTTGCATCCATCCTACATCAGTTTCTGCACATTCGGCAGTTCAATTGTGTTTCAGCCTCAGTTCCTGCATATGCATCAATTGAATTTGAGTTCTTAGGAATCTTATGTGGACAATAGATTGGAGAAATTGATTTCAGTTGTTTGTTTGGATTTAGCATCCCAATCGGTTTCTGAATTGTGTAAGTATTCCTGCAATTCTGCATTTCTGCACATAGTCTTTACAGGCTCACTTCAGGCTTAGATTTATATCTAAGTTGATCCATTGTTGGACTGAATTTCTTCCCTCCTTTCCGCGAATTTCTTCAATAAAAGCTTTGTTTTCCAAATTGATTTGGTCAGTCTAAATCCCTGAATTGCTAGTATCAACTTGGCACATAGTTTTCTACTATTTTCTCTCTTGTGTATCAAGTGCTATTTTTCACTTCCTGAATTGCTAAATTTCTGCAAGTGTATCAAGCTCAGTCTCCACACTGATTTGTATCCAGATCAAACACACTTTGTAGTGTACTTTTGTGCTTGAATTAGTTTCCATCGCATCAAATCAAGCTATGAACTACAAATCTCCCTTGCAGCATTTCAGCTTGCAATTCTGCACTTGATGGCAAGTGAAGTGTGGCACTGATTTCATATCAGTTTGTTCATGGATTGCTTAACAATAGGTTGTTTCGAGTGGACAATCCAGAAGCCATTCTCTGCAGTTAATATTAGCTCTTGGCACATCAGATTTTCTATTCCTTGTATCAAGTTAAGTCAATTTCGGCACTTAGTATCAAGGGCAGCTTAGGCACTGTTTTGTATCAAGCTATATGGTATTTTTAGGGTGCTATGGTGTCCAAAATCAGCTAGAATCGGATTCGAGCATTTCTGAATTTTTCCTGCATTAGTGGCTTCCAAACATTGTAGCTAATTCGAGTGGAGTTTGCTTAAAGCTTAATTTTCTGAATTTTGTAGCTAGCATTGGTGTGGAGTGTGTTTGTTCCTGAAAATTGCTATCACTGCCTTATTCCTTTGTTTAGAATTTGTTTGCATGTGAAATCAAGATTGGTCTTCCGAAATTGTTTAAGTGCCTTGATGGAGTTGTTCATTGGTTAAGTTCATCAATCGCCATATTTTGTTTAGCTCATTTAGTTGAGTTCTTGCTTTTCATTGCTTTTCCCATTTTTATTTGCAACCCAAAACCCAGATTTTAATTTGAAACCCAAAATATCAATGACACATAAACACGAGCTCGAATCAAACAAACTCTCAACTAGTCCCCAGGAAAAATACGACCTGTGACCCCTTTACTACGTTTTCATATTTTGATTGCAAAAAGGGTTTCCAGCTTTTTATAAATTCTAAATTCTGATGAACCCACACATTCGTGATAACTTAACCTAGTATTTCGGGTTCGTCAAATTTTTTACGTCGTTGCAGGGGAAGCAACTAGTTGATTTGTTTGATTTTTTGCTTGTGTGCTTATGGGCATATCATTTGATTCTATTTTCTGTTGTTTTATCTTTTGTATACGGTTGCTGCCATTTTTCTTGTTTGTTTTGTGACAGGGCTGTAAGATCAAAATGTTTTCACCAGAGGACTATACAGAGCTCAAAGATGCACTGCAGCCCGATTCAAACTTTCAGCAGAACCAACCTTTCAATCAGCCACCACAGCAATTTCAACCACAATTCCAAAATTTTCAACAGCCCTATTCGAATTTTCAGCCAACAAATCAGTTTTCTCAACCACAATTTCAGCAATTTCAGCAAGATTTTCAGCCAAGTTTACCAAATTTCCAGCAAACTCAGATTGGGCAACCACAATTCTAGAATTTTGAGCAACCAATTCAGCAATTCCAGCCCTAATTTCAACCGTTTCAGCCGACGTTTCAGCAAACTCAGCCCCTATTTCAGCAATTCCAGCCTCAATTCCAGCCATATCAGCAAGGGCAGCAAGGTTTTCAATCATTTCTAACTTTCCAACCTCAAAACCAGCAAAATTTCCAGCCTTCACAGCCCTATAATCAGAATTTCCAGCCCTACAATCAAGGGTTTCAAAATCAGAATTTTCAGTCCTCATCACCGAATTTTCCACTTCAAAATCAGAACTTTCAAGGCTACAACTCCTAGCAAGGTTTCCAAGAAACTCAGCCCTCTAATCAGCCCTATCAACAGGAAATTCCACCCTCCTATCAGCCCCAACAGCCCTATGTTCAATAATTTCAGCCTACTTCATCCTTTCAAAATCAGTCAAGGCAATATGCTAACCAAGGAGGCTATGGAAGTTCGAGTGGGGGAAATATGCCACAACAAAGGGCAGAAGAGATGTTTCAACAAAAGCTTCAAGACATCCGGAGGCAAATGGGACAATTGGTTAATCAAATGACTCAATTACGGGTCCAAGAATCAGAACAATTATCTTCTCAAGTTGCTCTTAATTCTGAGGGGTATGATGGTGATCTAACTTTAGGAAATGAAGAGGTTGTGTCAAGTTTAAACACCCCCGGAGTTGAGTTTATATCAGTTCAAGGTGACCCTAGTGCATGGCCAAGTTCTTCTTCAAGTGATCTTGCAAATTTGGAGGAGGAAGAAGAAGAAATTATGAAAAATAGGGCACTTACAGCATGCATTCCTCCTGAAGTTTTTTATCAGAATTCATTTCCAAATTTTTCAGCTCAAGAAGAAGATTCTGAAGCACTACAGGACCCTTCTCATCTTTCATTTTGTGATGATAGTTTTATTGATGGTCCTAATTTTTCTAACATGGTTGTTGCAGATAATACTGAGGGAACATGCATGGAAGATGATTCTATAGGTGTAGGAGATTGCACTAAGCCCCAGGGACCACCAATAGTGATGGATACATTAGAAGATTCAGAGGATGAACCAGAAAGTGTAGGGACTTGCATGGTGAAAGCAAGAACCCAAGGATCACCTATTTTAGTTGAGTGTACACAAGAACCAGAGCTTGAAGTGGAACATATACTTGACCAGGAGGAGAACACGGATACATCTACTTTTGTAGAACCTCCAGGTATTTTTCAGCACGATCAGGTAAATACTCCTCCTAATTTTTCTGAAAATTGCATAGAGGTACCTCAAACTGATCTTATTGTTTGTGATATACTTAGGGATGCATCTCTTGTAGAATTTGATTGTGAAAAATCCCTAGAGGTACCTAGTGTAGAATTTGCTGAAAATGAAGCATGTTGGGATACATATCATGAAAATGCTGATAGTGAAATTTTTTTAGAAGTGCCTAGAATTGTTGTTGATTGTTGTGATGAGTCTTTTGATATATCTTATGCTGAAAATAATTGTGAAAAATTCATTGAGGCACCTAAAGTTGATTTCATAGGTTGTGATACATTGCTTGATACATCCTTGGTAGAAAATAATTGTGAAATTTCTATTGAAGTGCCAAGGATTGATTTTATTATTTGTGATGAGTTTTTGGATACAAATTTCGTAGGAAATGATTGTGAAAAATTTATTGAGGCACCAAGAATTGATTTAATTGGATGTGATGCAGTTTTGGATACATTTCATGCAGAGACTGAATTTATTTTATTTCTGTCTTACCCTGCACGCTTGAGAGAGGTATTACATTGTTTTGCAGGGTCCAGAAGACTACTGGAGTGGGTGCTCCATCTGAACAGACTCTAACCTCCTGGCAGAAATTTCAAAAGGCATCAAGAAGGAGGAGTTGATTTTACTCTAATTCGAAGCACTCCACCTCTTACATAGACATTGTACCTAAATCGCCTTCGGCCACCGGAGTAAATTTTTGTAAAGTTCAAGTGTGGGGGAGTCCTAATTCTCTCAGCCACCCATACCCCTCCACTACCACGATGGAGGCTCCTTCTTGATAGACTCCGTCCACCAGAAATAAAGGGGAGATTGTTCTTTCTTGTATTTTCTTTTATTACATTTTTCATTTTCATGCTTTCTAGAAGTAGAATTTTCTTTTTAAATTGAGTCCTTGCCAATAAATGCATGAGTAGAGTAGGATGACTAGGAGTCATTGTAGATACCATTTTAGTTTTCTTGGAAATTTTTTTATTGCATGATTAGGAATAAATGTATCCCTCTAGGTTATCTTCATGTCATTTTAGAATCTCTTGAAAATAAATTAAATCTGGTTGTTAAAACTTAAGGTTTGAGCTAATGGATGAATTCTTGGATGCTTGAGTACTACTTTGCTTTAGATTCTTAATTGAGGACGTGAGATGAATTATTTTTGCCTAGTGAGAATTAGCCTTATATTTGTGACACACATGTTATTGCACTCTAGAACTTGCTTAGGTTCTTTCAAAACCATATTTCAATGATCGGATCACATCTATAGAGGCTAATCCATTTATTTTCCTTTCCACATCAATTTTTGGAAATAAGCATGTTTATTCTATTTTCCTTTCCATATTTCCTACTCTTAACCCCATTTTTTTTCTATGGATTTATTTGCTTGGGATGTTTTCTTGATGCTACTTTGCCCGAGACGGACAAAGATTTAAGTGTGGGGGAGTGACTAGAGTTTGGAATTATTTTGGAGCAAGGATGCATTTCATTTCAAAGAGAATTTTTTTTTTGTCAAATTGAAGCCAAAAGGTGCCAATTGAGTTGAGTTTGGTGTCCAAAATGAGCAAGAGAGATGGGAGCAATGGGAGTTCTAAATTCCTTATCATACTTTGAAGATCCAAGTGGCATGCAATGAAAGAATGAAAAAGAAAAGAAGAAGAACACTAAAAGGATAGTGAGGAAGCAATGTTATCAAGCCATTAAGTGGAAGAACATTTTTTTTCGATAGACCAGTAATCTTGAAAGAGGGGAACTGCAAGGTGCTGAAACAATTAAAGAACTAATTGTTGAATTGCAGTGAAAAGAAAAAAAAATGGTCTTGCAGATTGGTATCAACTTCAAGCTGAATTCCTGCTTCCTAAGTTAGCAATGTGTAGCTGAGTTTGATCAGAACTTGTAAAGCAGTTTATTTAAAAGTTTGGAAGCCAAATTGCAAAGGAAGAGTGAACAAGATGAAGAGGAACTTGAATAGAGACTTAGCTGCAACTTAAATCTGTAGCTGATTTAAAAAAAAAAGAAATCTGCAGCTGGGAAATCTGCATTGCATTGAGAGCATGCAATCTGCCGAGTGCTAACTTGGAGTTGCTGAAGTGACAAAAGTTGAATGCAAAGTAAGCTGTAAGATGCTGAAATCTGTTGAAGAAGTGTTGCTGAACATGTATTGGAAAAAATTCAGAATTGAAATACAAGAAGGACTTAAATTGTGATACCATAAAAACTTGTTTTGTATCAACTCGAAACTGAAATTGTTTGAGAAATCAGATTCTTGATTCTGAAAGATCTGCCGTGGAGCTGGGATCTGGAACAGAAAAAAAAGAGAGAAAAAAGTGGAAGAAGAAGAGTGCCAACTTGAAGGTGGAGTGTATCAAAAAGGAAATTGTAAGAGATGGTTAGTGAAGATTACATTTGGAGCATCTAGCTTCTTAATTGTCATTTAATGTTTCTAGTTCCTAGGATGTGAATTCAAAACCGAAGAGCTCCAATTGTCCATTTGAAGTCTTCAGAAAAATAAAAAGAGAAAACAGTTGAAAAAGAAAAGAAGAGAGAAACAAAAATAAGGTTGGCACGCAAAAGAGAAATTGGCACATGGAGACTAACAGGGATTTCTTCACCCAAATGAAAAGTATTATCCAAGTTTTACTTCATCACACTTTTGAATTCACTAGAGGACTGTCAAGAGGGCAGAGTTCATTGGAAACATCCTTGAGCACTCAAGTCTTCCACTTTATCAATTTTTCCATTTTCTTGGTTTTGACTCCATTTCTTATCATTTTTCATGTTTTCACTTGTTTTTGTAGATGTTGATCCTAATCATGAATAATGGCGGAGATTAGATAATAAGCAAGCCTATGGTAGTGCAAGAAACATATGTGTTTGAGTGAGCTCCACTTCCATAATCAACTTAGAACTTAAGGAGAGAGCCACAAAAATTTCCCTTGAAAGGCTAATGATTTAAATTCATCTCAATGACTCATGAAGGATGAAAAGGCTAAGTTGTTGATTTAAGAACGAGATACTAATCCATAGAGGTTAGATTTTTGAGAATTGACAACCTTAGGTAATTTTTTTTCATTTGCTTCTAATTATACTTAAGAAAATCTAGGGGATACTAACTTAGTGGTTTCGCGAGACGCTCAAGCTTAAGTATGGGGGAGTTGATAAGTGCCATTTTATTGATTATTTTAGTTGCTAAAATCCATGTTTGACCTATGTTTTTATTGCTTAATTGTGAAATTACCCTAGGTTTTAGAACTGACTCTTATTTTGAACTTAATTGCAAATCTTGATATTTTTGGATTATTTGGCCACTAAATTTTTGATATATTTTTGTAGGCATGAAAGGTTCATGGACCTAGGGCATATTGGGTCAAACTTGAGTCAGAAGTGACCCGGATCGAGTTATCAAACTTAGGATTAATCTGGGCCATCCGATTCAAAAGCGGCTAGATCTGAGCCATCCGGGACCATCTGAAGCAATCCGAGCTAGGGTTAGGGTTGATCAAGCACTCTGATCAAGATCTGAAGGTTTCATCCCAATCAGAGCTCATTCAACCGTTGGATCAAGCTCGGAGGGCTCTAGAGCGTCCATTCAAAGATTAGGTTGATCTGGACCATGCGTTGCACATCTGGAGGATCCGAGCTACCACGAAGCAGATCCTGACCCCTGATCATCATCGTCAAAGTTTGGATTAAATCAGAGCAAGATCAGCCGTTGGATTCATCTAAATCAATCTGGACCGTCCATTCCTATGTATTTAAACAAATTCACCCGCAGCTTCAGCTCTGTCGTGTCTCCGCCGCAGTTTCTTCCTTCTTCGTGTTCTTAGCTTTCTTCAGCTGTTTCTTCAATCCAAGGGGCGCGACCACCCTTTCTCTTCATTTAGATCAAGTCGAGTTCACTGGGGAGAACAATCTGTGGAAGTTTCAGCTCGGAATTGGGCAAGAACAGGGCTGAGTGAGGGTTTTCTCAGCTCTGCATTTGATGGCTTCGATTTCGGTTTTGTCAAGTTCTTCATCAATCCAAGCTATTCAGAGGGGTTCCCTGGAGTGTTTGGATCATTCCCGCAACTTCATTTCAATCAGACAAGGCTGAATTAAAGAAATCGATTGGGTTTTCTCTCTTGAACAGAGTTTGAGCTCGACTTGACTACAGATTCAGTTCCCCAGTGAATTGCTGAGCTTAGGGGTTCGAGGCCAGCCCTTGCGTGACGAACAAGGAGACCTTGAGCTAATGGAGTGATTGGGGTTTAGATTTCTTGTTGAAATTTCAGTTTCTAGCTGTAATTTTTGAATTCTGCAATGTTTTGTTTCTGTCTTTGTTTCAGATTAGTTAACTTCGTTTACTGCATTGTTACAGCTTAAATTAGGGTTCAATCTTCAAGTTAATCAGTTGGTAGTTCGTTTAGTGAGCATTTGGTGTCCATTTCAGTTGATTTGCCATTTTTATTGCTTGTGTATCACTTGATGCTCTGTTTTCTTTTCCTGCGTATCAGTAATTTCAACAAGTTTTAGTTTAGCTTTTCTGAATTGTGTCAAGTAATGATTAGCCCCTTTTAAGCGTGTCTGAATTGTAGATTAGTACATTGATTTCAACTTGTTGGTTTGCTAGTTTGGCATTTAATCTAGTGCTGCAATACTGCATCAGACTCTGCATTTGCATCCATCCTACATCAGTTTCTGCACATTCGGCAGTTCAATTGTGTTTCAGCCTCAGTTCCTGCATATGCATCAATTGAATTTGAGTTCTTAGGAATCTTATGTGGACAATAGATTGGAGAAATTGATTTCAGTTGTTTGTTTGGATTTAGCATCCCAATCGGTTTCTGAATTGTGTAAGTATTCCTGCAATTCTGCATTTCTGCACATAGTCTTTGCAGGCTCACTTCAGGCTTAGATTTATATCTGAGTTGATCCATTGTTGGACTAAATTTCTTCCCTCCTTTTCGCGAATTTCTTCAATAAAAGCTTTGTTTTCCAAATTGATTTGGTCAGTCTAAATCCCTGAATTGCTAGTATCAACTTGGCACATAGTTTTCTACTATTTTCTCTCTTGTGTATCAAGTGCTATTTTTCACTTCCTGAATTGCTAAATTTCTGCAAGTGTATCAAGCTCAGTCTCCACACTGATTTGTATCCAGATCAAACACACTTTGTAGTGTACTTTTGTGCTTGAATTAGTTTCCATCGCATCAAATCAAGCTATAAACTGCAAATCTCCCTTGCAGCATTTCAGCTTGCAATTCTGCACTTGATGGCAAGTGAAGTGTGGCACTGATTTCACCGCTCTCAAACACAATTATCAAGATTTTCTAGTTGTAGTAGTACTTATTCTGGTTTATTTTTTTATTCGGATAATAAATTAAAAGAATCGTTAGCTAAATTTGTTTCCGTAGAACATCTTTCTTTTAGTTTTGGATCTAAATGCACATTTGTAGTTTTTTGTAAAATATCTCTTAATCCCGCTGCTAAACATGTTCCTAGGACTACACTTACTCGTACAATTAAAAGATTAGTAAAACAATGAAAAAAAGAATTTAATTGATGAATTTAGTAAATTAAATAATAAAGTTTCTTTATGTTCCGATATTTGAAGTGATCATTGGCAAACTCATTCTTATATGGGTGTAACATGTCATTGGATTGATAATTTTTGGATCCTCCAAAAAAGATTATTAGCTTATAGAGTTTTTGATGAATCACATACTGCCATAACATTGCACAATTATTTGTGGGATCATATTGAATCGATAGAGGGGGGGGGGTGAATATCGATGGTAAACTTTTTCGGAAAGTGAAGAGTAATTGCACAGCAGAAAATGAAAACCAATCGCTAACACGATTTGTTTTTACTTGGTTCAGAGTCACGGTCGGCTCCTACTCCAAGGCGCACGGTCCTTGACCGTTTACGATGGGCAAATTTATATTTTCGTAAAAGATTACAAGTCGAGAGTACAAATATAGAATTGAAAAAGCAATTACAGAACTTAACAAAATTAGCTTTCCGGAGAGGTTGGAAGTTTCCGGAGCAGCGGGTCATCGTCAGCGCTTGAATCACGAGTACAGAACTTGTCGGAGCGAAGCGCTTTAGCGTAGCAGTTGAAAGCAATTGATGTGGAAGCCTTGGGGGTGAACCCCCTTTTATAGTAGTCAGTGGGGCACTTGTGTTGAAGGGGGCGCCTGACACGTGGCCTATCCTGCGCGAACTCCAATCCACATACTCGACCAACGCTTATCCCTTCAACTGGGGCGCCTGAGCTGACTGGGGCGCTTGTGTTAACACAGGCGCCTTGCTTGACTTGGTCCAGAGGCTTGCCTGGCAGTTTGCTTCGAATGCTCTGTTTAACCCTTCACTGGGGCGCCTGTCTCAATATAGTCGCCTAGCCCAGCTAGGGCGCCTCACTTCATTGAGGCGCCTGAGTGTAGAAAACCCCTTCCATTCGTTCCTGCAACTAGGGTTAGTTCCAAAGACATACAAAGCGTACAATTGATAATATTAGAACAAAATTAACAGCCTAAGCTGTCTTGGTTCTGACTTTTGATTTCCCAAATGGAACCCTAGGTCGAACCGACGCTTAATGTTCCCTCCTACGGGGAACGTGTCCTCACCTACTCCTCTCGGGAGAATTTACCTTTTTGCTAACCAGCTCCTCCAGTTGGACTTTTGACAGCTTCACTCACCAGGTCTTCGTGCCCAATCCGCGATCAGGTCTTCGTGCCCAGCTTCACTCACTAGGTCTTCAGTGCCCAGTCCTCGACCAGGTCTTTGTGCCCAATCCGCGATCAGGTCTTCGTGCCCAGCTTCACTCACCAGGTCTTTGGTGCCTAGTCCTCGACCAGGTCTTCACGCCCAACCTTACGTCAGGACTTAGTTGCATAGTGTACCTAGGACTTTTCCTGCACACTTAATAAGCTTGTTAGATCACAACCAAATCTTAATTTCTGAACCCTTTGCCATTTTCAAAATATAGGTTCGACTTTGGTGCTTCCGGCACCAACATTATTTTGTTTAATTTTAGAAGAATATGGATTGACTCATAAAATATTTTCAATATCATTAGATAATACTAGTTCTAATACCGCTTCTATAGATGAACTAAAATTTGTCTGTCAACCTATTATTAGTGGTTTATTTTTCTATATTCGTTGTGTATGTCATGTTTTAAATTTATGTGTTCAGAATGGATTAAAACTCTTAGAAAATTATATTCAACTAATTAGAATCACAATTTCATATTTATGGTCGCATCCATCTATGATGAAACAATGGGGTAGATTTTGTAAAGCTAATGGAATGAGACCTAAAAAATTTCCACGTGATGTTCTAACACTTTGGAATTCAACATATCAATTATTACAAGATTCATTTCAATATAAAGATTTATTATGTTTATTTTTTACACAAAATAGTAATACTAATATATATTTATTTTCACAACAATAGAATATTTGTAGTAATGATTGTGAAATTTTAAAAATATTTAACGATGCAACTGAACAACTTTCCGGTGTTTATTATCCCACTGCTCATTTAATTTTAGTGAATTTTTGTTGTATAATATTAATATTAAACGAACATGTTAATAATGAAGCTTTAACTTTATGCATATTAGCTATGAAAACTAAATAGGAAAAATAATTTTATTTTATTACTGAAGTTTATTTAATTGCATTTGCTTTAGATTGTAGATTTAAATTAGAAGTCTTACAAAAAAAAATGTTAACTTTATATTATGACGCTTTAATTCCTATTAAAATTCTTCTTCTCCGGATTCAATTAATATTATATATAATATTAAAAATTATTTATATGATATTTATAATCAATATTATGTTAAATATGGAATACAAACTAATATTTCTGAAACACAATAACCTATTAGTACTAATTTAAAACTTACAAAAGCACAACTTTTATTAAAAGAACGGACGAAACGTCCACGAGGATCCTCAAGTTTCACACAGGAACTTGAGAATTATTTTACGATTTCTTTTGATTTTAATGAAGCAGATAGCGAAGATTTCGATATCTTGAAGTGGTGGTCACAGAAAGCTCAAAGCTTTCTCGTTCTCTCCGTGATCGCAAAAGAAATTTTAGCTTCTCCAGTGTCAACTGTTGATATGGAGCAAACGTTCAGTGCCAGCGGCAACATATTGTTGGGATCGATGGTCCGGCTAGAGGAGGGTGAATAGATTTTCTTTGATTTTGTCTACAACAATGTTAGCTAAAGCACAAACAATATTAAACAAAATCAATTAACAAAAGAAAGCAATGCTAACTCCCTTGATTTACTTGGTATCCACCTCCAAGAGGTGACTAATCAAAGGATCCACACCACACAAGCAATCTTCACTATGATCTTCTCCTCGAAGGTGGAGAAACCCTCACAAGATGCTCTCTTCCTCCTTTACAAGATGAGATTTAGAATATGAGGAAGAGAATAGGCTTTGGGCAGTTAGAATAGGATTTAGTAATTAAAAATCGTAACCTATTCATGCCCCAAAGCCTCCTCTTAAATAGAGAAGAGAGATGTTAACTAAACATCTCAACTCGACATCAGTTGACTGCCCCAGGGCCAGTCGACTGATGCCTCAGCCAACGGCTAGCCTAACAACTCTTTTTTGAACCCACCAGTCGACTAGTCCCTGGACCAGTCGACTGATCTTTCTCTGAACTTTCGCTCGACGCTGACAGTCGATTGATCCCATTGCTAGTCGACTGCCCAGCTTACAAGTCCACTCATACTCACTCCGAAGCCCATCCTTCCTGTATGCCTTGAGGTCCACTTCCTCGGCTTGCCCCTTGAAGTTCTCTTCCTTCGGCTCTTGTCCCTCGGATGCGCACACAAGCCCACGACTTGCCTCCATGTCATCCTTCTCATATGCCTTTGAAGTTTACTTCCTCGGCTCGCCCTTGAAGTCCTCTTACTTGGTTCTCGTCCCTCGGATGGTACACTTCGTTACTAATGTGTAATTCACCAAGTCCTGTATAACTCAAGTACACATATCAAATCAACATGAAAACCTAACTTAACCATATTGACATAAACCCTGCATGACTCAAGTACACATATCAAATCAACATGAAAACCTAACTTAACCATATTGACACACACATCAAAACCCATGATCCACTCGATCACACTTGGGTCGATTGCACCAATAATTTTTCCCTTTTTGATGTGTGACAATATGTTTAAGTTAGGTACTAACATAATAATTGAAAATTAAAAGCATAGTATACTAAGAAGCATAAATATGCATTCTCCCCGTTAACTTATGCCTTCACACACAATTTTTAATTTTGCATAAACACAAGTTATTAAGTTAAAATCTAACTTAAACCCCTCAATTCTCCCTCCTTGACACCATCAAAATGATTGCTCCAAGCAATATTAACCATCGGTATCAATTTGGGACAAGTTTTTAGTTCTGAAAACCCCTGAAATCAGAAACTACAAGCACCAATCGACTGAGTCAGCTACCAGTCGACTGGTGCCTTCAAATTGCCAACCCACAGAAAGTTTAGTCGACTCCCCAAGGGGGCAGTCGACTGATACATACCAATCTGAAAACTTTCAGCCTTTGAGCTAAAATTCAGAAATGGAGAATAAATTCCATAAAATTTGAAAAATCATGAAATTTTGCAAACATATTTCTTATGATGTATTCTAACAAAGAAAAATATATTTTCATGAAAAACTCATATATATTTGACTTTTTGATCAAAGCTCAAATTCTTTGAAAACATCCAACATTGTATCAAACTTACAACCTAATTTTGAAATCATGTGTTTTGCAAACTTATGCTATAGCAAATAAAACAAAGAAATGTTTTCAAATTATTTGAAATGTCCAACTATGATCTATGGGTAAGATGTCCATCAATTAAATATTTATTTTCCCCATAGTTACTCTATTATCACTAACATGATACATCCAATAACTCATCAAAATGCCACAAGCATAAGTGAGTTATTTGTATCATCCTAACATCTCATATGCATGAATACACTCATAAAGCAAGGTAATATGAGATGTGTTAAAGGTAAGCTTTATTTAGCTCATTTTATCAAGAATTTCTACTGTGGGCTACATACTCCCCCTTAATGTCTAAGTCAACCAATTTCAAAAATTTGAAATTTTAACAACATGGTTAACTCAACCCAAATCCTCTAATCCTTAAAGATTGACTTTGGTACCCAATAGAAATGTTTCCTAATTGGGTTAACCACTCTTTGGAGATCCATTTCTTACTTAGGGTCTTGGTCTTTGCTTGTCCTCTAGCAAGTAGACAATGGTAGGTTTTTTCATTGCTAGACTTCCCAAAACCTAATCTCTCTTTCTTAAAGCTTGCCCTTTGACTCTCAATGATCATATCTAGTGTCTTTGAGTCAATTCCAAATTTTCTAAGGGCTTTGGTAAGACTATCTACCTTTTCCCTTAAATTCTTATTTTCTTCTTCTAAACATGAGCCATTTGAAATGGAAGAAGAAACATGCACATCATCCTTAATTTCCATGGATTCTAATTTTTTCCTTTAGCATGCTAATTTCATTTTTCAAATCCTTAATCTTCTTTCTAGCTTTAGCTAAATCATCATTAGTGTTAGAAATTATTTTTACAAGAGTAGAAGTTGGTAAATTGTATACCTCACTTACCAAGACGTCCGATTCCGAAGTTTAGCCTCCCCCTTCACTTGAGCTCCCTTTATCTTCACTTGAGCTCTTCTCTTCTTCAAATTCGGATGACGTGGAGGCAATGTCGTCAATTCCCATTAGTGCGAAATGGGATACATGATGTTCCTCCTCCTCCAATGAGGATGAATCATCCCATGCAGCCTTCAAGTTTTGCACCTTCTTCCCTTTCTCCTTTGATTCTTCTTCTCTTCTTTCTTCTTTCTTCTTTCCTTCCTTCTTCTTCAAGAGGGGACACTCATCTCTCATGTGTCCTTCTCCTTGGCAATTGTAGCAAATAATCTTCCTTGTCCTACTTTTGTTTCTTGACCCTTTCCTATCATAAGACTTGTTAGTAGAAAAATGTTTAAATGCTTTTCTCATTTTCCTTACCATGTAGGCTTCCGCATCACTATCCATTGATGCACTTGATTCCTCCGAATCGGATGAGGAAACCTTCTTCATTTTACCTTTTCTCTTGTTTGCCACAAGGGCTATACTCTTTGGCTTGTATACCTCTTCAATTGTTCTTCCAACTCGAGTTTCATGAAGCTTCATGGTTGAGAAGAATTCTTCTAGAGATATTTTCTCTAGATCCTTGGAAATGTAGTATGAGTCCATCATTGAGCTCCAATTTGCTCCATGGTTGAGAAGAATACTTTTAGAGATGTTTTCTCTAGATCTTTGAAAATGTAGTATGAGTCCATCATTGAGCTCCAATTTGATGTTCTTGGAAATGCATTGATGACTTTCACCAAAATATCTCGGTTGGATAATTGTTCCCCTATACTTGTTAGTCCATTAAGTATTTCCTTAAATCTAGCATGCAAATTAGATACCTTCTCCCCTTTGTCAAGCTTCATGCTATTGAGTTGAGATCGGAGAAGATCTCTCTTTGCCATTTTTGCCTCCGAAGTGCCCTCATGAAGCTCTATTAGCTTATCTCACAAATCTTTGGCACTTGAGTAGCTCTCAATCCTTGTGACTTCTTGGTGGGGGAGCACTATTAGTAGATGGTGCAAGACTTTGAAATTTGCTAGATGGTCATCTCTTTGCTTCTTGCTCCATCTTATTTCATCAAGTAACTTGTTCTCTTGATCCCTAGGCACTTCAAATTCATTTTTCATAATTAACAGTATATCAAAATCGATATTGAAGAATACCTCCATCCTCTTCTTCTACCACGAGAATCCTCCCTCAAACTTTGGCGGTTGGATGTGCGAGCCGACCATTTTCGATGATTTGCTCTTCTCGGCGGTTAGTCCGTTGAAGGCGTCCTTGCGCTCTGATACCACTTGTTGGGATCGATAGACCGGCTAAGGGGGTGAATAACTTTTCTTTGATTTTGTCTACAACAATGTTAGCTAAAGCACAAACAATAATAAACAAAATCAATTAACAAAATAAAGCAATGCTAACTCCCTTGATTTACTTGATATCCACCTCCAAAAGGCGACTAATCCAAGGATCCACACCATACAAATAATCTTCACTATAATCTTCTCTTTGAAGATGGAGAAACCCTCACAAGTTGCTCTCTTCCTCTTTTACAAGATGAGATTTAGAATATGAGGAAGAGAATAGGCTTTGGGCACTTAAAATAGGATTTAGCAATTAAGAACCGTAACCTATTCATGTCCCAAAACCTTCTCTTAAATAGAGGAGAGAGTTATTAACTAAACAGCTCAACTCGACATTAGTCGACTGCCCCCAGGGCCAGTCGATTGATGCCTCAGCCAACGGCTCTTTTTCGAACCCACCAGTCGACTGGTCCTTTGACCAGTCGACCGATCTTTCTGTGAACTTTCGCCCGACGCTGGCAGTCGACTGATCCCATTGCCAGTCGACTGCCCAGCTTACAAGTCCACTCATACTCACTCCGAAGCCCATCCATCGCGTATGCCTTGAGGTCCACTTCCTCGGCTTGCCCCTTGAAGTTCTCTTCCTTCGACTCTCGTCCTTCGGATGCGCACACAAGCCCACGGCTTGCCTCCATGTCATCCTTCGCGTATGCCTTTGAAGTTTACTTCCTCGGCTCGCCCTTGAAGTTCTCTTCCTTGGCTCTCGTCCCTCGGATGCTACACTTCGTTACTCATGTGTAATTCACCAAGTCCTGCATGACTCAAGTACACATATCAAATCAACATGAAAACCTAACTGAATCATATTGACACACACATCAAAATCCATGATCCACCCGATCACACTTGGGTCGATTGCACCAACACATATTACATGAATGGCGATCAACTATGTCTCCCGACTCATTGGAAGCTCAAGCATTACTAGACGATTGAACCAATGTCGAGAAAAAAATCCAAGGAATGCAACTTTCAGAAGACGAAGTCGAAGAATTTGATATCGAAGGAACGAATACAACGGGAATGGGAGGAAATGGAAGTGAGTGATAAAAATTGTAAAAGGGTAAAAAAGTAAAAGAATTACGTGGGCTTTGATTCCCCTACACCCTAAGGGGATACGTAGGTTGCAAGCCCTTTTTTTAAATATATTTTATATTTTAAATTTAATTTTTAATTTTTAATTTTTTTAATATAATAATCTCGAACCGTGGCAAACCGTGGCGAATCGTGAACTGGCGGTTCAGAACCGTGAACCGTAACCGCCTTGGGCGGTTAAGGTTAAGGGTCGACCTTCCACGAACCGTCGAACCGTCGGTTTCGAACCGTGGTCGGGTCCGTAGGGTGACTAGTCGCTATACAGGTATTCGCGGTTCGATCCTCATCTACGGTATTTGTAGGAAATTTTCTTCCAAATGGGGCGCGAACCCTGGGACGTTGGGATTCTAGAACGTTCACTATGAGTGCTTCTCGATTTATCCCGACGACCGATGGAAAACTTTTATGAGGCCGGTTAATTGTCTAAGGTTAAGAAAAACTCGTTAATTATTTTTTTCTAAGAAGGTTCTAACATAAGCAAAACATGAAATACAATCACGTATTCTATATATTAAGGTGAGGAAGAAAATTCTAATTTGTTGAGCAGTAAATTAGAGAAAAAAACGCCTTTCTATCTAGAACCAGCTTTTCCATTACATCGTTTTTTCTGTTGACTTGTGTTAATATATATAAGTTTGATCGTATTATTGGAGTAGCTTCCTCATCAACGTCTAAAGGAAAGGTGAATTCTGAAAGTGTCAAAGCATGACATAAATCTTAAGACGGTATGTTCTTGACATTTTTAATTAATTTTCTAGGAAATATAAAAATACAACACGACATATTAAATGAGGAGAAAAGGACATATGTAATGTGACCCATATGTAATGAGAAGCAAAACACTATAGCTGCGTTTGGTAGAGTGTAATCTATCCTGTAATATAATCAAGATTACATTACAAGTTGGATTCTTTTGTTTGGAATAACTTTAAAATTGTAATGTAATGTAATCTCGATTACAAAAGAGGTTGATGATTTGTAATCTGGATTACAAACCAAAACCTCTATAATCTGGATTACATTATGGCTTGTAAAGTCGTCGGTCGGGCGGTGACGGTTGTCGATCGTCGACCGGCCGTTGCCGCCAGCCGCCGGCCGACCTGCGACTGTCGCCGGCCACCGGCCGCCGGCCGGCGACGTCGACGGCGGCGGCCGACCGGCGGCCGCGCCAACCGCTGACGGGCGGCCGGTCGGCCGGCGGCGGCCGGTCGGCCGGACCGGCCGGTCGGCGGTGGTCGCCGGCCGGTCGATGGTCACCGACCGGCCGGCGGCGGTCGTCAATCTTGATTACATTACAGGATAGATTATCCCTCACCAAACAAAGGAATCCAACTTATAATGGTTATCAAAGATTACATACAACTTATTACCAAACATAATAATGTAATCAAGATTACATTACATTATATTGCAAACTTAATTATATTACATACCTAATTATATTATCCCTACCAAACGTAGCCTATATGTTTTGGTGCACGGCAATGATCACGGACATCAAGTGTCAGCCAAAAATTAGAAAGTAAATAAATTAAATATTGTGATCCCGGAGTTCTTCCAAGTGGTCGCCGCTGTCAGTGTTCTCATTATTGACATGGATTAATGGTTAACGTGGATAATATTGCCATTTTAAAGTTTAAGTGTTAAAATTTGATAAAAATATTGTGTTGATTTTTCTCGGATGCTAACTATAATATTTTACCTTCTATGTATTAATATTGATATAAAATAATTAACGAGGTTTTTTCAATCTCAGACGATCGACCCGATTTTATAAAAATTTCCTACCAGCTGTCAGGATAAATCGGGAAACGCTCACGGTGGACGATCTAGAAGCCCAACATCCCAGAGTTCGCGTCCCATTTGAAAGAAAAATTCCTACAAATATGCCGTAGCTGGGGATCGAATCGTAGATGTTTGGGATAGCGACTAGTTGTCCTACCGTTGCATCCGGCCCCACGAAAGTTTACCACAGGCCGCCAGGTAAAATCGGAAAGTGCTCGCGATGGACTATCTAGAAGTCCAGCATCCCAGAGTTCATGTCCCATTTGAAATTTTTTTTTACAAATATATCATACTTGAAAATCGAAGTGTACATCCTACCGCTCCAAAAGCATATTAACTCTGATATAGATGGATAGAGAAGAGGATCTTCCTTTTCGTAATCTCATTATTGATGTCCCTTATTCTAAAATATTAGACATATGACATTCACAGGCCTAACACAGCGATTAGGGCGTAACTAAATTAAAGAGAATCTCACGATTCAATTCTTTATTAGGATATTCATCTTGTCATTAAATTTAATTCAATGAAAAAATTTAGATTGAAAAATCATGGACCGAAATACGGACAGAAAAAGTTAAATATTCATGGATATAAAAAGCTCACAAATTTAATCTTCACTAGCGAAATATCTATTCGGTGTTTAACGGTCTTATTGGAATGGGAAGACTATGAATGTTTACTATCGAAGTCTTATTATAACACTTCTTGGAGCCATCGAAGCCGCCGGAGAGGCCGTCAACCCTTCTTTCTTCCCCCTACGTGCGCCTACCTCCAAGCTCGTTGCAGCTCGTCGGGGGCTCAAGGGATTCTGTTTTCTCTCGAGTGTTTTCTAGCGATCATCGTCAGAGATCTGCTTGGATTTTTCCTCATCAATCGACCTGGATCTATATCAGGTAAGCTTATCTCTCCTAGCTTGGTAAGTGCGCGAAACCCAATTTTTTGAAATATTCGCGACCTTGTTTCAATGTTGAATTGTGTACATGGTTTGTAGGGGAGATTCGGGATAAATTGGGAGATCTTCCTAGTGCTGAGCTGAAGGAGGGTTGGGGTTGGACACCTCACAATCCTGGATATTGTCAGATTGAGTTTTACTGATCCATCTTCTCGGTGCCGATCTCACCAGATCCGAGCAAGGAATTGCCACCGGCGGCTATTTCAGGTGAGGTGGTATGTGTTGGGGTTGCATTTGCTGTGATTTGGTTGTCTACTCGGAGTGAGAACTTTGGTCTTAAGATTCTTGTTCTGTTGTGGGATGTTGCTGTGAATACTGAGGACTTAGGTGAGATTGATCATGGGTTCATACTTCTACCGCAAGCTTGGAAGAAATGCTCATTTAGATTAGCTTAATCACTATGGATTAAGCATAATTTGTAGATGTTGATAGGAATTTTGGTTTGGATTTTTGTTCTCATTTTAGTTTTGGTGCAGAGTTTGAATTTGCTGAATTCATGAAGTCGTATGATACCTCGCTGGACTGTTTTTAGTTTGGTAATTTGATCGTGCAATGAAGCAAATTAGTGTGGTGGATTTGTGTACCCTGATCAGATTTCTAATTTGATCAGAACCTTGCTTTAGAGATTGGTGATATTGTAGGGATTTGGTTTAGCTCTTTGGTTTTAGAGTGTGTTATTTTGGAATCCTATTCAGTTCGGCTTTGGTGTTACTGTGGGCTTGTATTCAATAGGATTTGGATGTACATGTACAGTGGAGTTCTTTGTTGGTAGCTGGGAGTTGAATATGTGTTAGATTCGTATATGTTGCTTGGGTTGATATGGAGTTGTGGGCATAGAGTTAGGGCCTGGATGGGAGCTTAGATTGTGGAGTTTAATTGGTTTCAGTTTTGGCCTTTGGCGGATTGGGCCAATTTTGATCGTCTTATAATTGGGATGATCCTAATTGAGTTCAGAATTTAACTTAGCTAGTTTTATTTTGCAAAGGTAGCTAAGTTATATATTTTCTATTTTAGGGCATTGATTTGCTTCCAGATTTCTGGGTGAGAAATTCTCTTCACCTACGGGCTTCTACCATTGAGGCAGTTACCTTTAACTTATCTTTTTAGATATTGTCTTAGTATTGTGCATATTTTATTATAGATAGCAGTAGGTTTATACGTTACACATACCTTTGTTTATCATTACTTAATATCTATTGTTTACCCTTTGAGTTGACTCCTGTTTAGTTCCTTACAGTCTCGATATTTGTCAAACGTACATATGTGCTTAGATATGGTAGTGGGTCACTTTATATCTGTGTTTTGGTTGATTCCTATATATACCTTGTATGGATACCTAGGGCATGATTGATAGATCAGAACACATGTGTTAGACCTATACATTTCCTACCGATGCATAGTTGAGGATCTGGTTAGTGAGGAGGGTGTTGTTAGCATACACTACCCCTTTAAGTTGCATACTAAGAAATAGGCTCTGTACGATTGCATACTGGCGATCATCGACTCTCTTAGCGTCTGAGCCCGTCATGCAATCGGGTTTCCTTATTTAATTGAGCTATTAGTGTTGTGTTATTATCATGATGGCGACCACCGGCTCCCCTGAGGTCTGAGCCCGTCCTCATTCATGTTTAAGGTTTGTATTCGCCACGAGTGTTGGGCGTCATATTTGCATAGCCACGAGTGCTAGGTTACATACTTGCATTGCCACGAGTGTTGGGCGTCATACTTGCATAGCCACAAGTGCTGAGCTTCATATTTGCATCGCCACAAGTGTTGGGTGTCATATTGCATAGTCACGAGTGTTGGGCTACATACTTGCATCGCCACAAGTGCTGGACGTCGTATTTGCATAGACACGAGTGTCAGGCTACATACTTGCATCGCTACTAGTGCTGGGTGTCATATTTGCATAGCCACGAGTGCTAGGCTACCTACTTGCATTGTCACGAGTGCTGGGCGTCATATTTGCATAGCCACGAGTGCTAGGCAACATACTTGCATCGCCACGAGTGTTAGGCATCATACTTGCATAGCCATGAGTGTTAGGCTTCATATGTTGTATGCTACGAGTGTTTGGCTCATCTGCGCAGTCGCGAGTGGTCGGCTTGTCTGTTTCCTGTTCACCCGACCACCAGTTTGGTGGTGGCTAGGATACGTACAGAATAGATCATAACATCATGTGTATAGGATGCATTGCACCTTTGTTGGTACTTGTTGCATTTGAGTGCGATATATGTTTGACGTGCACTTACAGGTGACAAATACATTTGGATTGTGTATCATCCTTGAGGTTATATAGTGGATTGATTACACCTACCCGCAGGATAGGTGGATTTTGGTATGTACTTACTTTCAGTCTTCAGTTATACATTACCTTCTGTATACGAGATTGTATCAGCGTGATTCTTACTGCTAGTGTAGCTTACTATGCATATCTGTTTTGGTATCCGCTGAGTTTATTTGGACTCACCACCATTCACCATGTCTTGTTTTCAGGTTAATTGGTCACCAGGGGAGCCCTAGTTGCCAGTCCCAGGTCCCTACGACTCCAGTGATGGGTGCTTCCGCGTAGTTCTATTTTTTTAAATCTTATTATTTGGTTTGTATTCGTTTTATGTCGTGGAACTTGTATCGTTATTCATTTGTCTCAGTCGTGTATTTTTGAGTCCTCTGTTGGACTTATTTTGTATTGTTTTGCTGCGCGTCTGCATCAAGGGTAGCTCAAGTGAGTATTTACAGTTTTGGTACTATGGTGCTCTTATTGCTCTTATTTCTTTATGTTATATATCTGTTTTGAGGCCTGAGACCAATTTATTACCTGCGTGTATTGTATGTATGTGTAAATTGTCTATCGGACAGGGAAGATGCTATCCGATTTTATATTGGATCAGCGACCCCGTTGGTCTCGGGGCGTGACAATTTATTTCGGTATCAGAGCATAGGTTGCGATGCCAACTAGGTTTACGGGTCTTTACGAGATTTTTGAAGTCTATCTAATACCAATTTGTTTTGGTATCAGAGCTAAGTTTTGGCGAGTCTTTTCGGATTTGTCATAGTTAAATCTGATACCGATTCGATAGATATCAGAGCTCGGGTTTGATAAGATCTACCGAGTACATTTCGGATCTTTGGAGTCGTTTTCTCGATGTGATTCGTACTCTGGGACTTAGCGGCGACAGGACATCTCTAGGCGACAATCGTGTAAATTGGTAAGTTTAGTAGACTAGTATTATTTGTAATATTGGGTAATGATTTAACAGTTATGACTCGGAGTAGATTTGCTCCCGTATCGAGACGTGATCCTAGGTGACCACGTGGGCGGACTTTCGGGTCTCAGGCGACAAAGTCACCAGAGAGACCGACCAAGTTGGGGTCTCTTAGTCGCGAACTGACTCCCCCGAGTGTTCGTGAGTGTCTCAGTTCCATTGGTATCAGCGGTTCCATTGTTCTGCTAGCCGTACCAACTCTTGTGGTGCCCACAGTATCATCAGCAGTACCTACCTTGCCTATTCTGCGGTACCATCTGTAACGACCCGGCCCGTCGACCCGACCCCTCGGCCCCTTGACGCGCTCACTTGGCTATCAGGATTCATAAACTCTAGTACTTAGCCTGGAGATCTAGAGTTCGAATCCTGAGGAAGACAAAAATCCACTGACCAGGGGTGGGAAGTTCTCGTGAGTAACGACACGACCGACGACCAAAGGGGCCAGGTTGTTGGGCCGCCAAAAATGGAATTTGGCCGCCCAAGGGGCCGACGGGTCGAGTCATTACAATAAAAAGGCGTCTTTTTATGTAGCGATATGACCCCTCTAGCCCCATCAGGCGGCTCTCTAGGCCATGCCCCTCTCATCGCCCGCTAGAGAAAAGATGAAGAGAAGGACCAAAGGTCGCAGAGAAGAAGACGGAGTACGCTACTGGCTTCAGCGTTCTGCTCGGCAGAGGGGAGACCGAGATCGCGCGGTTTCGTTGATCGCTGACACAGAGAAACCGGGCGGAGAAGAAGAGGAATAGGAAGGGGTTCGCGAGATAGGGTTCACAATTGGCTGCGGAGGAGACTACATAATGCATCCCATTTTGCAGTTTGCTCCTCCAAAATTCAACTTTTCACACTTTAACCCTTAAGTTTGACAGTTTTGCCTTTTAGCCCCTAAAATTTCCTGTATTTTAACACCATCTGCGGTACCTGCCTCGGCATATCTAGCGATACCANGTTCTTTACAGTGTGGTGTTGATGCATTGGCAGGAGATAGATTAGGTTGTTCCAACTTGTTTGTAAAAGGCTATGCAGATTGCCTACGATATCTAGGATCCTTCAATGTATCCATGATGGTTCTAGGAGTTGGTGGGCATACCATGCGCAATGTTACTCGCTGCTGGTATCCACTAGAGTCTACTGGCAACGAGCTGTTTATTAATGTTTACTATAGTTTTTGTACTCCTTTTCTGAAATAGGAAATCTGAAGTTTAAGATGCCACCTTTCAATGGTTCACCCTGGAATCTAGCTTTAGTTTAGAATCCTATTATGAATAGGTTGATGTTGTAGGATAGTTTCGTTGTTCCGTTGTGTGAAAAGACCTATACTGATATGTTCGGATCGGAATTCTTGCCATAAGTTTTCATTGTTGTAGATCTGTGATAAGAAAGTAGTTGCTGTCTTGGTGAGGTTTTACTAGGTTTGTTGTGGTGGACATGGGTTGATGAAAACTTGATTCTTGGAAGAATTGAGTTTGGTTAATCATATTTAGAATTAGGAGTTTAACCTAATTATGATGATTAGGTTAGGAAGTAAAGCGTTGTTACTTAAAAATTTACTCAAGTAGGTGGTATGATTAGGATTTATTTTAGTTATTAGTTATGTGTAGATCAGTTGCACCTAGCATATTAGTCTTCAGTTTACTAGCCTCAGCAGATGATCGAAGCTACAAGTTATCAGACTCAGCAGACGGTGGGAGCTCTAGTACCTCAGACTATGCAGCCAGCAACAATTCAGATGATTCAACCACTGCCTCTTCAGACAATGCCACCAACAGATCCAGAGATGGACCAGGTTTACACTGTCACCAGAGAGAAGACACCGCAGGTCGATGGATCGATTTTCTGAGATATTAAAGAGCTATAGAGTATCTACGTGTAGGTCACTGCTTGTAACTGAGTAGCTACCGTTAGAGAGATGTTGGTCATTTCCTAATAAGGTAGATAACGCATTTGACTCGCAATCAGGGTTGAGGTTGACCATGAGAGACGCAGACCCTTAGAGTTCTTCGTGAGCGATCATGTAGTTTTATGAGTGTCACCCACGAAAGGGGTGAAGAGGTTTGGGTTGTGAGGTAAGTTAGTTCCGCGCTACATTGGACCGTTTTAGATTCTGAAGCGAAGTGGAGCAAAAGTTGCTAGTCTAGCTCAGTTGGTAGAGCGCAAGATCTGACTCATGTCTTATCAGGTGCATTAGTGCTGGTACTTCGGTGCGTATGGTTGGTTTTTACTTCGTATTTATAGTATATTTGAGGTATTGTACCTGTTGTCGTTGACTAATACCTGTTGGGGTAACTAGTAGTTGTTGTGGTTCATTAGCTAAATTTGGGGACCAAATTTTTGTTAGTGGGGGAGAATGTTAAATATCGGATTTTGAAAGGGTAAAAAGGTATTTTTTTAAAAAAAAATAGGGACCTAGTTGGAATTTACTGAAGTTGTAGGGTTTATTTACAAAAATGCCAAAACAGTTATAAACCCCTAAATCCCTCAGTCTGTGCCCTAACTCACCCGAACTCCTCTCCCAGTTGTTGCCGTTTCTCCCCGACGCCGCACGACGCGAGCCGTTCCTCGCCGCCGCGCCTTAGCCGCCGATCTTCCGGCGAACTTCGACCCCACCCGCCGTAGCACCTTCTTCTTCCCATCCTTCCTCTTCGGCGCGCACGGAGTCGACGCCGCGGAGACCTATCCCTTCCTTCCTCTTCGGCGCGCACGGAGTTGACGCCGCCGAGCCCTATTTCCTTCGCCGACCCCTGTCTTGGTAAGTCCTCGGTTGTGACATTCTTGTTTCCAAATTCCTTCGGTGTTTCCCCTGTTTTGATTTGGTAAGCCTTTCCCTTGGCTGTTTCGGATTGATGATTTAATGGTGAATTGTTCATGATCCGCAATCTGCTATGCTTTGCTGATGGTTTGTGGATTAGGGTTGAGGCTGTTCTGTGAATTCTCTGTTGCGCAAGTTGGTGTTCGATTGGAGCAGGGAAGTTCCTTGTCAGCGCAGGTAAAGGATTCCTTTCCTTTCAGTGATTGAGTGTTGTTTAAATAGAATAACAGGGGTAGAATGGTTGTTCATTATCCTGTTCTTGGAATTGGTACCCTGTGAGTAGGGGTCGTTTGAATAGCTCTTGATTTGAGATGTTGTAATGGTTGCCGTGAGTTTTGATTAAGATTTGGAGTTCATTCTGAGATGTTTGGAAATTTCTGTCATGAGCTACTGTTATATGTTGGGCTTATGTTGTTAAATAACCAAGTGGTTTATCTTTTTGTAGATTAATGATTTCATTTGTTTTAGATGAGGGGGAAACTAAGGCTAATCTTAATTTGAATTAAGGATTAGGTCTAAATCGAATTAGAGTTATTCCTTGGGTTCAATTGTGTGTTTAACCTTATCACCAAATTTTGATGAATTAGTGTAAGAAGAAATCCGTGGTATGTTGTGGCTTAATTAAAGAGAGGTCAAAATTTAGATCTCTACTAATTGTGTTTAGTATGTAGTTTAGCTAATGTGTTGATTTCATAATTAGCTAAACAATTAATTATTATACAGGACCTTGACCTTGGACTCACGTCGTCGATCGTGGGAGGTTCTTCTCGTTTACGGACTTCTACAATTATAAGGCAGGTATTTCTCTTTTGTACTCGAGTAGTTTCGTTTACCTTAAAGCATGACTATCTTATGTCTAGTAGGTTGCTTGACCTTGTTCTTTGTCGTTTGTTATTTTAACATCGCCGTTGACACTTACTCTTCGTTGATCTTCGAGTATTCCAAAATTCGCTTCTGTACAGTCCTCTGTTGGTTTTCTGTTCTGTAAAGTACTGCTTGTACGCGAGTACTTAGAAGTCCATTAAACACAATTAGGTTTATTTGGCATTAGAAATATCCTACCTATTAGTGTAGGTGCATAATCGTTGGGTTGCGATTTCTGATTGGTTGTATTGATGCATCGTATATTCATTGGATTTTATTGCATCGTTGTTTCTCTGGTTGTTTGTGCATCGTATAACATGCACCATACTTGCACGTTGCATACTAACGACTGTTGGGCTTACATTTGGTTAAGCCGTCGTTAGTCATATTGTTGCTCGATTCACTCAACCACTTGTTATCGTGGTAGTTATTAGAGTGCGAGCATCTGCCCTGTTATGCCAAACAGTGACACCCTCACCGTTGTTTTTAGAGGGATGAGCTGTTGGTGGCTCACCCTCATCGTTGTTTATCGAGGGATATTATAGCTGTTGATAGCTCCCCCGATGTACCGGGGTCTGGAGTGTGGACTCCCCAGCATCCTGTCCACTCAACCACACCTTTTGTGGTATTTGTTGTTGGAGTGGTACGGTTGTCACCGCCCTACCCACTCGGTCACACAGATGGGATGTGCTGACGGCTTGACTGGCGTAAGGGGTGACACATGTCATTGCATCATGTGCATACGTATTTCTTTTATGCATTTGCTTGTGTTTGATGCACTTATATGAGCTATGATTGTTGCACATGATTGACATACATCAATATCTTGGTTTTATTGTTATTGCGTTATTTTACGCCTGTTTAGTTGTTATTCGGTTTTATACCATGTTGTATTATATTTGTTATGCATGATTAGGGAATCTTATACTTCTTATGGACTGTACCATGTTGATTTTCTACTTCGTTATCTTATTTATGTCATGCTTATTGTCTACTCATATACCCGCAGAGTCCGCCCGGACTCACCACCGCTACCACCTATTTTTGTTTCAGGTAGCAGGTAGATGTTTTGCTTGGAGCCAGGAGATGTTCCAGTTGCCAGCCCCTCAATCCCACCGTGTCGGTTTGGTTTAACGGTTTCTATTTCGGTACAGTGTTAGTTTTCCGCATTTCATTTGTTTAACAGTTATCGGACTGGTTTTGTTATTATTATTTCAGAGACTTCTGAGTTCTCGTTGGATTGTGATTTTCTTCTATGTTTAAGGTGGCTGAGCCACCCATTATTATTTTGTTTCGATATAAACTGCGTGGATGTGTCTTATACTTATTGTTGTGATGCCAGCCGCTTGTGGCTGAGCAATATTGGTGGAGATATTATGTATATTTGCCCCATATTGTCCGCCGTACAGGGGAGATGCTGTTCGATTTTCGAGGAAGCATGTGCCTTTGGGGGCGTGACATGATATTTGACACAAGATGAAGTTCAGAAAAAAAAAAAATGGTTGAAGTCAAATAATTTAGATGTTGTATTTGTTATAGCTTTATATTCAACATCAATACTTGAATGAGATACTGTAGATTGTTTTTTTTTCAAATTCTATGAATAAGATTTTGTCCCAGAATTATTGTATATCTACTAATAGAGCATCTGTCTTCAATAGAGCTTGCCTAATCCTCATCAATATAGGCATATAAATCTCGAAATGATTGATGATATAAAAGAAGATCATATAAAATGATACCTTTGATATAGCGAAGTATTTTTTTTATACCTTTTCAATTTTGTTTAGTGGAAGCATGCATGAACTGATAAGCAAGGTTTACGACAAAGGTAAAATTATGTGGTGTAATAATAACTTATTGTAAAGCTTCAATAATGTTTTGATAAATTTAACGATCAAACATAGCAGGAGAATACGTAGAGAAGTTTTTTATAGCAATTAATATAGAGATCAGACGTGCTCTATCTATTTTAGCTATTTGAAGAAGTCCAATAATATATTTGCTCTTAGAGATGAGACACTCTTCAGCATGTGTGATAAGTTTAATACCCAAAAAAAAATGGGCATACCCAAATCTCGAATAAGAAATTCTTAATTAAGAAGACTTAATATAGTTGTGATGCACTTTTAATCATTGTCAATTATTAAAATGTCATCTACATAAACAAGAAAAATTATCTTAGACCCATCGTTGTATTGTAGAATAGGGAAGAGTCAATTTTTTGATCCAGCAAATCTTTAAGTTTGTAACTAGTTAAATAAATGATGAAACCAAGCATGAGGAATTTATCGAAGACCATATATAATTTTCTTGAATTGATAAACATGAGTTGAAAATTGTACATTACACAATTGATTTGACTACAACTCAGATGGTTACTTCATAAATATACACTACAACTGATTTGATTTTTCGCAATGCACAATTATTTTGTCCATAGCGCACATTTGTATGCTACACAATTGCAATCGATTGAAAGTCATAAAACATCATCAATGCGTGTCAAGCGTTGTAGTTAAGAGTATTCGTAGCGTGCACTATGCGTTGCGGTTAAAAGCATTCACAGTGTGTGGTATGCATTGTGGTTAAGAGTATTTGTCGCACGCTGTGCACGCTATGGTTAAGAGCATTCGCTGTAACGACCCGGCCACATGGCCCCTTGGGCGGCCCAACTGGCGGCTCATTTGGCGACCCAACAACCTGGCGGCCAAATCAACATTTGGCGGCCCAACAACCTGGCTTATGTCGTCGACCAACAACCGATGTTGACGACCATCGACCGTGTCGTTACTCATTAGGTCTTCCCACCCCTGGCCAGTGAATTTTTGTCTTCCTCAGGATTCGAACTCTAAACCTCCAGGCTAAGTACTAGAGTTTATGAATCCTGATAGCGCTCACTTGGCTATCAGGATTCATAAACTCTAGTACTTAGCCTGGAGGTCTAGAGTTCGAATCCTGAGGAAGGCAAAAATCCACTGGTCAGGGGTGGGAAGACCTAGTGAGTAACGACATGGTCGATGGTCGTCGACATCGGTTGTTGGTCGACGACATAAGCCGTCCTCGCCTGAAGGTAACACCAATACAGGCGCAGACACCAATCGCCGTTTGAGCTCCTGAAAACTGGTCTCGCAAGCTTCTGTCCAAACAAATTTCACGCCTTTTCTGGTCAGACGTGTCAACGGTGAAGCGATGCTAGAAAACCCCTCAACAAATCGCCGATAAAAACCAACCAATCCGAGAAAACTACGCACCTCCTGAATCGACTTAGGCTGTTCCCAACTGGTGACAGCCTCGATCTTCTGGGGATCTACGGAGATACCTCTACTGGAAACAACGTGTCCGAGAAAACCCACAGAAGACAACCAGAAAGTACACTTGCTAAACTTTGCATACAACTGCTCTCGTCAGAGCGTCTCCAGGACGATGCGAAGGTGGCGCGCATGTTCCTTCTCAGAACGGGAGTAAATCAGGATGTCGTCAATGAAAACAATAACAAACTGATGCAAATACTCCATAAAAAACCGATTCATCAGATCCATAAATACTGATGCTGCTTGAAGGTTTTGCGATGTTTTGGTGCCTGTGGGTTACGAAGTTGTTTTTTTGAGGTCTATCGGTATTTTACGGATTTGGTTGTATTTTTGCAGAGACATTTTCTTAACATAGTTCAGTATGGTTATGTTTTGGGACTTGGCAGTGACGAAATCTCTTCCTGCAAACAAGAAGTAAATTGGTTTTAAATTTCGATAAAATATTTAAATAATGTATGTTGGTTTTCTTAACAGATATGCCTCATCGTATTGAGTTATCTCCACCCCGTGCTCGTGGTCGACGATCACGGGGGAGGCCAGAGGAGGTCGAGGGAGACACGAATCAGGAGGTTGAGAGGCCCACTAGAGTGGAGCCAACTGGTCGGGGATCAGCTCACCAGGACCCTTCGAGTGAGCTGAGACCACCACTGAGAGTACCTCCTCCAGATCCGACAGCAGTTCCAGTTGTACCATCAGAGGCAGGTCCATCAGTGCCACTAACGACAGTTCCTGGAGTGCCATTGGTGGTACCCCTTGCCCAAGCAAGTTGGCTTCTGGACAGAGCTCGGATTCCGTTGCTGGCAGCGTCTGTGAAGGGTCACTTCACACTGTTTAATGGGGAACCAGATCCGTATGCTGCTCGTGCTTGGTTGGAGACATTGGAGGACACCTTCAGCTATATGACCCTCACAGACGTAGAGAAGGTGGAGTTGGCTACATATCATCTTCGAGATCAGGCCGTAATTTGGAGGAATATGCAGAAGACTCTTATTGGTGGACGACTAATTTCTTGGGTTTCTTTTCGCGAAGCATTTGAGGGCAAGTATTATCCTGCCGCGTTTCGTACAACCCGACGATAGGAGTTTCTTGCTCTTCATCAGGGAGACCACTCAGTTATGGAGTATGAGGCGGAATTCGATCGCCTGGCAGAGTTTTGTCCTCAGTTGGTTGCTATGGAGGAGGAGCGGACGACACAATTAATGCTGGGCTTAGCTGGATATATCCAGGTGCGTATGTCTGGATGGGCTCCTACTTCATATCGAGAGACTTTGGATCGGGCTTTACATACCAAGATGATCCAACATCAGTTGCATGGTGATAAGAACAAAGGGAAGCAGACAACTCAGGGTTCAACAGCGACACAAAAACAACAGACTGTCGTCCGCCGTACAGGGGAAGCAGACAACTCATGGTTCTATGAGGTATGCTGTTTCTGTGTCGCTGCTGAACCCTGAGTTGTCTGCTTCCCTTTGTTCTTATCACCATGCAACTGATGCTGGATCATCTCGATATGTAAAGCCCGATCCAAAGCCTCTCGATATAAAGTAGGAGCCCATCTAGACATACGCACCTGGATATATCCAGCTAAGCCCAGCATGAACTGTGTCGTCCGCTCCTCCTCCGTAGCAACCAACTGAGGACAAAACTCTGCCAGGCGATTGAATTCCGCCTCATACTCCATAACTAAGCGGCCTCCCTGATGAAGAGCAAGAAACTCCTGCCGTCGGGCTGTACGAAATGCGGCAGGATAATACTTGCCCTCAAACGTTTCGCGAAAAGAAACCCAAGAAATTGGTCGTCCACCAATAAGAGTCTTCTGCATATTCCACCAAGTTACGACCTGATCTCAAAGATGATATGTAGCCAACTCCACCTTCTCTACGTCTGTGAGGGTCATATAGCTGAAGGTGTCTCCAATGTCTCCAACCAGGCACGAGCAGCATACGGATCTGGTTCCCCATTAAACAGTGTGAAGCGACCCTTCACAGACGCTGCCAGCAATGGAATCCGAGCTCTGTCCAGAAGCCAACTCGCTTGGGCAGGGGGTACCACCAATAGCACTCCAGGAACTGCCATTGGTGGCACTGATGGGCCTGCCTTTGATGGTACAACTGGAACTGCTGTCGGATCTGGAGGAGGTACTCTCAGTGGTGGAGGTCTCAGCTCACTCGAAGGGTCCTGGTGAGCTGATCCCTGACTAGTCGGCTCCACTCTGGTGGGCCTCTCAACCTCCTGATTCGTGTCTCCCTCGACCTCCTCTGGCTTCCCCAGTGATCGTCGTCCATGAGCACGAGCACCGGGTGGACATAACTCAATACGACGAAGCATATCTGTTAATAAAATCATCATACATTATTTAAATATTTTATCAAAATTTAAAACCAACTTACTTCTTGTTTGCCGTAAGAGATCTCGTTTTTGCCAAGTCCCAAAACACAACCATACTGAACTATGTCAAGAAAATGACTCCGCGAAAATACAATCAAATCCGTAAAATACCGATAGACCTAAAAAAAACAACTTCGTAACCCACAAGCACCAAAACATCGTAAAACCTTTCTCTGATACCAAAAATTGTCACGACCCTAGAGGCACATGCTTACTCGAAAATCGGACAACATCTCTCCTGTACAGCGAACAAGTTGGGGCAAATAATACATACACTCTCACCATATAACTTGCCCACAAGCGGCTAACATCACAAAATAAAGACGATTGACATAACCACGCAGTTATAGGAATAATAATGGGTGGCTCAGCCACCTTAAACATAAAAGAAACCACAACTAAAGAGAACTCAAAATGTCTCTATAATAATAACAAACCCAGTCCGATATCTGATAAGCAAATAAAATGCAAACAAACCAAGTGTCAAAAATAACGCAACTAAACCAAATACGAAAACAACTCAACTCTGGGGACTGACAACTGGATCCTCTTCTGGCTCCAAGAATTTCAACTACCTGCTATCTGAAATAAAAAGAGAAAGCAGAGGTGGTGAGTCCAGGCGGACTCAGCGGGTATATGTGTCGACAATAGTATGACACAATAAAAGATAACTAAGTAGAGAATCAACAGGGTATAGTCCATAAGGAATATAAGAATTCGTAAACATGCATAACATATATAAAACAACATGTTATAAAATCGAATAACCACTAAGCAGGTATAAAACAACGCGACAACAATAAAACCTACATATACATGCATGCCAACCAAATGCAGCAACCATAGCTCATATTAATGCAACAACCACAAGAAAATGCATAAATGCAATATATGCATATGATGCAATGACATGTGTCATCCCTGACGCCAGTCAAGCCGCTAACACATCCCATCTGTGTGACCGAGTGGGTAGGGCTGTGACAACTGTACCCACTCCAACGAATACCACAGAAAGGTGTGGTTGAGTGGACAGAATGTTGGGGAGCCAACACTCCAAACCCCCGATATACAGGGGGAGCTATCAACAACTCTAGTATCCCTCGAAAAATAACGGAGAGGGTGTCGCTGCTTGCCTACAACTGCAACATGTGTGGCTAACAGGACAGTTGCTCGCACTCTAGCAACTACCATGACAACAAGTGGTTGAGTGAACCGAGCAACTAAATGACTAACGACGGCTTAACCATATGGAAGCCCAACAGTCGTTAGTATGCAACGTGCATATATGGTGCATGCTACAAGATGCACGAACAACCGGATAAACAACGATGCAATAAAATCCAACAAGTAAACGATGCATCGATACAACCAACCAAAAATCGAAAACGAACGATTATGCACCTACACTACTAGGTAGGATATTTCTAATGCCAAATAAACCTAATTGTGTTTAATGGACGTCTAAGTACTCGCGTACAAGTGACACTTTACAGAACAAAAAACAACAGGAGACTATACAGATACGAATTTTGAATACTCGAAGATCAACGAAAAAAAAGTATCAACGACGATGTTATAATAACAAACAACAGAGAATAAGGTCAAGCAACCTATTAGACATAAAATAGTCATGCTTTAAGGTAAAAGGAACTACACGAGTATAAAAGAGAAGTACTCGCCTTAATTTTAGAAGTTCGTAAACGAGAACCTTCCACGATCAACTGAGCGAGTCTGAATCAAGGTCCTGTATAAATGAAACATAAAATAAGCCATCAATACAAATAATGCTAACTAGACTAGACACCCAGTCGTATCCGGACTAACCCAACTTAACCAAAGTGTGGTTCACCACAATACTGAACCACACAATTAAGCTAACCCTAAGTTAATTAAGATTGGCCTTAGTTAGGGATCAAGCTTCGAGTTAATCCCAGACCCTAATCCTAACCCCAATAAGATCCAAGTTCAAAAAGGAAAACCTGAATTTAAACTAACTTGGATTAGGTTACATCCACATTGATCCAAAACAGAGACCACACATGTATAGACACTGAAATCCAAAGTCCAAAACAGGACAATCCCATCAAATGGAACCAATTCATGACCTAGATCATCCTAAACTTCATCGTCACTCATGACAAGAAGGAAGAAGGAAACTAAACCTAATCTATCACTGCCATCAATCATCTTGATCTCTAAAACAGAATGATACGCCTCAGAATAGGACAGAATCCCAAAAATCAACAACCATCCAAATCAAACTCACACTTAACATTACTAGTTAAGGTAACAAGATCACTAAGCTCACCACACACCTCCAAAATATAGATCACAACCCATCCGCATCAACTGAATTCAGTTTCCAACAACAAAACAACAATGGGGGAAAAGAAAGAGGATCATCGTCGTCGAAGATGCCTTGTCAACAGACTGGTTCGCCGGAAGAGTGGCGGCGTGAGGCACGGCGTCGGCTAGGGTTTCCACACGAGGCCAAGGCACGACCAAATTGAGCGTCGGATCACGCGAAGAAGAAGAGGAAGGAGGAGATGGAGGTGCGTCGACGAAGAGAACCGCGACGACGCTCGCGAGGAACCACCTTTGGATCGAAGAAGTCGGCGCGTGCGTGTGTCGGGCAGAGAAAGGGATCGGGTGGTTTAGGGCACGGGGCTGAGGGATTTAGGGTTTTTTTTAATAATTGTTTTTGGCTTTTTGCGAACAGACCCTTCAAGTTTTCGTATTCCCAACTAGGCTCTTAATTTTTAAATCAAGCCTTAAAAGTTAGTATTTAATATTCACAACACAAGTCATACACTGTAATTAGGATGTGATGTTAATCGCATAATTATCAACACACACAAATATATAATCAAAACTCAAACAATTCCAAACCATATAATTATAATATCACACAGATATTACACATAATTATAATACTACATATAAACACCACACCAAAATATAATATGATTTCTCTTAGTAACAAATAATAAGAAATTCATTTAGTAACATGATTTCTTTCTTATAAAACATACATGATAAAATAAATAAAATCTATATCAGTAACACAAAATTTTAAAACAACAAAATACACTTTGCTTAAATTTATTAAATGACTAGATAATTGTATGATGTTATTTTAGATTATCCCGTAGGCAATTCAACTTTTTCGTCTAGTCCAAAATTAATGTTTAGGGAGTTTAATTAAATAGTCAGTTGGGCTAGGTGATCAATATGGGTTAATAGACAGGGTATGCAATTCATGTAGGCAGCCCTAAGAAGGGTTCAACAGAAGCAAAGCATGAAATACAATCACCTATTCTATTAAGGTCAGGAAGAAAATTCTAATTTGTTGACCAGTAAATTAGAGAAAAAACGCCTTTCTATCTGGAACCAGCTTTTCTATTACATCGTTTTTTCTTTTCTTGACTTGTGTTAATATATATAAGTTTGATCGTATTATTGGAGTAGCTTCGTCATCAACGTCTAAAGGATAGGTGAATTCTGAACGTGTCAAAGCATGACACATAAATCTTTAGACGGTATGTACTTGACATTTTTAATTAATTTTCTAGGAAATATAAAAATACAACACGGCATATTAAATGAGGAGAAAATGACATATGTAATGTGACCCATTTTAGAATGTACTATGGCTACGTTTGATAGGGGGTAATGTAATCCGGTCTGTAATGTAATCAAATTTGTAATGTAATGTAATGTAATCTCGATTACATTGTTATGTTTGGTAATGAGTTGTATGTAATCTTTGATAACCATTACAAGTTGGATTCTTTTATTTGGTGAGGGACAATCCATCATGTAATGTAATCAAGATTGACGACCGACGACTGTCGCCGGGCGGTCGGTGACCATTGACCGGCGGGCGAACGCCGGCGACCGCCGCCCGGCGGCGGCGGCAGCGGTCGCCGGCGAAGGCAGTCGTCGGCCGACGACGTGGTCGCCGGCGACGGTGGTCGCCGGCGGCCGGCCGGCGGTGGTGGTCACCGGCGGCCGGCCGGCAGCGACCAACGACTGTCACCGCCCGATCGACGACTGTCGCCGCCCGACCGACGACTTTACATGCTGTAATGTAATTCAGATTACGGAGGTTTTGATTTGTAATCCAGATTACAAATTATCAACCTCTTTTACATTATATTACATTACATTACAATCTTAAAGTGATTCCAAACAAAAAAATCCAACTTATAATATAATATCGATTATATTACAGGATGGATTATATCCTACCAAACACAGCCTATATGTTTTGGTGCACGATAATTGTCACGGACATCAAGTGTCACCCAAAAATTAGAAAGTAAATAAATTAAATATTGTGAGCCCGGAGTTCATCCAAGTGGTCACTGCTGTCAGTGTTCTCATTATTTACATGGATTAATGGCTAACGTGGATAATATTATCATTTTAAAGTTTAAAAATAGTGTGTTGATTTTTCTGATGCTAGCCATAATATTTTACCTTTTCTATATTAACCCCTGATATAAAGTGGTTAACGAGATTTTTTAAATCTCGAACGATCAATCCGATCTCATAGAAGTTTTTCATCGGCCGTCAAAGTAAATCGGGAAGCGCTCACAGTGGACGATCTAAAAGTCCAGCGTCCCAGGATTCGCGCCCCATTTGAAAAAAAAAATCCTACAAATACGCCGTAACTGGAGATCGAACCGCGGATATCAAGGATAGCGACTTGTCACCCTACTGCTACACCATAGCTCCAAAAGCATATTAACTATGATATAAAAATAAATGATTAATGAGGTTTTTCCCACCTCGAGCGACCGACCCGGGCCTACTGAAATTTCCCACTGGCCGTCAAGATAAATCGGGAAGTGCTCACGGTGGGCGACCTAGAAGCTCAGCGTCCCAGGGTTCATGCCCCATTTAGAAGAAAAATTCCTACAAATACATCATAGCTGGGGATCGAACCACGGATGTTTGAGATAACGATTAATCACCCTACTACTACATAGCTCCGGAGACATATTAACTCTGAGATAAAATGATTAACGAGGTTTTTTTCAACCAACCTCGGGCGACCGGACTGGCCTCACGGAAGTTTCCCACCGGCTGCTAAGGTAAATCGGGAAGTGCTCACAGTGGGCGGTCTAGAAGCCCAGCGTCCCAGGGTTCATACCCCATTTGGAGGAAAAATTTCAACAAATACGCCGTAGCTGAGGATCGAACCGTGAATGCCTAAAAAAGTGACTAGTCGTCATACCGCTGCACCATAGCCCCGGAGGCATATTAACACTTAGATAGATTGATAGAGAAGAGGATCATCTTTTTTTTATAATCTCATTATTGATATCCCTTATTCACGTGAATAAAAATATTAGACATATGACCTTCACAGGCCTAACACAGCGATTAGGGCATCCGTAATCGTTTAACTCCTTTAACGTTATAACACCTACCACCTCATTAAAAAACATGAGACCCACATGCCACATACACATTAACATTAACATCTTTATTCTCTACATTCGTTTAACATTCAACCCCTATTATTTGTGGGGTCCACATGCCACATACACATTCTCTCACATATACATTCTCTCACATATTCAATCTCATACATATATATTTTTTATTTTCAACTATATTTATCAATTTAAATAATTATTATTTAAAATAAATAATAATAATAATTTTAAATATATTTATTATTAATTAAAATTAAAATTAATTAAAATTGAAATTAATTAAAATTAAAATTAATTTGTTTAATTACATGCAGGCAGCTAAATTGAAATTAATTTCGCTGCCTGCATGCCTGCTCCTGCCTGACCGATCAAGCAGGAGCCTGATCGGTCAGATTCTTGCCTGATCGGTTTGGTGACCGATCAGGTAGGAGCTTGATCGGTCACTAGATCGATCAGGATGTCATGTCATACGCGATAAACATGTTCAAACATCTGAACGCGTTCATCTGCGTCAGCGCATTAACGCGCTCTCATAATGATTTTAACGGGGCGGCTCGTTAATCGAGCGTTACAACGCTTGATTAATGAGCCGTTGCAGATGCCCTTAGGACGTAACTAAATTAAGGATAATCTCATGATTCAATTCTTTATTAGGATATGCATCTTGTCTTTAAATTTAATTCAATGAAAAAATTTAGATTGAAAAATCATGGACCGAAATACGGGCAAAAAAAGTTAAATATTCATGGATATAAAAAGCTCACAAATTTAATCTTCACTAGCGAAATATCTATTCGGTGTTTAACGGTCTTATTGGAATGGTGAAGACTATGAGTGTTTACTATCGAAGTCTTATTATAACACTTCTTGGAGCCATCGAAGCCACCGGAGAGGCCGTCAACCCTTCTTTCTTCCCCCTACGTGCGCCTACCTCCTAGCTCGTTGCAGCTTGTCGGGGGCTTAAGGGATTCTGTTTTGTCTCAAGTGTTTTCTAGTGATCATCGTCGGAGATCCGCTTGGATTTTTCCTCATCAATCGACCTGGATCTATATCAGGTAAGCTAATCTCTCCTAGCTTGGTAAGTGAAACATGGCGAAACCAAGTTTTGATGTATTCACGACCTTGTTTCAATGTTGAATTGTGTATGCGGTTTGTAGGAGAGATTCGGGAGAAATTGGGAGATCTTCTTGGTTCTGAGCTAAAGGAGGGTTGGGGTTGGACACCTCACAATCCTGGATATTGTTAGATTGAGTTCTACTGATCCATCTTCTCGGTGCCGATCTCACCAGATCCGGCGGCTATTTCAGGTGAGGTGGTATGTGTTGGGGTTGCATTTGCTGTGATTTTGTTGTCTACTCGGAGTGAGAATTTTGGTCTTAAGATTCTTGTTCTGTTGTGGGATGTTGCTGTGAATTCTGAGGAGTTAGGTGAGATTGACCATGGGTTCATACTTCTACCGCAAGCTTGGAAGAAATGCTCATTTAGATTAGCTTAATCACTATGGATGAAGCATAATTTATAGATGTTGATAGGAATTTTGGTTTGGATTTTTGTTCTCATTTTAGTTTTGGTGCAAAGTTTGAATTTGCTGAATTCATGAAGTCGTATGATACCTCGCTGGACTGTTTTTAGTTTGGTAATTTGATCGTGCAATGAAGCAAATTAGTGTGGTGGATTTGTGTACCCTGATAAGATTTCTAATTTGATCATAACCTTGCTTTAGAGATTGGTGATATTATAGGGATTTGGTTTTAGAGTGTGTTATTTTGGAATCCTGTTCAGTTCGGCTTTGGTGTTACTCTGGGCTTGTATTCAATAGGATTTGGATGTACATGTACAGTGGAGTTCTTTGTTGGTAGCTGGGAGTTGAATAGGTGTTAGATTCGTATATGTTGCTTGGGTTGATATGGAGTTGTGGGCATAGAGTTAGGGTCTGGATGGGAGTTTAGATTGTGGAGTTTAATTGGTTTCAGTTTTGGCCTTTTGGTGGATTGGGTCAATTTTGATCGTCTTATAATTGGGATGATCCTAATTGAGTTCAGAATTTAACTTAGCTCGTTTTATTTTGCAAAGATAGCTAAGTTATATATTTTCTTTAGGGCATTGATTTTCTTTAAGATTTCTGGGCGAGAAATTCTCTTCACCTATGGGCTTCTACCATTGAGGCAGATACCTTTAACTTATCTTTTTAAATATTGTCTTATTATTGTACATAGTTTATTATAAATAGCAGTAGGTTTATATGTTACATATACCTTTGTTTATCATTATTTAATATCTATTGTTTACCCTTTGAGTTGACTCCTATTTAGTTCCTTACAGTCTCAATATTTGTCATGCGTACATATGTGCTTAGATATGGTAGTGGGTCACTTTATATCTGTGTTTTGGTTGATTCCTAGATATACCTTGTATGAATACCTAGGGCATGATTGATAGATCAGAACACATGTGTTAGACCTATACATTTCCTACCAATGCATAGTTGAGGATCTGGTTAGTGAGGAGGGTGTTGTTAGCATACACTACCGCTTTAAGTTGCATACTGAGCAATAGACTATGTACGATTGCATACTGACGATCATCGGCTCTCTTAGTGACTGAGCCCGTCATGCAATCAGGTTTCATTATTTAATTGAGCTATTAGTGTTGTGCTATTATCATGATGACGACCATCGGCTCCCCTGAGGTCTAAGCCCGTCCCCATTCATGTTTAAGGTTTGCATTCACCACAAGTGTTGGGCGTCATATTTGCATAGTCACGAGTGCTAGGTTACATACTTGCATTGCCACGAGTGTTGTGCATCATACTTGCATAGCCACAAGTGCTAAGCTTCATATTTGCATCGCCACGAATGTTGGGTGTTATATTGCATAGTCACGAGTGCTGGGCTACATACTTGCATCGCCACAAGTGCTGGGCGTCGTATTTGCATAGACACGAGTGTTAGGCTACATACTTGCATCGCTACGAGTGCTGGGTGTCATACTTGCATAGCCACGAGTGCTAGGCTACATACTTACATCGTCACGAGTGCTGGGCGTCATATTTGCATAGCCATGAGTGCTAGGCAACATACTTGCATCGCCGCGAGTGTTAGCATCATACTTGCATAGCCATGAGTGTTAGGCTTCATTTGTTGTATGCTACGAGTGTTTGGCTCATCTACGCAGCCGCGAGTGATCGGCTTGTTTGTTTCTTGTTCACCCGACCACCAATTTGGTGATGGCTAGGGTGCGTACAGAATAGATCATAACATCATGTGTATAGGATGCATTGCACCTTTGTTGGTGCTAGTTGCATTTGAGTGCGGTATATGTTTGACGTGTACTTACAGGTGACAAATACATTTGGATTGTGTATCATCCTTGAGGTTATATAGTGGATTGATTACACCTACCCGCAGAATAGGTGGATTTTGGTATATACTTACTTTCAGTCTTTAGTTATACATTACCTTCTATACACAAGATTGTATCACCGTGATTCTTACTGCTAGTGTAGTTTACTATGCATATCTGTTTTGGTATCCGCTGAGTTTATTTGGACTCACCACCATTCACCATGTCTCGTTTTCAGGTTAATTGGTCACCAGGGGAGCCCTAGTTGCCAGTCCCAGGTCCCTACGACTCCAGTGATGTGTGCTTCCGCGTAGTTTTATTTTTTTAAAAAAATCTTATTATTTGGTTTGTATTCGTTTTATGTCGTAGAACTTGTATCGTTATTCATTTGCCTCAGTCGTGTATTTTTGAGTCCTCTGTTGGACTTATTTTGTATTGTTTTGCTGCGCGTCTGCCTCAAGGGTAGCTCAAGTGAGTATTTATATTTTCGGTACTATGGTGCTCTTATTGCTCTTATTTCTTTATGTTATATATTTGGTTTGAGGCCTGAGACCAATTTAGTACCTACGTGTATTGTATGTATGTGTAAATTGTCCATCAGACAGGAAAGATGCTATCCGATTTTATATTGGATCAGCGGCCCCGTTGGTCTCGGGGCGTGACAATTTATTTTGGTATCAGAGCATAGGTTGCGATGCCAACTAGGTTTACAAGACTTTACAGGATTTTCGAAGTCTATCTAATACCAATTTATTTTGGTATCAGAGCTAAGTTTTGGCGAGTCTTTTCGGATTTGTCATAGTTAAATCTGATACCGATTCGATAGGTATCAGATGTAGCGGCCCCGCCTCTATGGTCCCCGCAGGCAACCCTCTAGGCCGGCGACCCTATGGTCTTCCCACCCCTGGCAGTGGGTTTTTGCCTTCCCCAGGATTCGAACTCTAGACCTCCAGGCTAAGTACTAAAGTTTCTGAATCCTGGTACCAATTGAGCTATAGCTCAATTGGTACCAGGATTCAGAAACTTTAGTACTTAGCCTGGAGGTCTAGAGTTCGAATCCTGGGGAAGGCAAAAACCCACTGCCAGGGGTGGGAAGACCGTAGGGTCGCCGGCCTAGAGGGTTGCCTGCGGGGACCATAGAGGCCGAGATCGCTACATAAAAAGGCGCGAGGGGGTGCGAAGACCGTAGGGTCGCCGGCCTAGAGGGTTGCTTGCGGGGACCATAGAGGCGAGGCCGCTACATCAGAGCTCAGGTTTGATAAGATCTACCGAGTACATTTCGGATCTTTGGAGTCGTTTTCTCGATGTGATTCGTACTCTAGGACTTAGCGGCGACAGGACATCTCTAGGCGACAATAGTGTAAATTGGTAAGTTTAGTAGACTAGTACTATTTGTAATATTGGGTAATGGTTTAACAGGTATGACTCGGAGTAGATTTGCTCCCGTATCGAGACGTGGTCCTAGGTGACCACGTGGGCGGACTTTCGGGTCTCAGGCGACAAAGTCACCAGAGAGACCGACCAAGTTGGGGTCTCTTAGTCGCGAACTGACTCCCCCGAGTGTTCCGAGTGTCTCAGTTCCATTAGTATCAGCGGTTCCCACTGTTCCACTAGCCGTACCAACTCTTATGGTGCCCACAGTATCATCAGCAGTACCTACCCTGCCTATTCTGCGGTACCATCTTGAGTACCTGCCCCAGCATATCCAGCGATACCACCAGCGGTACCATCTGTCATACCCCCATCGGTGTATTCAGCAGTGGCTACATCCCCAGCAGTACCTACATCTGCATATCCATAGGTACCACCAGCAGTACTTGCGACTATGTATTCAGCAGCTCCATCCGTGGTATCTATTTCGGGATTTTTCACGGCTCCACCAGTAGGATCTGCTTCAGGATTTTCTATGATTCTGCTGGTTGTATCCGTCCCGGTATTTACCACAACTCCACCGGTGGATCCTATTGTTCCTATGGACTGGGCCAGAGCCAGAGCACGAATATCAACATTGGCGGAGTCAGTGAAAGGCCAATTAACACTACTCCATGGAGGACCTGACCCGCGGATTGCCCGCTCCTGGATTGGGACATTGGAGGGTATGTTTTACTAGATGGCCTATTCAGAGTGAGAGAAGGCAGAGTTGGCTGCCTACCATTTGTGTGATGAGGCGACTACCTGGTGGGCCACGCAGTGCACGGTCATTGGTGAGCAGCACATCACATGGATAGCTTTCCGTGAGGCATTCGAGAGTTAGTATTTTCTCATTGCGTATCAAATGGTTCAGCGTTAGGAATTTCTGACTCTCCAACAAGGAAGATGCACGGTCATGGAATATAATGCGGAGTTCAGCCATCTAGCCGAGTACTGCCCCCAGTTGGTGGCATATGATAGAGACAGGATGCTTCAATTCATCCAAGGATTAGCCGGCTATATTCAGATTCAGATAGCTAGATTTGGCATGGCCTCCTACCGTGAGGCGTTAGACAGAGCACTCCTGATCGAGATGGCTCAGAAACAAGTGTATGGTGATAAAGCAAAAGAGAGACAGTCAGTTCAGGATACACTGTCAGACCAGGAGCAGCTGAGTGCAGGGCAAAAGAGAACCAGTAGGGATCATGATGTGCAGGGAAATTCTGGGGCGGCTCCTCGACCTCCAAAGAATGGTCGCTCATCAGCAGGATCTTCCAAATTAGGGGTGTTGTTAGTGAGATGAAAAAAATGTCCTAAGGCAATCGCCTTATGATTGTAATCATTTATTTTAATAAATGAATATTCACTATTTGAGTATACATGTTTATGTATTTGATTGAGATCTTAAACTCATTTACTGAATGTCCGCAATACAATTCACAGCATGAGAGAATTTGTGATGAATTCACAACTAGTGATTATCTCTACATGTGCAATTGTGAAATATTGAAATTGTCCCTAGTCGATGAATTGATAAATACGGGCACTATCAATTCTATTGAGACTAGCATGGGTTATTCTCTAATCAGCTGATTCTCACTGGCTGGTGACATTGGGATGTCCGGAGATAAACATGAATGCTAGTTAAGGGACTGGGGTATGATTCATTATAGCTGCTGAAGGGTTTCAGAATTGTTTCTGAGGTCAACCGTTGATCTTTCGATTAATTGGGGATCATGATGTACTACTAGGTGCCACTCATGATCGTTCTATAATTGGTTAATTATAGACGGCCAACATAAATCAAAAGCCTATTTAGTCACACACACTACGAGTAATTCGAGGGATTTAAAACGAGTTGAAAATTAGATTTTCCAATCAAGAGAGATTAGGTTTGGTTGAGCCAAACGATAAGTCGAATCTGAATTTTTCAGAGACGCATCGGAAGCGTAAAATGGCTAAGTCTTTTGAAGACTTAATAGATGTATTAAATGAGTTTAATTCATTGGGGCATGGCCTGGATAGGCCGGCCAAAGAGGGTCCCCACCCTCTTTGCTTGGCCGGCCACAACAAAGGGAGGGAACCAAATTGTTTGGTTCAATTTATAAAATAAATCAAGTGTGGTTTGTTTTATAAAATTATGGATGATATAAATTTTTTTATATAAACCAAGGTTTGGTTTATTTTTCATGGAAATTAAAATGAACCATGGATTGGTTTATTTTATTTTATAAAATCAATCATGGATTGATTTACCATGATAAAGAAATTTATATAAAATTTATTTTTTATGGAAATTAAAATAAACCATGGATTGGTTTATTTTATTTTATAAAATCAATCATGGATTGATTTACCATGATAAAGAAATTTATATAAAGAAATTTATATAAAATTTATTTTTCATGGAAATTAAAATGAACCATGGATTGGTTTATTTTATTTTATAAAATCAATCATGGATTGATTTACCATGATAAAGAAATTTATATGATAAATTTCTTATGAAAATTTATTCCATAAGAAAAAAGAGACTTGGTTGATTTTTATCATGAATTAAAATATGATTTTAATCATGATATAAAATCAAGACTTGGCACGATGGAATAAGCCATAGAAAATTTATATGATAAATTTCTTATGAAAATTTTTTCCATAAGAAAAAATAGACTTGGCGGTTGAGAGACCACTATATAAAGGACCCAAGACAAGGCTTGGAGATAATTCGAAATAATCAATCCAAGTATTCTTGCTTGGGCTCTCTCCCTCTCCTCTCTTCTTCCTCTTGGCCGGCCACAAGCCTCTTCTCCCTTCTTCTTGCCGTGAGCACAAGGAGAAGCACCGAGGCGACGAAGTTCTTCCGTTGGGACGATCTTCCTCTCCGGCCATCATCACCTTGATTGGGCGCAAGTCATCTTCCTCCTTCTCGCCGGAATTGTGATTCCGGCCAATCTTGGTGGTAAGTTTTTCCGATGTGATTACTTCTCTCTTGGTTTTTGTTGTTGCATTCTCGGAGAATCTAGTAGTTCTCGAGAACACGAAACTTGTGGCTTTGCGAAGTCATCCCGAAGATACTCGGCGTGGACGCGAATAGAGGCGGAGCTTCCGAGGGACGCTTACGGTTGGATCTCGTCCCTTCCTTCGAGTTACGCGAGGTAACAAGTAAATTAGTTTACGTTTCTGCAAAATTTTAAATATATGATCATGTCTACACAAGATAAGGTTGCATGCTTAGATGTGTGGTTAAATAATTTGAGAAATTATTTATGCTAAACCTTCCGCTGCACGTAATTAATTTTAAAATTACGAACCCGCATCCATGTCAACATGCAACCGGTCCCAACAGATGTCAATTCGGGTGGGTCGGGTCGGGTTGGAAAATTTTTTTATTTTAAACTCCCAACTGAAACCCGACCCGAATCGAACTCAACCCGAAACACCGAAACACGAACCCGAACCCAACCAACCCGAACCCAACCAGAATAACCCGAAAAAACCTATTCAAAACGTCTTTTTTCGCTATTTTTCCTATAATTCTTCATTTTTATCTCAATACTTCATCATGATCATACTAATATTGATATTAATAAGCATAAAAATATCTTAATTTTCAAAATAAAATTTGATTTAACCCTAAAAAATCATTAAACATTAAATTCGGGTCAACCCGAATCCGACCCGACCCGAATCCGAACCCGAACCCGACCCGAAAATTTTTAACCCGAGATCCTCCAACCCGAACCCGACCCGAACTCGAAAATTTTCATCCCGAACCCGATTTTTTTTGGGTCGATTCAGGTTGGGTCGTCGGGTCGTGTTGATTTTTGGCACCCCTATTCCAGATCATCGCAGCAGAACTGGAAGAGTGATTATACTATATTCCATTGTTTTCAGTGTGGGGCTAAGGATCATAGTTAGTCAAAGTGTCCCTTTGGCAAGAATGTATGTTACTTCTGTAAACTCCTAGGGCATTAGAGCTGGGAGTGTGATTAACGGGCGATGCAGGAATCTGCAGAGGCCACCACTCAAAGGAGTCGCTCTAGACCGTCGAGGTCATAGAGAGGAGGTCAGCGTACTCAGACTTTTCTATGACAGAAGTAGGCAACTCCCCCACCGGTACACATCTATTGTATGCATGGCTTTCAGCAGGCCTCCACTTTGGTAGCACATCAGTATTCTGCGATAGACGGTTATTGTCAGACGCATCTGACCCATCAGTCTCAGCAGTCAGCTGCGACCTATCCGATACACTAGCCGCAGTAGTTTATTACAACCCCTGTATTACCATCCCAGCCAGTTCCGAGGATGCCACCTCAGGTACTGAGACGGGACGAGTATATGTAGTTACCCGAGAGGTGGCAACAGGGCCGTCTTTAGGCATAGGCCATTAAGGCCTATGCCTAGGGCCTCAATTTTTATTGGGACCCATTATTTTTGATATATTAAATATATTTTTATTATATATTTTAAGAGAATGAAAAAGAATAAAGTCTTAATGGGAAATTACATCTAACGCTGTCATGTTGATTCGGTTGGTGCTACTATGCTCTTTGTTTAAATAAGTTCAAATGTTGAGGGATTCATCCATATTGTGTTGAATCCGACACTTTTATCTCGCTCTGGAAAATTTTTCGGAAAGTTCGTAGAATGTTCTGGGCTCTTGGACGAAATTTAAGGAGTTAAATGGATTAGAACTAATAGTTACAAGGGCTAATGTGCAAGGAAATTTTAAAAATAAGGATGAAATTGCAAATAGCCGAAACCTATTGGACTAAACTACAAAAAGATCGGTATAAGTGGCTGATTAGGGCTCGGGCTCAATACTTGTGTCTTCTCCCCTACCCGATCGAAGCCAAGCCGCCACTGCTCTCCGTCGCCGACTCCTTCATTTGCCTCCTTCTCGATCAGCACCGGCGACGAACCCCGACACTCCCACCCCCACACGGCCACCAGCTTCGGAAATCGAGGGAGACAACCCTTGATTGTGCCTCGGTGGTTTCTAAGCTCCCTGTCCTTGGTCGAGCACGAGTAGGTAAGGATCTCTAGCTAAGGCACAATGATCTGAGAGTTTATCCCAAAACCAATGACCGACTTTGGAATCCTGCAGCTTAATCTTCTCTGTCGTCGACCACTAGATTCACCTCCTTGCTCAAGGAGCGTCGGAAGGTGAAGAAGGAGTGGTGAGCCGAAGAAGTTGAGGTAAGGTTTTGGTTTTGATTTAACATTGTTGAATGGGAGCTATGTTTTGGGATTGGGTTGTCTAGAGTTGGCCATGAGCGGTGGTGGAATAACTTCTTGGATGCCATCCACTGAGTTCCTATGTTCTGCTGTGAATAGATGGGAAGAGGAAGGTAGGAAATCAGCAGCTATCGACATTGTTGGTTTTCCTATTGTGAAGTTGAAGGAGGAGGACTGTCACTTTGGGGGAATTCTGCGTGTGTGCAGGTAAGTGTGTTTTGGTTGTAATGGATTTCTATGTTGTCTCTGTTAGAAATCTGTGATCAGTGAATATGCAACCCATGATTCTATTTTCATGTTAACGAGCTGGGTAGTAGATTGTGGAATTGTTAGGGTTGAATTATGCTTAAGCATCAAGTTAGAATGTGAAATGTCTAATGAACCTGTTTGGATCGGTGTTGGTAACCTTGTAGTAAGATCTTGTAGAGGTTGCCACAGGATACATTGAATGATAGGTGAGATTAGGTTTGATTTAGGAATTTAACCTAATCTCAATTATGCGTAGTAATTAGGAACCTTCCATTTAATTAAAGGTAATTAAATGAAAAGGGATGGATTAGGTTAACCCTAAAAATGGATTATGGATTTATTAGCTAGCTATCATTTGTGTAATAGCTAAATTGAATACATCCTTGATACAGGAGCTTGATCGGATTTATTGCTACTTATTTTGACGGGTGGTTCTGTCTCGATCGATACGGGCTTCACTCTTGGAGGCGGGTACCCTTTGACTTATCTGTCTGATATTGTCATTTTGTTATGCATAGACTGTTATAGATAGCAGTAAGATTATAGCTATCCCTGTTTATTATGTCTGTTTTGGATCCTTGTTGTTTATCCCTGAGTTATTATGCCTGTTCTGGATACATGTGGTTTATCCCTGAGTTATTATGTTGTAGTTCCATACAATCTCAGGTATTGCCATATCTATATGTATGCTTAGAGATCGTGTTGTACCTCTTGCATTTGACCTTGAGGGATCTGTAGTTTCCAGCCAGTATACCTTGTAGGTTACCTGTATTTCCTATTATAGGATTTCAGACTGAGACTTAGTATACTGAGGACTTGGAGAGGGAGGTATGTGTATCTATCATACACCATCCTTGCATTGTTGCATGCCGGCGATCAGTGACTCCCTTGTGGTTGAGCCTAATCGTCTTCCGGTACATGATATGCGCACACAGCCACTCATGGGTTAGTGGATACCGTAGGATGTGCACATCTGCCCTGTATCGCTCCGTTCGGCCACTATTTGGAGGGTGAGCGCGAGCGTGGTAGCAGCCAGGGGTTCTTTCTCGTACTGAGCCACGAGGAGATGAGAGCTTGACTCCCCCATTGCTTGGGGTTAGGAGCGTGATCTCCGCCAGCATCCTGTCCACCCGGTCACTCAGGAGCAGTGATGGCAGGGTTCGTACAGGTTGTCACAGCTCTACCCACGCAGACGTCGCGGACGATGATCCTGACTGGGACTAGGGGGTGACACATGTCATTGCACCATGTGCATACTATGCATCGTGCATTGTTTGCTGCACTTGATTTCTGCACTTGTTTTACATGCATATTCTGGAAACTTGTTATCTTAGATTATATGTCTATTGTTGTTTCCTTTGGTATCGATTACCCTCCTTACAGGTTAGATGGATTCAGGTATGTATCTACCCAGTATTTTCAGTTCCAGTCTTTCCCTACTATTGATATGAGACTGTACTAGCTGAACTCTTATTGTTAGTATAACTTTCTATGCCATATATTTTTTATTTCAGGGTGATGCCTGCCAGGAGAGCCCTAGCCGCCAGTCCCCAGCTCGAGAGGAGCTTTGTTATGTTTTGTTTTATGTTGTTTTTCGGTTATGGACCCTGTAGTATATACTTTGCTTCTGTTGCCATGTTTCGAACATGTATTCACGTTTTATTCGATGGTATTGTACTTTTGAATCCTATGTTGGACTTCGTGGGGTTTTGGCTTTGTTCCTGCCCCCTGGCAGCTCAAGTGAGTTCGAATTTTGGTTTTACGACGGTTATAGTTATATACCTGTTATTTCTGCATGGATTTGAGGCCTGAGGCCATTTAACTGCGTGGTTGTGCAAATATATATATTGCGTGTGGTTTAGATATTGTGTGTTTGTGTAAATTGTCCGCCGGACAGGGGAGGTGCTGTCCGATTTTCTATTAGATCAGCGGCTCCTGGGTCTCGGGGCGTGACAATTTATTTTTGGTATCAGAGCCTAGGTTGTCGGATACCTTGGGTGTTTTTGGATTTTTCGGGGTTTATCTGATACCAATTTATTTTTGATATTTTTTTGTTATCAAGCCCAGGATGCGGGATACCATCGATTCGTGGATTTCTCGGAATTTAAATCTGACACTGAACTGGTAGGTGTCGAAGCTCGGGTCTGATGTTATTCATCTGAGTACATTACGGATTTTTAAGGCCGTGGTTACGATGCGACGGCAATTTGAGACTTGGCAGCGACAGGACTTCTCCAGGCAGCAAATAGGTAATTTAAGGTTAGCCTTTTAGTTTTGGTTTTAATACTCATAAATAATTTAACAGGTATGACGCGAGATGCTCATATTCCTGCACCGAGACGTGGTCGGGGACGACCACCTAAGGGGACTTTAGAGCCCTCGGCTGTAGAGCCATCTGAGAGAACCATTGATAGAGAGCCTGATAGTCGAGGTCAGACTCCCCAGGACATCCAGAGGGGTTAGGGTTCCCCGACTCAGAGGGTCCCTACTCCATTCCCATCAGCAGTCCCTACTGCCCCTCCTGCTGTGTCTACTCCGGTAGTATTTACTGTGTCAGCGGCCGTACCACTGCCGACACCTTCAGCACCGGTAGGATCTGCATCGATGTTCCCTGCAGTTCCATCAGAGACACCTATTCTGACGCATCCCGCAGTTACCACGGTGGTACCTGCCCCGGCTATTTCCCCTGTTCCATCGGAGGCGCCTGTACTTGCCCCGATGCATTCTACAGTTCCACCAGCAGCACCGGGTCTGTATTATCAGACTACGCCATTAGCAGTACCGGCACCATCGTATGCTACTGCACCCCCGACGATGGCTATTGCAGCGTATCCCCCTACTCGGACTACGATGCAGGCCCCGGTGCTCCCTTCAGTTCCACCGGCATTTGTTGCCCCCGGACCTTCTACTATACCTATGGTACCACCTGGGGTGTCCACCCCGATCATGCCTACAGCACCTTCTATGATTCCTGCGCCAGGATGTTCCACCGTGCCCCCTGCGGTACTTGCTCTTACCGACGGCGTTAGAGATCGAGCCCGGATTCCGATGTTGGCGGCGTCCGTAAAGGGCCGATTCACTTTATTCCAGGGAGGACCGGATCCAGCTGCGGCCCGAGAGTGGATCAGGACACTTGAGAGTACATTTCGTTATCTGACGTGTTCAGAATGGGAGAAGGCTGAGTTGGCTATTTATCATCTGCGAGTTCAGGCGTATGCTTGGTGGACTACGCAGCAGACCGTTATTGGCGAGGAGTACGTCACCTGGGACACATTCCGGGAGGCGTTTGAGGCGAGGTACCTTCCAGTATCGTTCCGCATGGCTAGACGACAGGATTTCATATTTCTCAAGCAGGAAGACCTATCAGTATTGGAGTATGAGGCGGAGTTTACTCGCCTATCAGAGTATTGCCCTCACTTGGTTGCAAACGACATGGAGAGGATGACTCAGTTCCATCAGGGTTTAGCGGCATACATTCAGACTCGTATGTCAGGATTTGTCCCGACCTCCTATCGAGAGGCATTAGAGCGAGCACTCATCATTGAGATGACTCAGCACAGATTGTTTGGGGGTAAGAAGAAGGGGAAGCAAGCGGTAGCGGACTCAGCTCAGACACAGCAGCCGCAGACTACTGGACAGAAGCGCGGCAGCTAGGGTCAGTTCGCTCAGGGCACTTCTGAGGCATCATCCAGGCCCCAGAAGTCAGGTCGTACTTCGGCAGGATCCTTTCGATCTCCTCAGCAGAATCAGGAGAGATCTACTGATGGATCATACTGTGTACAGTGTGGTTCTCGAGAGCATAGTAGGGAGGATTGCCCACTTGAGCATTCGGTTTGCTACTATTGTAAGCTACCAAGGCATATACGGCGAGATTGTGCGTTGAAAGCACAGCATGAGGGTACGAGAGCTACTGGACAGAGCGGGCAGATGAGTCAGTCAGGACATCATAGGGGAGGGTATAGGACACAGTCTTCTTTCCGTCAGCCGTAGTCCGCCCCTCCAGCACCTGTCTACTGTATGCCAGGATATGAGGCTTGCTACACCTCGGTTGTATTGCCGAGTTCAGCATTAGGATCTCAGCAGCAGTGTATTCCTCTGCATCAGGATTATCCACCGTATCAGCCGCAGTCTCCGCTGCAGTATCAGCCACGGCCACAGTAGTACCCGACAGTACCACCCCCACCGCCGGAGACTGGACGAGCGTATCAGCCGCAGTCTCAGCGGCAGTATCTGTTGGTGCAGAAAGCACCAAAGTCAAACCTGCGTTTTGATAATGGCAATAGGGTTCAAAAGTTAAGTCTTAGTTGTTTTCTAACAAGTTATTCTAGTGTGCAGAGAAAAAATTCCTTGCGAAGGAATGCTAGGCACCTGGCGAAGGACTGCCAGGATACAAAGCCCTAGCGAAGGACTGCTAGGCAACTGGCGAAGGACTGTCAGTATCCAAGTCCTAGCGAAGGAATGCTAGGCACCTGGCGAAGAACTGCCAGGATACAAAGCCCTAGCGAAGGACTGCTAGGCAACTGGCGAAGGACTGCCTGGATACAAAGCCCTAGCAAAGGGCTGCTAGGCAACTGGCGAAGGACTGCCAGTATCCAAGCCCTAGCGAAGGACTGCTAGGCTCCGAGCAAAGGACAACTCGGTATCCAAGACCTAGCGAAGGACCGCTCGGCAAAAGTCCAAACCAAAGGAACGGTTGGCATCAGATAAACTCTCCCGAGAGGAGTAGGTGAGGACGCGTTCCCCGTCGAGGGAACAGTAGGCGTCGGTTCGACCTAGGGTTCCATTTGGGAGGCCCAAAGTCAGAACCAAGACAGCTAAGGCTGTATAAACTAACAAATTAATGCTTTATATTGTTTTCGGACTAACCCTGGATGCAGGACCAAAGGAACGTGTGTCTGCAGCTCAGAGAGCCTCAAAGGAGTGAGGCAGCAGCTGAGTAGGGCGCCCCCAAGGTGAACAAGAAACAAGTGAAGCAAGAAGGAGCTTCGGCTGACTACTGGTCGGGGCACCCTCAGCAGCCAGGGCGCCCTCAGCAGCCAGGGCGCCCTCAGCGCCCAGGGCGCCTTCAGTAGTAAAGCGCCCCGCACCTATGCCAGCGAAGCCGATCAACTCTATCCAGCCGAGAAGCCCGCGCGGAAAAAGTCAAGCAAGGCGCCCTCAACGTCCAGGGCGCCCCCAGGGTCAAACCTCATCCCTATTCAGGTGGGATAAAGCTTGACCGAGAGGATTAGGGATCGCTTGACATGTGGCAGGGCGCCCCCGACGTCCAGGGCGCCCCTAGGAGCTATAAATAGCCCCCAACGCCCAAGCTTCTGAACACAACTTCTGAATCAACTCTTCTACGCTCTTCTGCACTTGCGCCTCGCCTCAGAGTCATTCCAACTCGTGCCGACGACGTCCCGCTGCTCAGAAAAAGCCGATCTACCCCGGACGTCGGTAAAAGAGCTATTTTAAAGTTTACTGTACTTAATTCTAATTCTGTAATCTTTTGTAAACGACTTTGCGCCTGATATAGAATTGCCCAAAGTAAACGGTCAACGACCGTGGGCCTTGGAGTAGGAGTCGACCCAGGCTCCGAACCAAGTAAAAACGACTGTGTCTCAGTGTTATTACTGTTTCTTATTTTTTCGCTGTGCACCTGCTCTTAATTTTCCGAAAAACGAGAACCGATATTCACCCCCTCTATCGGCTCTATCGATCCAACAAGTGGTATCAGAGCGGGGAAGTTCAAACCTGGTGCAACCACCAGTTTGAAATTTTTTTCGGATCTTTATTTTCTATTTTTTTTTCGATTTTACGTTAAATATTTCGTTCGATTTTTTTTTGTTAAAGCGAGGTTGGTGCAACACCCCTCGTTATCTTATTTATCTCGCTCTACTAATCCAAGACCTAGTCTTGGAAAAATTTTTTTTGTTAATTTTCTGTTTCAGATCAAATGGCCATGCAAGAAGGTTTTAGCACCGCCAGACCTCCACTATTCAGTGGAGAAGACTTTTCTTACTGGAAAAGTCGCACGGAGGTCCACCTGAAAACTCAGGTGGACATGTGGATCATTATCCAGTCCGGTCTGGAGATCCCCAAAAACGCCGAAGGACTACCTCAAAGCTACTCAGAATGGGACACCGCTCTGAAGCGCAAGATAGAAGCCGACGCAAAAAAGCAACTCAGACTCTCCAATGCGGATTGACGAAAGAAGAGCTGAACCGCGTGGGCCCCTTCAATAGTGCCAAGGAGCTGTGGGCAAAATTGATCGAGCTGCACGAAGGAACGTCAGATACTCGAATCAGTAAGAGAGATCTGCTTCTGAACAAACTCTACACCATCAAGATGGCTGACAACGAAACAGCAGCCCAGCTCCACGCACGAATCCAAGAGTTAATGAACGGTCTTCACACTATAGGTCACAAGGTTGAAAACCGTGACTTAATAAGGTATGCCCTAAACGCTTTCCCTAGAAGCACCTTGTGGGCATCTATGGTAGATGCATACAAGGTCTCAAGGGATCTTTCAAAAATAAAATTAGACGAATTATTTTCCGAACTAGAACTGCACGAACAAACTAACACCAATATGGTCGAGAAAGGTATTGCTTTCGTTGCAGGTAAAACTGGAAGGACAACAAAGAAAAAGCCTGAACCTGAACATGAGTCCAACTCAGACTCAGACTCAGAAGACGAAGAAGGAGATCAAACTAAGCTGGTCCGACTAGCCCGAAGCTACTACAAAGAGCTGAAGAACCGAACCAACAGACGGAAAGCCGGTCGAAGAAAGGACGAACCAGCTGAACCCACAAACAAGCCCAACGTGTAACGCCCCAAAATTCCCATTTTTAGTTCTTAAAGTCCTTAGAATTATTTAGAAATGGTTTAAAAATATTCTAGATATTTTTAGGAATTTTTAGAGTATTTTTATGGAATTTTCCGAGTCCGTTTGGTATTTTTGGAAAAAGAAAAAGAAAAGGAAAATAGAAAAAACCACTAAGGGGCAGCCGGAAATCGAACCCGCGACCACCACGAGACCAAGGGAGCGCGCGACCAGCTGGGCTAGGTATCAAGCACAAAAAAGGAAGGAGAGACATATATTTAAGCTGTAGTTAAGTTAATCCGCCCCATGAGTATAAATAGGTTATTAAAGAGAGAAGTTTTATTTTCTCTCAAACCCTCTCCCTCTCCCAAGTTTGCGCCGACCCCTCTCTTCCCTCTCCTCTCTTGGGCGACACCAACACCAAGGCTAAGAGGGCCGGCCAAGACGCTTCTCCAAGAGATTTTCCTATATTCGGGATCCCCGCGACGAGAGGAACGCGTAGGTGTGAAGAATTCTCCGAGATCTCAAGTTTCTCTCGAACCTCCGACGCCGTTCTTGGTTGTAAGTCCAAGATATCAATGTAAGTACTGCTCACCTGCAGTAAGAGGTGGTTTTTCCGCGAGAATTTCCTTTAAAAGTTTTTAGAAGAGATATTTCATTTTTGTTTGAGTTTTTGCATGTGATCTTAGTTCATTATATGCTTATATATGTTGATTAATACCCTATGTGAGTTTAGGGTCCAAGAAAAGCTATGAGAAAAGAAAAGAGAAGATAAAGATAAGAAAAGAAAAGGCCAAGGCCTTAAGAAATCCCCAAAAGTCAAGACTTAGGGATTTTAGCACGCAAGGTGCTCCAGAAAATGCCAAGGCATTTACAGATAAGAAAGAAAAGAAAGAAAAGCTATTTTATTTTCTAAGGCCAGTACCCAGCGTCCAAGGGCGTCGTTAAAGAAATCCAGGTGTCCAATTCCAAGGTCTTGGCCCTGGTAGACCAAGGTCTGCTCTATTAGGATTGGTGGCTCGCTACCCCAACCTTTTAGGGAACGCGCATATCAGATGGTACTTACGTCTTCAGTGGATCCGAGTGATTAGTATTTTCAAGTATATGCTTTAGCAAAGTTTCGAAAATTTAAAGAGTTTTCAAAAAGTTAAAGAATAGCTAAAGTTTCAAGTTGAGCCAAGAAAAGTAAATTGAGATTTATTATTGCTTGAGTATGCATGTTTTGAGTTATACATGTTCTTAGTTTTCTTTCAAGCATATTAGTATCTCATATGATTTTCAGTTTGATCTAGAAGCATGTTTGCACATTTCGAGATTTTGTGAGCTAGATAGTACTTACTAAGCTTTTTGCTTACTAGTTGCATTTCCTCTTATTGCAGATAAAGGTAAAGGCAAGCAATTCTGAAGGAAGACGACGAGGCGGTGCTGAGTAGAGTGTGTGTGGTGGCTGATTATGGAGAGATCTTTGAGACGAGACAATTTAGTTATTTGAATTGCAATGTTTAAGTTTATTCAAATTTCAAGTTCTTGCTTATGGAGAATATAGAGCATTTGAGTTTTGGATAGTTTGACATGCTCAATTTCTTAGAGTAAAGATTTCATGTCATTTCATTTAGCATACATATCCTTATGATTGCATTGGATGAGTAGAAGTGTAAGTAATTAGAGATATTGATACTTTGATAGAGAAAAAGGTGTTTGTGCCAAGATAGTATCAATTTCCCTTTGAATCAAGTTTTTATTGCTTAAAAATGTTTAGAAAAGTTGCAATCACATTTCATAATGCTTTAGCAAGGTCATAGAACATGTATTTGGTGTTATGAATGCATAGGAGTCAAGATTGGTACAAACTCTATTGTTAAAGTTTATATAAACATGTTTAGTTTATTTTCTTCCATAAAAGTCCTAAATTCAAGTTTATGGATTCGTTTGATTGGCTAAATTGTTTAGGAAACTGACATAGAGTATAGAAATGGTGTCGTAGGTTGATATGGCTCGAAACTGAATGAATGGTGGACTTAAGAAGCAAGAGCCGAAAACCTGTAAAACTGCTCACAGGCGTATCAGTCGACTGCCACGTCATCAGTCGACTGGTACGGGCAGTTTGAGTTGGGTGAGGCTTGTTTCGATAAGTATCAACTACGAGTTTTGAGATAGTAAGTGTGATATGTTAATATGTATGATTGCTCAAGTTAGAATATGATTGTTAGATGAATTTAAAAGTTTAAAAAAAAAAGATTTCCGCATTTTACTTTTAGTCATGTATCTAAAGTCGAGAAGTAGAGAGGAAAGTAACGATCCGTCTAAAGACAGTAAGAAGGCGGGTCGCTACAGGTGGTATCAGAGCAGTTCCCATTCTCCAGCATCACACACACATCAGCATCAACCTTGCCGTCTTCAAGTAAGAAAGCTTTAAGTTTCAGTTTTTTTCATTGCTCCTTTATTTAATTGCAGTATAGAGAAATGCTTAAGTACTACTCACATGTGCATAGAACAAGGAAGCATGTTTAATCCCTTAGTATCACGGAATCATGTTTAATCCCTAGAATGGATATCAGATTTCTAAGTAAGAAGATAAGTTTATATCTAGAGATGTAATAGTGATTTCTTGTTCCCTTATGCATTATTAGATGGCAAGAAGAGGCCGAGCTCCTAATGCTAATAACAGAACTCCAGTTCAAGATAACAGTGAGCCTGGCACAGAACAGCCAAACCTGATGGCAGTCATTGCTCAAATGCAAGCCCAGATTACAGAACAACAGAAGACCATCGCCACACTGATGGCGAATCAGCACCCAGTGCCCCCTACACCACCCACAGCAGGAGTGGGAACTCCAGTGGTGACTGAAGTTCCACCCGTCACACAGGAGACCCCTGCCGTGAACCGAAGACAAGAAGCATACCTCGTCCAGTGGCAGAGGCTGAAACCAGAAAGCTTCTCAGGCACGACTGAGCCCTGGGATGCCCAGGCTTGGTTGAAGACTTTAGAGAGCACGATGGAGCTTCTTGACTGGCCAAAGGTCGAGAAGGTCAAATGTGCCTCCTTCTGCCTAACTGGAGATGCTCGTATGTGGTGGGAGCGAGTCAAGAGTAAGAAGATAGTCAACCAGATGAGCTGGGCAGATTTTGAGCACGAGTTCTATGAGGAATTCTTCCACATGAAGGTTACCAACAAGCACTTCGAGGACTTCATGGAATTCAGACAGGGTAGCCTACCAGTGGGAGAAGCAGTTGCAAAGTTCAACAGACTAGCTCGCCTCTGCCCAGAGCTAGTCAGCACAGAGAAGGAGCGAGTCAGACTGATGCTTCGCATGCTGAACCCGGAGATAGCACTCAACGTGAACAGCGGGATGCACCGACCCCAGACCAGCGAGGAGTTGGTCAGTAGTGCTCTAATCTCAGAGCACTACCTGAATAGCATCAAGGCACAGCAAGCACAGCAGAAGCCAGTCCTGATTGAGAACAAGACAATAGGAGGCCAGAAGCCTCAGCCAAATAGCCAGAACTGGAAGAACAAGAACCACAAAAGGAAGCAGTGGCCTGGCAGCCAGAAGGAAAACCAGAGAATAAGCAAGCTAGGTATCCACCTTGTCCTAAGTGTGGGAGGAACCATCCAGGAACATGCCTTTTGGGTGTAACTGGATGCTATTCATGTGGACAAGAGGGACACAGATCCAAAGACTGCCCAAACAAGTTCAAGGTACTTCCTCAGCAGTCCGTACAGTATGGAGGCCAGCCTCAGTTACATTACATGCCTACTATACTGGAGGGACCTCAGATCAGTCAGGGAGGGTTGGAAGCAGCACCAGTTCCAACCCATGCCAGAGTCTTTTCCCTCACGAAGGAAGAAGCTGCCAGCGCCTCCACGGTCGTAACAGGTCAAATAGTTATTTTTCAGCATTTAGCTACTACACTGTTTGACACTGGGGCGACCCATTCTTTCGTATCAGTACCTTTTGCTAGTAAGTTACAGGTGCCTACAGAGAGTTGGGAGTCTAGATTCCTGACAACTCTCCCTTCAGGGGAAATCATGGAATCCACCCAGAGGCTCCGGGCTGTGCCAATCAAGATTTCAGACCGAGAGCTATATGTCGATCTGATAGTCCTTGCGATGCAGGACTTCGACATCATACTGGGCATGGATTTCCTCAGTAAGTACAGCGCTTCAGTGGATTGCCGTAGAAGGAGGGTGGTTTTCAGCCCAGAAGGAGAACCACCATTCGAGTTTCAAGGAGCCTCAAGGAGGAAGACTCAGAATTTCTCTCAGCCTTGGCAGCCCACCAGATGCTAGAGCAGAGGGTGTGCTGGTTTTCTTGCACACATAGTGGACAAAGCAAGCAAAGAACTCAAGCAGGAGGATGTACGGGTAGTCTGCGAATATCCAGAAGTGTTCCCAGAAGAATTACCTGGACTACCTCCAACAGAGAAGTGGAATTCGAGATCGAGCTAGTGCCCGGTACCGGNAATTGCAACGTATAGGAAAATGCTTAAGTACTTACTCATATGTGCATAGAACAAGGAAGTATGTTTAATACCTTAGTATCACGGAATCATGTTTAATCCCTAGAATGGATATTAGAGAAATGCTTAAGTACTTACTGGATTTGCCCAAAAGTAAGTTTTGGGATTATGGCACGCAAGATGCTTGATAAAAGTTTTGAGCAAGACCAAGGTCTTACTAAGCCCTAGAACGAGTTCTAGGATTAAGAAATGAGATAAGAATCAAGACCAAGGTCTTGTTATATCCTAAAGCAAGTTTGGGAACATTACCATTAAGTGTTAAGTTATACATTTGAGAACGTCCTAGAAAGGCCCAAAACGAGGAGCAAGCTCCTAGAGGGCAAGAGGCAACAGAGTCAGTACCCCCACCAAATCTCTTAGACGTGGTGGCTCAGTTACAGAGACAGTTAGCAGAACAACAGCAAGTTATTACCACTAGGATGGCTAACCAACAGGTCGTTATTATTACCTCGCCAGTGGCGAATGTAGTGGCACCAGTTGTGATCGAAGACCCATCAATTACATCTGTAGTTCGGCAAGAGGAGTAAGGCAAGAAGCGTACCTCATTCAGTAGGAGAAACTGAAGCCAGGGAACTTCCCAGGCACAAGCAAACCATGGGATGCTTAAGCATGGTTCAAAACGTTGGAAAGAATAGTAGGGCTACTGGACTGGCATGAGGTAGAGAAGATAAAGTGTGCATCTTTCTGCCTTACGGGAGATGCTAGAATATAGTGGAAGAGAGTCAAGGCCAAGAGAAATGTCAGCCAGATGACATGGGCCGACTTCGAGACTGAGTTCTTCGAAGAATACTCTCACATGCAAGTAACCAACAAGCATTATGATGAATTCACGGAGTTCAGACAAGGAGAACTATCCGTGGTGAAGCAGTGAAGATGTTTAAGCGGTTAGCTCATCTGTGCCCAGAGCTAGTTAGCACAGAAAAAGAGATAGTTAGGCTAATGCTCAAGATGTTAAGGCCTGAGATAGCGTTGGAGGGGGCTAGCGGTGTTAAGAGGCTGCAAACCTCCGAGGAACTAATAAGTAGTGCTTTGATCACTGAGCACTACTTAAACAGTATAAAGGCCACCAGAAAGGTTGAACGATGAAGTTCTTAACAACCTTACCGTCAGGGGAAGTAATGGCCTCTACTGAGAGGCTAAGGGCAGTATCAATCTAGATTTCTAACCGAGAGCTCTACAGTGACTTGTTAGTCCTTGAGATGAAGGATTACGATGTCATTTTAGGAATGGACTTCTTGAGCAAGTATAATGCCTCTATAGACTGCCGCAAGAAAAAGTCAAGTTCACACCAGAAGCAGAACCTTCGGTTGAGTTTATTGGAGACCCAAGGAGAAAGATAGATAGGTTCCTACCTACCTTACAAGCTCAGAGAATGTCAGAGAAGGGGTGCTCTGGTTTCTAGCACACATAGTGGACGCAGAAGCAAAGAAAGAACTCGAGCAGGAGGATGTACGGGTAGTCTGCGAATATCCAGAAGTGTTCCCAGAAGAATTACCTGGACTACCTCCCAACAGAGAAGTGGAATTCGAGATCGAGCTAGTGCCCGGTACCGGTCCGGTCTCGAAGGCCCCATATCGTATGTCTCCAGCAGAGTTGAAGGAATTACAAGAGCAACTCCAGGAGCTACTGGACAAGGGCTTCATTCGCCCGAGTCATTCACCCTGGGGAGCTCCTGTACTTTTCGTCAAGAAGAAGGATGGGTCTATGCGTCTGTGCATAGACTACAGAGCTCTGAACAAGGTAACCATCAAGAACAAGTACCCCCTTCCTAGAATAGATGATTTATTTGATCAACTCAAAGGGGCTACAGTGTTCTCGAAGATAGATCTACGTTCTGGGTATCATCAGCTGAAGGTTAAAGAAAGTGACATTCCCAGGACGGCTTTCAGGACGAGATACGGCCACTATGAATTTGTGGTAATGCCTTTTGGAGTAACCAATGCTCCAGCAGTCTTCATGGAGCTGATGAACCATATCTTTAGGGAGTATCTCGATAAATTCGTCATTGTGTTTATTGATGATATTCTCATATACTCACAGACTCCAGAGGACCATGCTACACACTTGAGGATAGTGCTGCAGATCCTTCAGCAGGAGAAGCTCTATGCAAAATTCTCAAAGTGTGAGTTTTGGCTAGATCAGGTGTCCTTCCTAGGTCACATTGTATCCAAAGAAGGCATTCAAGTTGATCCAGCCAAGATAGAAGCAGTCAGCAACTGGTGTAGACCCAAGAATGCCAGTGAAATCAGAAGCTTCTTAGGCTTGGCAGGATATTACAGAAAATTTGTGGAGAACTTTTCTAGAGTAGCCTCTCCACTCACAGCCTTGACCAGAAAGAACAAGAAGTTTGAATGGTCAGATAAATGCGAGCACAGTTTTCTAGAGCTGAAGAAGAGATTGACTAGTGCTCCCATCCTGACTGTTCCAGAGAGTGACAAGGCCTTTGACATCTATAGTGATGCATCCAAGATGGGCCTTGGAGCTGTCCTCATGCAAGATGGTAAAGTAATAGCATACGCCTCCAGACAGCTCAAGGACTATGAGAAGAATTACCCTACACACGACCTTGAGCTAGCCGCTGTGGTTTTTGCACTGAAGCTTTGGAGACACTACCTGTATGGAGTGCAGTGCAGAATCTTCACAGACCATCAGAGTTTGAAGTACTTCTTCACTCAGAAAGATCTAAATATGAGGCAGCGCAGGTGGCTAGAGTTGGTCAAAGATTATGACTGTGAAATCCTCTACCACCCAGGTAAAGCTAATAAAGTGGCAGATGCACTGAGCAGAAAATCCTGTGCGGCACTGATGTCCTTATCATCACTGTCTCTACCACTTCAGAAAGAAATAAAGAATTTTGGAGTCGAAGTAATAATTGGGCAACTTTCTGCATTGACTTTAGAGTCGACCCTGCTTATAGATATACAAGAAAAGCAAGATCAAGACCCAGAAATCCAGAAGATCAAGCAGGGGATCCAAGAGGCAGAAAATTCAGAGTTTCGAGTATCAGATAGTGGCATGCTTTATTTTGGAGACCGCCTTTGCGTCCCCAATGATGAGGGACTAAGAAAGAATATTTTAGAAGAAGCCCACAGTACCCCGTACTCCATGCATCATGGTTCTACCAAGATGTACCAAGATTTAAAGCAAAGGTTCTGGTGGTCTGGACTCAAGAGAGACGTGGCCAGATATATCAGTACCTGCTTGACCTGCCAGAGGGTCAAAGCCGAGCACCAGAGACCAGGAGGAGTTCTGCAGCCACTTCCCATTCCAGAGTGGAAGTGGGAAGAAATATCCATGGACTTTATCACAAGTCTTCCAAGAACCACCCATGGACACGATGCAATTTGGGTGATAGTGGACAGATTGACCAAGTCTGCCCACTTCCTAGCCATCAAGTTGTCGCATTCGGTAGAGCAATTAGCACAGCTGTACGTGAAGGAAATAATCAGGCTTCACGGAGTCCCGAAGTCGATCGTTTCTGACAGAGACGGGCGATTCATCTCCCATTTTTGGCGGTGTGTTCAGGACGCCCTAGGCACCAGACTTCAGTTCAGCACAGCCTTCCATCCCCAGACAGATGGACAAACAGAGAGAGTAAATCAGATTTTAGAAGACATGCTCAGGGCTTGTGCGTTGGACTTTAAGGGTAGTTGGTGCAAGTACCTATGCTTAGCTGAGTTTGCCTACAACAATAGCTATCAGGCCACTATCAAAATGTCACCTTATGAGGCATTGTATGACAGAAAATGTAGATCACCCATATGTTGGCAAGAAGCTGGGGAGAAGAAAGAGATGGAGTCAGAACTAGGCAGCCAGACTGAGTTTATAGATGAGACCACTCAGGCTATCCAGACGATCCGCCAGAGGATTGAGACTGCACAGAGTAGACAGAAAAGTTATGCTGACACGCGCCGTAGGCCACTTGAATTCCAAGTTGGAGATTCAGTATTTCTCAGGGTCACTCCTATGAAGGGAGTGATGAGATTTGGCAAAAAGGGCAAGCTGAGTCCCCGCTACATAGGACCCTATGAAATTATAAAGAGAGTTGGGAAGGTAGCCTATGAGCTGGACTTACCAGAGGATATGTCAGCTATCCACAGTACATTTCATGTCTCTATGCTAAAGAAGTGTATTCACGATCCCAATCAAGTGATTCAGCCTCAGTCAGTACAGATCCAGGAAGATCTTAGCTATGAGAGCAGACCGACACAGATAGTGGACAAAGCAGTTAAGAGATTAAGAAACAAAGAAGTGCCACTAGTGAAGGTTATCTGGCAGAATCAAAAGCATGAAGAGGCTACTTGGGAATGCGAGGACAGCATGAGAGAGAGATATCCAGAATTATTCTAAGTTCGAGGACGAACTTTTCATAAGGTATGGGGGATTGTAACGCCCCAAAATTTCCATTTTTAGTTCTTAAAGTTCTTAGAATTATTTAGAAATGGTTTAGAAATATTCTAGATATTTTTAGGAATTTTTAGAGTATTTTTATGGAATTTTCCGAGTCCGTTTGGTGTTTTTAGAAAAAGAAAAATAAAAAAAAGAAAAATAATAAAAACGTTTAAGGGCAGCCGGTGGATTGAACCCGCGACCACCACGAAACAGCCCGCGCGCGCAACCAGCCGGGCTAGGGTATCAAGCACAGAAAAAGAAGGAGAGACCTATATTTAAGGGGTAGTTAGGTCGATTTGCCCCCATAAGTATAAATGGAAAAAACAATTAAGTGCATCTGGTGGATCGAACCCGCGACCAGCACGGAACCAGAAACGCGCGCGACCAGCTGGGCTAGGGTATCAAGCACAAAAAAGGATGGAGAGACCTATATTTAAGGTGTAGTTAGGTTAATCCGCCCCATAAGTATAAATAGGTAATTAAAGAGAGAAGTTTTATTTTCTCTCCTCTCCAAACCCTCACGCCGACCCCTCCTTTTCTGGGCGAAACTACACCAAGCTCTAGGGGGCCGGTCAAGGCTCTTCTCCAAGAGATAATTCTATATTCGGGATCCCCGCGGCGAGAGGAACGCGTAGACGTGAAGAATTCTCCGAGATCTCAAGTTTCTCTCGAGTCCTAGACGTCAATCTTGGTTGTAAGTCCAAGATATCAATGTAAGTACTGCTCACCTGCAGTAAGAGGCGGTTTTACCGCGAGAATTTCCTTTAAAAGTTTTTAAAAGAGAATTTTTCCTTTTTGCTTTAGTTTTTGCATGTGATCTTAGTTTCTTATATGCTTGTATATGTTTGATAAGCACCCTATGTGAGTTTAGGGCCAAGAAAGTTATGAGAAAAGAAAAGAAGATAAAGATAAGAAAAGAAAAGGCCAAGGCCTTAAGAAAATCCCCAAAAGTCAAGACTTAGGGATTTTAGCACGCAAGGTGCTCCAGAAAATGCCAAGGCATTTACAGATAAGAAAGAAAAGAAAGAAAAGCTATTTTATTTTCTAAGGCCAGTACCCGGCGTCCAAGGGCGTCGTTAAAGAAATCCAGGTGTCCAATTCCAAGGTCTTGGCCCTGGTAGACCAAGGTCTGCTCTATTAGGATTGGTGGCTCGCTACCCCAACCTTTTAGGGAACGCGCATCAGATGGTACTTACGTCTTCAGTGGATCCAAGTGATTATTATTTTCAAGTATATGCTTTAGCAAAGTTTTCTAAAGTTTTAAGAAAGTTTTCAAAAGATAAAGAATAGCTAAAGTTTCAAGTTGAGCCAAGAAAAGTAAATTGAGATTTATCATTGCTTGAGTATGCATGTTTTGAGTTATACATGTTCTTAGTTTTCTTTCAAGCATATTAGTATCTCATATGATTTCATATTGTCCTAAAAGCATGTTTGCACATTTCGAGATTTTGTGAGCTAGATAGTACTTACTAAGCTTTATGCTTATAGATGCATTTCCTCTTATTGCAGATAAAGGTAAAGGCAAGCAATTCTGAAGGAAGACGACGAGGCGGTGCTGAGTAGAGTGTGTGTGGTGGCTGATTATGGAGAGATCTTTGAGACGAGACAATTTAGTTATTTGAATTGCAATGTTTAAGTTTATTCAAATTTCAAGTTCTTGCTTATGGAGATTATAGAGTAGTTGAGTTTTGGATAGTTTTACATGCTCAATTTCTTAGAGTAAAGATTCCATGTCATTTCATTTAGCATACATATCCTTATGATTGCATTGGATGAGTAGAAGTGTAAGTAGTTAGAGATATTGATACTTTGTTAGAGAAAAAGGTGTTTGTGCCAAGATAGTATCAATTTCCCTTTGAATCAAGTTTTTATTGCTTAAAAATGTTTAGAAAAGTTGCAATCACATTTCATAATGCATTAGCAAGGTTGTAGAACAGGTATTTGGCGTTATGAATGCATAGGAGTCAAGATTGGTACAAACTCTATTGTTAAAGTTTATATAAACTTGTTTAGTTTATTTTCTTCCATAAAAGTCCTAAATTCAAGTTTATGGATTCGTTTGATTGGCTAAATTGTTTAGGAAACTGACATAGAGTATAGAAATGGCATCATAGTATTATATGGCTCGAAAATACATGATTGGTGGACCTTTGAAGCAAGTGCCGAAACCTGTAATTCAGATCACAGGCCTATCAGTCGACTGATGCAGTATCAGTCGACTGATACCTGCAGTTTGAGTTGGGCGAGGCAAGCAACAAGTGTACCAATTGCGAGTTTTCGGGATGGTAAGTGTGATATGTTAATATGTATGATTGCTTGAGTTAGAATATGATTGTTAGGTGAATTTAAAAGTTAAAAAAAAAAGATTTCCGCATTTTACTATTAGTCATGTATCAAAAGTTGAGAAGTAGAGGAAAGTAACGATCCGTCTGAAGGTAGAGAAGGCGGGTCGCTACACCTAATCCAAGGCCAAAAAGAAAAATTACCAAGGCTATATTAGAAAACCAAGCCTTGAGGAGGTAATGATTGAAAATCAAGTTTTGAGGTCAAAACTTGATAAATTAGAAAAATCCCTCAAAAGAATAGAAAATCTATTTAAGGGATCTAAGGATCAAAACCTAGATTTAGGAGATCAAGGACCCTCTAGGAGCAAGAAAGGTTTGGGGTACAAACCTAAGACTAAGGATGATGGTCCATCCTATCATAGAGTTCTATATAAATATGGAACTAAATCTAGGTCTAGGAGTCAAGTCAAGGCCGTAAGGGAAGCCATCCCTAGAGTTGACCAAGACAAGACAAAGGTGACTAAGGCTTCGGAAAAGCCTAAGAAAGTCTTTAGGAAGGTTTCAAGGGAAGTTATCCCTAGTGAATACCTAGAACACTCAAGGAGCACCAATAGGTTTTCGGTTCCTAAGAGTGTGTTCGCCACACCCTAGATAGGTCTAGGGAGTGTCAACTCTAATTGGAAGGGTAGTTAACCCAACCTTGATGAAGTTAGCACTTTGGGATATTTTCAAGGAATTACTACCCTTGAAAATGAAGGATTCATTTATTTACTCTAGAAGGAGTAAATTTGTGCCAAACTATATCTTTGGAGGATTAAACTTGATAAAGTTGGCACAACTAGGTTAGAATCCAAAGATAGGCCAAGTTGGGGAGTTTTGGCATTATCTTGGAAATTAGGGCAAATTTAGGATTATCAATGGCTTAGCGATGAGTTATTGATACTTAGATAGGAAATCTAGGTATTTTCTTTTATGCTTATGTGCCATGTTTTGTATGCCCTATCACATGCCATGACGTCATGTTTTATCATTCATACTTATTATGAAAATATTACATGTCATGTCATACATGCATCATATAGTTATAATTTCCTTTGAAAATCCTAATATGATGCATGTCATAGTCATTAATCACGCATAAATCAATTTTTATTGAAATTAAGGACATTGGCATTAATTGACATCCTAGGTGGATGATCAAGGTTTATAATGCCTAGGTAGAAATGCATGAACCCTTAGATTAGGGAGAACATGACTTTCACATCTCACTAAGACCATAAGTTGACTTGTGTGTGTTTTTGAGACACATTAGAAACAAGTGAGATGTTAGGGTGATGAACAAAACTCAAGGTGTTGATAAAGTACATCATATTTGAGTTTTAGTATCATCAAAACATGAGATTCAATGAACTCCAATCATTGGGAAAGCTAATGTACAAGTCATGTGCATTTAGCCCAAGGAACATGGTTGGATATTGTTTTTGAAAAACATTTTAAAACTATCTTGGAAAACCTTGGTAAAGACTATCTTTTGATAGCACTCATCATTGATGAAATGGATACAAAATAGAGTAAAACATTGAAATGTTTCAATGGTTTCTAATTTTGTGTCAATCTTTGAAAAAGAAGGTTATTTTCATAGAAAATTATTTTTCCTTGATAGTATATGGTATAAATAATGTCTACACAAAATTTTAGGATTTTTCAAATTTTGTAGAATTATTTAGGAGTTTCTGAAATTCGAATATGAAATTGTTTTCAGATTTCAGAAACTCTCAATCGATCAGGTGATCGATTGGGGCAGTAGCCAATCGATTGGTCAATCGATTGGTGGATCTTTTTGCGAGCACAGAAGCTCGCGTAATCGATCATTTGATCGATTACAGTTAGCCGTAATCGATCCGTTGATCGATTAGGTTAATTTAATCGATTGGTTCCCAACACCAATCGATTGGTGAGACTGAAACTGTCAGTTTTCAGTTCATTAACCCATTTTTGAGTAACCTAACAATCCCTAACCCCTTGGAATACATTTATAAGTATATTTAGGTAAATTTAATTGTGAAATCAAAAAGGGAAACGGTTCGGTGAACATTTAAGGGTTAAGGAGAGGTTTTGGTTCAAGTTTTGAATCTCAAAATCTCAATCACCTCAAGTTGAGTTTTCCTAAAGGTTTTAGGAACGCAAAAATCATTGTTGGTGCAGTGATAGAGGTTTAGAACATGTTTTGACGGGGAGGTCTTCCTTAACAACATGTGGTTGTATTTTTATTTTTGGTAAAATGAAAGGATGAAGATTGGAAATCTTCATTATGATGTATGCTCAAGGTTGAGCATAGGTTCAATGAAAAGTATGGGATTTTCATTGTGTATACCTTTGACCGTATAGACTTTCAGGGAGAGTGTTTGATGTGTGTCAAAGGGGGAGAAAATTGAAAGGCTAATAGGGATTAGTCTTTATCAAACATATTGTCAAACATCAAAAGGGGGAGATTGTTGGTGCAATCTTGGTTAGGTCAGGGTTGACCTAGGTTGACTAAGCTCGGGTGAGCTTGAGGTCGTATGTTTCGATGTTTGACAATGATGTTTGAATGTGACTATGGTTGAATATCATAGGAAGTCAAGTGAGTCAAGGTTGACTGGAGGCTTGACGGGAAAAGACCTAGTGGGACTAGGCACACCTAGTGGGACTAGGTGAAATCCAGGTAGATCGGGGAGATCGTACGCTGGCATGAGAAAAGACCTAGTGGGACTAGGCACACCTAGTGGGACTAGGTGAAGTCCAGCTGGATCGGGGAGATCGCAGGTTGGCAAGGGAAAAGACCTAGTGGGACTAGGTAAAGTCCAGATGGATCGGGGAGATTGCATGCTGGCAAGGTGTAAGTCTACCGAGAGACTAGACCTAATTCGAGGGTTAGGCGAATCTGGTTGGGAACCAGGTCAAGTCCGAGCTGGGAGCTAGGCAGTAGAAATCCAGGTTGGTCAACGGGGTTGACCGGACACTTGGTAAGGGATCCTAGACTTGTGGAAACAAGTTAGGTTGGACTCAATCGATTGGGTAATCGATTGAGTGAATCGATCAGTGGATCGATTAAGGAAGTTTGCGCGAGACGACAGAGGGTGGCTGAATCGATTGGGTAATCGATTCAGCCTTCCCTTAATCGATTGGGTAATCGATTAAGGTGTCTCTTGATCGATTGGAGTAATCGATCACAGAGTTTGCGCGAGAGAATAGAGAAGCTCTGAATCGATTGGGTAATCGATTCAGGGCACGGATAATCGATTGGCTAATCGATTACCATTCGAAAACTAGCCGTTGAACGGCTAAATCCTACGTGGTAATCGATTGGGTAATCGATTACCAAACCCTAGGCGTCGGGTATAAGAACTTTCGCGCAGGTTTGAAGCCGTAGCTCTTCCTCTCTTCTTCTCCAACTTCATTGCCATTTCAAGGGAAGCCTTGGAGGACATTGCTGTTGCATTTCCAAGGTTCTAGAGGCAATCACAAGCTTGAAGATAGCAAGGAAAGCAAAGAGAGTTTATTCATTGTAAATCTTGTAAGATTTCTTTTTGTATTTGCTTAGATCCTTGTTGTATCTTGTTGTAAGCTTGTAAGAGGTTTCTCCACCTCAAGAAGGAGACTTTCATAGTGCATGAGAGCGTGAGGAGAGTGGATCCTTGGATTAGTCACCCGACCGGGGTGGATACCAAGTAAATCCTTGTGTTAGCGATTGCTTGAAGTCTTCCGCCGCGACAAATCTTCTACAAGCGAATCGAAGCTAATCACCCCCCCTCTAGCTCGCCAATCGGTCCCAACACCAACTTCCCTAATCGATCACCAGACCGATCCAGGGACTCAACCTAGCCCTCCAAGCTAGGTTTTCATCCACCTTAGCCCTCCAAGCTAAGGATTTTTCACCTAATCCTCCAAGTTGGGAATTTGCACCTAACCCTCCAAGTTAGGACTTTTCACCTAGCCCTCCAAGCTAGGACTTTTCACCCAACCCCTCCGAATTAGGACTTTTCCAAACCTAGCCCTCCAAGCTAGGACCTGACCCTCCAAGCCAGGACTTTTTCACCTAACTCTCCAAGATGGGAATTTGCACCTAACCCTCCAAGTTAGGACTTTTCACCTAGCCTTCCAAGCTAGGACTTTTCACCCACCTCTTCCAAATTAGGACTTTCCAATACCTAGCCCTCCAAGCTAGGATTTTCCATAACATGCCTGATCCACGATCAGGGCTTAATCATAATCAATAATCATCCACTTAAACTTAAATCGGTGTCAACACCAAAACAACAATCAGGGTTAGACTGCATCAACACTTTCTCTAGTGGATCTACGTAAAGGCACTTGTTCTTCATGCATTGGTTCTTGAGGTTGTTGAGTTTGTTCTTCTGGGAGTTGACTGACAATGTCTTGTTGTTCTTGTATTGCATCTTGATCACTAACAGGAATAATATCCTGATCATTATCAGAAGCAATTATAGGAATATAAACCATTTCCTCTTTAAGAGTAGTAGGAATACATTCCTCCTCAAAGACAATGTCAGATACTTTATTCTTCCCCCCAAACTCAATATCCTCAAAGAACGTTGCAGTTCCCGTCTCAAAGATAGTTCGTATTTTGGGATTATAAAACTTATAGCCCCTTGATCGCTCAGAATATCCAATAAAGTAGCTACTTACTGTTCTAAAGTCTAATTTCTTTTCATGTAGCATGTATGGTCTAGCCTCAGCTGGACATCCCCAAATATGAAAATGTTTTAAACTTGTCTTTCGCTTTGTCCAAAGCTCAAAAGGTGTTTTAGTAGCTGCTTTAGTGGGTACTCGATTTAGAATGTAAGCTGTTGTCTTTAATGCTTCTCCCCAGAGTGATGTTGGTAAAGTTGAATGGCTAACCATACTCCTTACCATATCCTTAAGAGTCTGATTTCGTCGTTCAGCTACACCATTCATGCTTGGCGAGCCTGGCATGGTGTACTGTGGGACGATTCTACACTCCTCTAGGTATTGAGCAAAAGATCCTGGACGTTGTTCACCTGAACCGTCATATCTACCGTAGTATTCATCACCATGATCAAATCTGACTTTCTTAATTTTTTTGTCGAGTTGGTTTTCGACTTCAACCTTAAATGATTTGAAAACATCCAGTGTTTGAGCCTTTTCATGAATAAGAAATATGTATGCATATCTAGAATAATTATCAATGAATGATACAAAATATTGTTGGCCATTCCAAGAAGGTGTTGGAAATGGTCCACAAACATCCGTATGTATCAATTCCAATACTTCTGTAGCTCGATATGGACCTTCTTTCTTTCTTTTGGTCTGCTTGCCCTTAATGCATTCAACACAAATGTCTAGGTCCGTAAAATCGATGGAATGTAAGATTCCATCTGATACAAGTCGTTCAACTCTATTTATAGAGATATACCCTAAACGTTTGTGCCATAATGCACCTAAGTTTTCAATATTAAATTTACGCTTAGTACCACGTGATTCCACATTTAGGGTTTCAATATAAGAAGCATTTATATCAAGCATGTAGAGATTGTCATAAATGATAAGTGAACCGGTTCCAACAATAGTAGAATCAATAGATAAACTGAACTGATTGTTTCCAAATGAACAACTATAACCCAATTTGTCCAAATGAGAAACAGAAACCAAATTTCGTCTAAAAGACGGTACAACAAAAGTATCTATTAAGTCTAAATAATAACCAGTGCTTAATAACAATCTAAAATGCCCTATAGCTTCCACTTCGACCGACTTGCCATCACCTACATAGATGCATCTTTTAGCATCACTTGGCTTTCGGTAGCTCAGGCAACCCTGCATTGAAACACTGATGTTAGTAGTAGCACCGGAGTCTAACCACCAAGTGTTTCTAGGCACTGAAGCTAAATTTACTTTTGAACAAACTAAATTTAAAAATGTACCCTGTTTCGCACACCAGGCATGATACTTAGGACATTCTTTCTTGACATAATCAGGCTTATTATAGAAGAAACAACCTTTCTTATCTATGTCTTGCTTTTGTTTCTTCACATAAGGACCTTTAGTAGTCTCATTCTTTCTTTTCTTGCCCTTATCTTTAGGGGTGCTTGCTAAATAGGCACTTTCAACCTTGTTTTGCTTCAACCTCTCTTCCTCTTGAACACAATATGAAATGAGCTCGTTAAGAGTCCATTTCTCCTTTTGACAGTTATAATTGATTTGAAACTGACTGAACTGGACTGGAAGAGAAATAAGCACTAAATGCACAAGCATGTCATCCGACAACTCAAGCTTAAGTGCCTTCAACTTTGATGCAAGGTGGGAAAATTCCATGATATATTCCCGAATATTTCCCTTGCCTTGATACTTCATGAAAATCAAGTTTTTCATAAGTGTGCTTGTTTCCGCCTTATCGCTTTTGGCAAAACGCTTCTCAATCTCATTAAGATATTCTTTAGCATTGGTGATATTATTAGACACCGCACCCCTAAAAGCCTCCGGTATGCCGCGCTTGATGATCATAAGACTCATGCGGTTAGAGCGTTCCCACTTCTCATATTTAGTCCTCTGTTCAGAAGAACTAGAATCCGTAGGAGGAGTAGGTTGCTCTGTCCTGAGCCCAAGATCTAGATCCATGCTGCCGAGAACAATGAGAATGTTCTCCTTCCAATTCTTAAAATTTGTACCATTAAGGATTGACACTGAATTTAAGTTAGCAGAAATAGTAGCAACACTTGCTGAAAAGAGAACACAAGAATAATAACATAAATAACATGCTCATTGTGAATAAATTAAAATAAATGATAAATCCCATCTAAAGATACCTAGTGCAACAACAATATCAAGTCTTTGGACAGTAATATTATTTGCAAGTGGTACTCTTGTTGTAATAATCAAACACTAACAATAATGCATGACAAATAATAAACCTATCTTTGGATCAATTTATTAAATTCATGAAAAATAACAATTGTAACCTTATAATTGTTACGTGTTTATTATCACAGGTAAATATATAATTTTGTTAAATATAAATCTTCCTTTGGGCCGAGTAATACTCACAAAAATATATGCATTTACATCTTAATTAATACCTGAATAATATCTCAATATTTCAAATGAAATTAAATTCAAATAATAGAGGTCACTTTGGTGACATATAATTTAAATTTAATTTAATTTAAAATAATAGATATTAATTGACTCATATAATCCATTTAAAAAAAATTTAAATCTATATTATAAAATAAGTTAATTAAATTATTTTATCCAAATAACTTAATTAAATTATTTTATCTAAATAATTAAATTTAATGAATTATTATGAAAGGGGATAAAATAATTATGCCACATGCATAGATAGGTTGTGTATATATATACAACCTTTATTATACTACATGTTGTGTCTGTTTGTTTGTTTTTTTTAATCAAAATTATCAATTCGAAATGGACAGCACACAGACAACCACCAAAACGTGGACGTGGCCATTCTCGAACGTGGTGTCCATTGAAATCACTAATTTTTTAAAGTGTAATCATACACAATAAAAATTTGTAACATGAAACTCAACGTGAATGACGTGACACTTTTTATATACGCATTCGATTGCCACTTGGACACCAACGGCGGCCTCCGGCCGCTGCCCCGAACCATTCTATAACCTGGGGGGCATAGTGAATCCATCGAGGATCGCTATAATTAGAATGTCATGTCATTCATGTTGGGTTTCATGCTGCAAATTCTTATTGCATATCATTTTTTTTTCCTAAAATCGTAACTTTCTGAAATTGACATCTCAATCTCGCCGTCGTTCCGTCTGGCCGAACCATTGTCATCCAACGACAGTCCATGAAAAAAAAATACCAACACCGTTCCATTACAGCGACGATTTCCAGTCGTCACTGGATCATCATGATCACCAGATGCTATCGGAAATCGGCCAAGGATTTGGCCGATGTATACTATATTTCGGCATCCCGATCAAATAAATAAATGAAAAAGGGAGTTCTTACAGAACTCAACAAACACTAGAATATATGATGAACAAGACGAGCAGACGAAATTGTAAGCATACGAGAATCAAAATAGAAAATTTTCTTAAGAATTGGAAATAGATTGCTCTGATACCAATTGTAGAAAATAAATTTTAAGTCGAGAGATCTTGATTAATAATCTTAATCTCTATTTCACTTCTTAAGAAATAATAAGCATGATAATTTAACCAAAGTTGCGGAAGCGTACCGGAATCCATAGTTTGCAATCGATCCTCGGAGATGATCTTCAATTTGCAGAATTCCTTAGGTTTCCGAAGAGTTTTGTCGATGGGGAACAAAACAAAGCATCGTCTGTTGATCCTGTCGCGAAGTGAGTCGGACGCCCTTACAGCTGGGTGAGTCTCCGAGGAAGGCGAGGTCGCTGGGGTGGCGTGGCGAGCTGCAGCGCTCCCAACCTGCAAGACAAAGACCGTTAGAACCCGTCGGGAAAAGTCCCCGGCCAGACGCTCCGACAGTCAAGTCAGTACACGACGGTGGAGATGGAAGGCAATAGAACAGTAGAGAAATTGCACTATCGTGCGTACCTGGGAGATGCGGAGTAGGAGGTATATATGACCGGGGAAGCTGACAGGTTTTGCCCCGCCTGCCACTTGCCGTTGTGTGAAGAGGGCAGGGTAATGCATGCCCAGGGATGACAGGGTAAAGTGGCACATGCTGTATTAAGGAAAGGGAAACTATCAACTTAAGGGTGGCGCCATTGGACGCCGCTCGACCTGACACCAAAGCATGTGGTCGAGGAATGGGGGACAAGGTGTGGCAGACAAATCAGTACCCCGGCGAGATATCCGCCACTTGGGACCAGAACGGCTCTGACCCTGCGCCGACCTTATACCACGCCTAGTAGTCTGGTGTCAGGGAGTGATTGTGCCGACTGGGGCACTGAGCAAGGAGGCCTGCTGAGGGCCTGTGAGGGTGCCGACTGGGGCACTGAGTAAGGAGGCCGGCTGAGGGCCTATGAGGGTGCCGACTGGGGCACTGAGTAAGAAGGCCTGCTGAGGGCCTGTGAGGGTGCCGACTGGGGGCACTGAGTATCATCACCCTCGGCTCGGGCTTATTCCCGGGACGTGGGCCGCCACGCCTCAATGAGAAGCCGAACCTGGGTGGGTCTCAGACCATTTGACTCAGGAGAAGGCTCCTACCAGACTATGTGGACCATGACATGGAAGCCCCCAAGAGCCTGAGCCCGCGGGCCTCTTATTTAACGAGATCGTTCAGATCATGGGCCACCTTCCTTCTGACCGAGCGCCAGGCTGCCGGGCCAGGTCACACGCAAGCTGGCCCGGGATCATAAGCATCTCCCTCAAGTCTAGTCGAAGGAGGCACGCAGTCCGACTGACTGGACCCCACATCTGGTCTGAGCCTGGCGCGCCCCTCGGTAGGACAGGTCGTCCTCTATTGCAAATACTACAACAGACCTGTATCCCGTCGTCTCACATATCACCCGAGTCTGGCCCAGCGGTCTCGGCTAGGTCGCACGTTTCTCCCAGTCGCTCATCGGACGACTGGCATTTCTCGCCTGTTTCCATAAAGTGCAGCCCCTCGCCTGCTCGTTCTTCTTCACACACCCGAAACTGCCCGTCTTCCCCCACCGCCTTGAGTGCCGCTAGGGTTACGACAACTGCCTCGTCTCGGCCTTTCTTCGGCGACTTCTTTTCACCGGTTAGCCCCTCGCCTCCCTCTTCTCCGATGACCTCCTCTTCTTCATCTCCATCCCCGTCTCAGCCTTGGTATTCTACCATGATCACCACCCTCACTGCCCATGACCTGCTCCAGATACAATCGGACTTCCTAATCCCTGCTAACCACCTCCTGCTCTTACCTAAGTCCCACGAGCGCCCAAATTCCGCCCCTTTAGGCTACATTGCCCTGTCTCGGGATCATCTTCAAGCTGGCCTCCGTTTCCCCGTCCATCCTTTCATTGCCGCCATCTGCGACCACTTCCAGATTCCTCTATCTCAACTAGCCCCTAACGCCGTACGCCTGATATGTGGTTCGGCCGTTGTTTTCTCACTTCTTGGGATCCCCTTGATACCGGAGAACTTCCATTACCTCTTTTACCCCAAGCAGCAAGAGGTAGGCGATTTTTTCTTCCAGGCCAGGGCCAAAGCTTCCTTCCTCCTGAATTTGCCCACCTCGAACAAAGGTTGGAAAGAGCGGTACTTCTTCGTTGGGCCCATCCCCGCCCCAGGATGGCCCACTACTTGGGTTGAGGGACTTCCCGTTTCCGAGACTCTTCCTCGGCACTATCGTACTTCCGCCGACTTCTTGAGTGTCACCGCCGAGCTGGAGAATAGGCACTTCCACGGCGGACTTCTGCTGAGGGAGGGGATTCTTTCTATCTTCGGTCTGAGCCCGAGCCCCGCCCCTCCTCTGTCCGATGCTGGTAAGTCCCCCGGTGTCTGTCAGGCCATCTCTCTTTGTCATGCATGAATGTATTTGGCCTTCGCAGTTTCCCTGCTGCTATCCACGGCCCTGAAGGGAGGTTTCAGGCTGACCGAGGCCGAGCTACAGAATCGGATCACCTCTATGTTGGCCACTAGAGAAGGTGCTGTAGCGGAGACGGTTCCGGCCAACCCGACCCCGATTGTGCAAGGGTCGGGCCCCACCGCCTCGAGACCACCCCGTCCCCGACTGTCCTACCGCGTCTTCCTTCCAAACGCCGACGAGAGTCCTCCCCGACAGGGGGTTCCTCCCTTCCTTCCTCCAACAAGCATCTGGAGAAGAAGAAGAAAAAGAGAGCAGCTCCCGAGCCCGAAGCCCATTCTGCTTCTTTGGAGAAGAAGAAAAAGAAGAAGAAGAGAGCAGCTCCTGAGCCGGAAGCTCACTCTGCCTCTTTAGCCATTGTCCCGTATGTGGCCCCCGTGGTTACCTCTCCGGCCACCGTTCTCGTCGGAGACTCCCCAGTCCGCCTACCGACAATTGCCTCGGCCATTGCCCCCAACCTTGGTGCTGCGGCCGACCTCTCCGTCACCACATCACCTGCCAACCCCTCTACTACTTCGAATACTTCCGATACCTTGATGTCTGCCCGATCGGGAGCTCCTTCCGCCGAAGGTCCAACCGAGGACCTGATGATGCACCTCTTGGTGCCCTCTCGGGCAGATTGCCGCCTAAAGGTACCCCCAGGCGAGCTGCCCGAGCACTACCAGGATCTGCGTCTCTATGGGTCGGTAGCCGATCGCTATGTGATAAGTACCATTTTATTGATTATTTGAGTTGCTAAAATCCATGTTTGACCTATGTTTTTATTGTTTAATTGTGAAATTGCCCTAGATTTTAGAACTTACTCTCATTTTGGACTTAATTGTAAATTTACACATATTTGGATTATTAGGCCACTAAATTCTTGATCTATTTTTGTAGGCATGAAGGGTTCATGGACTTAGGGCATATTGGGTCAAACTTGAGTCGGAAGTGAACCGGATCGAATTATCAAGCCTACGATTAATCCAGGCCGTCCGATTCAAAAGCGGCTAGATTTGAGCCATCCGAGACCATCTGAAGCAATCCGAGCTAGGGTTAGGGTTGATCAATGCACTCTGATCAAGATCTGAAGGTTTCATCCAAATCAGAGCTCAATCAACCGTTGGATCAAGCTTGGAGGGCTCTAGATCGTCCATGCAAAGATTAGGATGGTCTGGACTATCCGTTGCAAATCTGGAGGATCCGAGCTACCATGAGGCAGATCCTGACCCCAGATCATCATCATCAAAGTTTGGCTCCAATCAGAGCAAGATCAGCCGTTGGATTTCCTCAATTCAATCTGAGTCGTCCAATGTTAATTACTTAAGGAAATTTTTGCGCAGCTTCCTCTTTGTCGCGTCTTCGCCGTTCTTCATCTTCTTCGCTGTTCTTCATCATCGTTTTTCAATTTCTACTTCCAAGAAGGCGTGACCACCTCAACTTCCATCCTAGATCAAGAATTGAATCTTTGGTGATAGTTTCTTGAAGAATTCAGCTCCATTTGCGCCGGAACAGGGATTGTTTGAGGGTTTCGGTAATTCCTCAGTCCGACCACTTTCTTCTCATCTACAATCCATTCCCAAGCGTCTGAGCCACTTGTAGGGGTTCTCAGGTGAGCTCAGACGATTCTCAAATCATCATCGCAGCTCCACCAGTTGAGATAGAGCGAATCGGATTGTAAATTCCAGCTAAGCGTAGATTTGAGCAGAATCGACTTCAGAAATGATTTTCCACTGATTTGCTGAGCCTAGGGGTTCGAAGCCAGCTCTTGCTTGACGACCAAGAAGTTCTTGAGCTGAGGAAAGGTTGAGGAGTAGTTTAGCTAGCTAATTTTCATGTTTCATAGCTGTAATTTGATTTCTGCACTTGTTCTGTTTCTGCATTTTCGTACCAGCAACTTAGTTCCAAATTTCTGAATTGTTTAGCTTAATTAGGTTTTAAATCTTCAAGTTAAGTAGTTTATGAGCTTGTTAGGTGACAATCAAATTCAATTTCAGCTAGTTTGCAGTTTCATTTCTTGCGTGCCAATTCCCAGCTTGCGTGCCATTCAAATTCTGCAAATTTTCTTTCAGTTTCTGATTTGTATCAGAGTGTTGGTTTTCTACATTGTTTCTTCATTTTAGTTGTGTTAATTCCTGCATTCGAGTCAGATATATGCTTGCTTAGTTAACTTATAGCTTAGTTTCAATTTCCTGCAATTCATTCCATGTTTTCAGCTTTGATAGTGCTGAATTTCTGCACCTACTGTTGAAGTTCTGCCCATTCAGTTTCTGAATTTTAGTGTTCTAGAAGTTCTGATTTCAGCTCATCAATTCCTTGCCTTAGTCTTGCTTAGTTCTTTCCCAATAGCCTTGTTTCCCAATTGAAACGATCAGCTTAAAATTTGAGTTGCAAGTTTACTAATTTCTTAAATTTGGTGTTAATTTTTGGCACAAAGAGTTTTCTCTTGCGTGCCAACTGATTTGAACCTTTTTGCATCCAAATTCAACTTATTTTTGTGGTATATGATTGTGTTCGAAATCAATAATTTAGCATTCACTCATTTTTGAATTTTGTTGGCAGTGGTTGGCTTCCAAAAACATTGTAGCTAGTTGAGTTGAGTTGTTTGTTTGATTTCTTAATTTCGCATGCTACTAATTGTTGCAAGTTTGTTTGTTTCCGAAAACTCCCATCACTGCCTTTACTTCATTGCTTAGCATTTCTTTTGTTTTGTTGAAATCAGAAATCAGTTTCCAAAAATTTGGTAAGTGCTTGATTAGGTTTCCATTAGGTTGAGTACTAAGTGTCATCTCTTTGTTTAGTTCATGAGTTGAGTTCTCTATTTTTCATTGTGCTTTCATATCTGAATTATAACCCAAAATCCAATTACTTATTTGAAACCCAAAAACACAAACGACACATAAACCAAGCAAGAATCAAATTATATCAACTAGCTCCGAGAAAAATACGACCTGTGGCCCCTTTGCTACATTTTCAGATTTTTTATTATAAAAAGGGTTTCCAGCATATATTCATATTTAAATTTGAGACCCACATTCGTGACAGCTCATTTTGGGTCCGTCACTATGCCCAAGGGTTCGAGGAGTCCTACTTTCGAGGCTCTCGCAACAAAGCCGATGCCTTTTTCCTTAAGGCCACTCAGGTATGTATAGATGACTTAGGCCTTTCACTGCACTCTTTAATTCTGACTCTCAGGAAGGGCGTTCTTCCTGCAGTTCGTAGGAGACTGCCACGACGTCTCTATGTCACTCCTAGCCCATAGCTCAGCACGAGCTAAGGCCGAAAGGGAGGTAAAGCGCCTGCAAATGCAGTTGGCGCACTCCCAACTAGTCGCTGACGAGCCCACACTGAACCACCTGCGAGAGGAGGTTCAAGCTTTGCAAGATCAACTATCCCACTCGGGGGAGCAACTTGAAGCAGCGCGCGGCCAAGTCGAGACTGCGCAACAAGCCACTTCCCAAGCAAACATCAGACTTTCCACCCTGAAGCACGCCGAGCGAAAAGCGTGTGCCTCGCAGGCGGAGGCTCAGACCGAGTTATCCCAGGCGAAGTCCGACCTTCAAAGGGCGTCAGTCGCCCTTGATTCTCTTCAGGCCCAACTGGAGGCCAAAGATACTACTGCTCTGGCCCAGTCACAAAGGATAACTGAGCTATCCATGGAGCTCTCCTCCAAAGATCAATTGCTGCATACCCAAAAAGAAGAGCTTGAGCAGCTGCGGAGGGAGAGGTCCGATTGGGAGGCAACCAGATCGGAGTTGACAGAGCTTCGCGCCCGTAGGGAGACTGAGCAGTCCGAGTGGGAGGCGGCTAGATCGGAGCTGATGACGCCTCGATCTTACAAGGAGACTGAAGATTTCCGACAGGAGAAGTACAGGCTTGAGTGTATCAACGACTCTACCCATATAGCCGAAATCGCCAAACGGTTCATGGACGTCATGGAGCCGCAAGGGCTGAATATCATCCGTCGACTCAGGTTAGGCGGGTATCTGTCTCCCGATATGCCTTTTATGGTCGTAAGCCTTGAGGACATGTGTGAGGACTTGCTCAGCGTGACCGATGTGCCCTTCAAGTGAAGGTTCGGCCGTCTGTACCTTTTGCCTTTCTTCTTTGTATGCTTGTGAGGGTTGTGGGTTTTGAGCGATGTGCCATTTTTGCCTTACCGATTGGAACCTCCTTGTTCCCCCTCAACTCTTTCAGGCCCATTCCCTCTGTCGAATTGTTAACGATCTCCGGGATCGCCCAACGGACCGCTCCGATCGGGACACTGCCTTACTGTGTAGATTGTTGAGCTAAAGTACCAACGGGGTCCGACCCGCTCACGAGGGCTTGGCCGTTCGGTTGGGTTGGAACCCAAGAAACGTGAGTCGTCATGCAACTGGCCGGGCTCAAAGCTCAGGGACTGACAGGGACTGGCCTGTTTATGAGTATTTTTTCGCGCCCATCCCATCGGGGCGATTCGCATCTAGATCCCTGATGCCTGCTTTAATGAGTGATGGAACAAGGCTTGGGTGACGTGACGCGTTGGGCAGCGAAACGTCCACCATCGGTCATAAGCACCTTGGGTACCGAGCCGCCCTTGCACACTTACTCTGCCTCTACCACTTCTCCACACCTTCCCCTCGCGTGACTGACCGCCGGATCTTACAGTTTACCAAGGCCTACTGCGGACGGCCAGGATGACCTGCTGTCTTCTATATAAGCAGTGTTTCACCAGCATCCCTTTCAACCCACCATACCAGTGAGACCGGTATCCCCGTCAGCCCATTATGTCTACTGACCCCGACGAAGAACCGTCCTCTTCGATGAAACCCTTCACCTCCTTTGATGATTCGTATTACTCTTCTTCGGAAGAGGTAGATCGAGAGCTCCTCGAGCTGTTTCTTCCCATAATCGTCGCTTCCCCTTATAGAGGCACTCCTAAGGGGAAAGAACCGATGAAGGCATGCCCATTTCCCCGTGCAGGAACCCCTGACACGGATGCCTTACTACTGGAGTATGGTCGTCATGCACCCCACTCAACTGTTTTCTCATCTCCACATAGCACTCCCGCTCCTTCCCGCCGAGCGAAGCGAGCCCGGGCGCCGGCTTCTGTAGAAACTACTGCCGCGGCGCCTTCGCCTTCCCGGTGACCCCCCTTTCCGGGGCACGTGTCTCCCTCGCTTGCTCCTGAGGTATCGCTTTCTCCAGCGCCTCTGGAGCTTGCCACTCCGCAGTTGGGAATCCTGTCTCGAGCGTTCTCTTCTGCTATTCTTGAGGAGGGCCTGGAGGGGTACGCTGGAGGGGAGTGCGAAGGGAAGTGCCCCTACTATCCTTCACCGTTCGATCCAGAGTGTTTTAGTATGTCGACTGGCTGGCAATATAGGCTCGGCGAATGCTGGAGGGGTTATTACCAGATGCCTCCTATCTCAGCCAATGCCAGTCCGGGAAGGCTTATTGCTTGCAGGCTCCTTGACCCTTTTCGACCCATGGGCCTCTGTGGGCGGGGATGATGCCACTGGCTCTCCTGGACCAGTCTCTCCACTTACCACCACTCCTTCGGCCACTATCTAGTGACTCGTGTTCAAGTGGTGGTCTGGATGGGAAGTCTGCAAACTTCACCCAGCCGAGAGTCCGGAAACTCTGCTCGGGCGAGAGCTCTTAGGCCCGACTCGCAAAACTTCAACTTACGAGAGGTGTTGCTTTTATTTCTCTTTTCTTTCTCCTGACTCTTGCCTTCTCTTGTTGACAGGCGTTACCGTCAGTTCAGATTTCTGAGGGGTGGGCTATACTCAGGGCGCAAATTTCTGAAGCCCATCGCCTCATCTACACTCTGTTGGCCGACCTGAAGGCCAAAGAGGAGGAGCGAGCAGCCAGTACCACGAAGCTCAACGAGCTCAAGCAAAAGCACGAGGTTCAAACGTCCGTACTGAAAGCCATTCAGCGACGCATTCAGCGCCTCAAAGACTACACTGATTCCCTCCTCCAGGGTCGGGTCCCGAAGAAAACCGGCCGAGCTACATGAGCTAAGATCAGTCATTACTGAGACCTAATCGCTTTTGCCTTTGTTAGTTGGCGAGGCCCTGAACCTTTGCCATGTAATAACTCTTGATAATAAAATGTCGTCTCTTCCCTTGCATATAATTGTTATTTTTGCGATTTCCCAATCGGAACAGCGTTACTGACCCACGCGAGGACTCCTCACTTAGATTCAAGTCACTGCGTGCTCCTGTTGTTGGCGCGGGTATTAGGTTTTCGGTCTTTGCGGGTTGCCCGAGCCCGAAGATTTCGTACTCCCGTGCCGGGACAGGGTATTCTCAAGCGTAACGACAAATCAGTCATAGGTGAGTGGTTCGTGACAAGTAGAACATCGAAGCGTAGGTTGAAGGAGATTGTTACTCTAGGCCATTCACAGTGTCATGGTTGGGCTGCCAATTTCGGGTGGTTTTGTCGGGCCGTATGTCTCCCGACTAGGCCCGACTTAAGGGGCATGTGAGTCGGCAAGATGCTCAAGGAATGTTTCTTGACTTAAAACTTCGAGAACTTCGCACGCTCGGCTGGTTAACAAAGGGGGCAGGGCAGGTCATCTTGCGCCGAGCCAAAGACTGAGCCGAGGGATGAATGTGTCTTGTTAGAAGATGGGAGTTCAACCATTGCCTTAGGCCGATTCTGAGGAGCGTGGGCCGCCACGCATCTGATCGGAGGCACTGAACCCAGTGAGGTGTGGAGGTTGGCCCACTTATAACTTGGTGGCGAGGCAAGAGTTGGCGCACACAGTCGGGCAGGACTCAGTGAGTGTGGGACGCCACGCGTCTTACTGAGCAGCCGAGCTGCGGGAAATATAGCACACACGGTCAGGCAGGCTGATCCGCGGGAAATTAGCGCACACAGTCGGGCAGGACTCAGGGAGCGTGGGACGCCATGCATCTTACTGAGCAGCCGAGCAGCGGGAAATATAGTACACATGGTCAGGCAGGCTGATCCGCGGGAAATTGGCACACACAGTCGGGCAGGACTCAGGGAGCGTGGGACGCCACACGTCTTACTGAGCAGCCGAGCTGCGGGAAATATAGCACACACGGTCAGGCTGGCTGATCCGCGAGAAATTGGCGTACATAGTCGGGCAGGACTCAGGGAGCGTGGGACGCCACGCGTCTTACTTAGCAGCCGAGCTGCGGGAAATATAGCACACACGGTCAGGCAGGCTGATCCGCAGGAAATTGGTGCACACAGTCGGGCAAGACTCAGGGAGCGTGGGACGCCACGTGTCTTACTGAGCAGCCGAGCTGCGGGAAATATAGCACACACGGTCAGGAAGGCTAATCCGCGGGAAATTGACGCACACAGTCGGGCAGGACTCAGGGAGCGTGGGACGCTACGCGTCATACTGAGCAGCCGAGCTGCGTGAAATATAGCACACACGGTCAGGCAGGCTGATCCGCGGAAAATGGCGCACACAGTCGGGCAGGACTCAGGGAGCGTGGGACGCCACGTGTCTTACTGAGCAGCCGAGCTGCGGGAAATTGAGCTCGAGAGTTTGGTACGTCTGCGAGCGGGGTAAGGACCATGTGCTTCCACTTGTCAGATGCGCTTTACATTCACATTATCACTCTTCACTCGGCAGCCCGATAGGGTTGAAGGTGGATCGCACTCCAGGGTCGATCCAACCTTTTTCCCTTCTCATTTTCTAAGTAATACGCTCCGGAAGAAAGCTTTTGCACAATCATGAAGGGTCCTCCCTACTGCGGCTCCAGTTTGCTTACATCCCCCACAGGTTTGATTCTCTTCCAGACAAGGTCGCCCACTTGAAATGTTCTGGGCATCACTCTTCGGTCATATCTCTGCTTCATCTTCTGCCTGTAGGCGAACATCCGAGCCGCTGCTCTGTCACGAATTTCGTTGACCAGATCCAGCTCCAAACGCCGTCTTTCCGGATTATCGTCATCATATGCCGCCCTTCTATCTGACTCGCACCCGACCTCGACCGGGATTACTGGCTCAGTTCCATAAACCAGCTGGAAAGGCGTGCATCCAGTTGTTTCTTTGATAGTGGTCCTCAATGCCCATAAAATGCTCGGGAGCTCCTCCACCCAGGTTCCACCAATGTGGTTGAGCTTAGTCCTCAACCCTCTGAGAATCTCCCGATTAGCCACTTTTGCCTGGCCATTGCTCTGAGGGTAGGCTACAGAAGTAAAGGCCTGCTTGATGTCGTATTTAGCGCACCATTCTTGTATCCTCCGGCCCTGGAACTGTCTCCCATTATCTGAGACAAGCTTATACGGGATTCCATACCGGCACAGTATGTCTCGCCACAAGAATTTCATTACCGCCTGCTCAGTGATGCGCGACAGAGCCTCGGCCTCTATCCACTTGGAAAAGTAATCGATCGCGACCAGCAAGTATTTCTTCTGAGCGGCAGCAGTCGGGAACGGCCCCACGATGTCCATGCCCCATTGGTCTAAAGGGCAAGAGACCACGGACGCCTTCATGGCTTCCGTGGGTCGGTGCGGCAGATACTAGTGCTTCTGGCAGGATAAACATTTGGCAACCAACTCGTTGGCGTCCCTCTGCAGGGTGGGCCAATAATACCCTGACATAATCGCCTTCCGAGCCGTCGCACGAGCACTAGCATGATGTCCACAGATCCCCAGATGAATTTCCCTCAAGACATAATCAGCATCTTCTTCGTTCAGGCACTTGAGGAGAGGTCGAGAAAATGATCTCTTGTACAGGGCGTCGCCGACCATGGTAAATCTGGACGCATGCTTCTTGAGCCACCTAGCCTCCTCGCGGTCGGCCAGTAGAGTTCCCCGGGTGAGGTAGGTGATGATTGGGGTTCGCCAATCGGACACCAACTCCAGGTCAGCCTGCCTTTCTATCTGCATAACTAGCAGCGCTGGGCCACCCACCTGAGGGAGCACCCACGAGCCAACAGAACTAGCCAGCTTAGCTAACTCATTTGCCTTGAAGTTCTCTTCCCGTGGGATCTTTCTCACTTGTACCTCTTTGAACTCAGCCTTAAGCTTCTCATAAGCTTCTATGAAGGCCTGCAGCCGATCACTATTGACCTTGAATTTTCCAGCCACCTGTTGGGTAACTAGCTGAGAATCTGAGTAGAGCATTACTCGGGCTGCCCCTACATGCTTAGCGGTCTGCAATCCGGCTACGAGGGCCTCATATTCGGCCTCATTATTGGTGGCTTTATATTCCAATCGCACGGATAGGTGCATTTTTTCTCCGCTAGGGGAGACCATCAGAACACCAATCCCACTTCCCGACCGAGAGGACGAGCCATCCACGTATATCTGCCACGCCTCTTCAATCTCGTCCGAATGCAGCTCACTTAAGAAGTCCGCTAAAGCTTGAGCCTTGATAGCTGGTCGAGGTTGATATTGAATGTCATATTCACTCAACTCGGTAGTCCACTTGATCAGTCGCCCCGACGCTTCAGGATTTGAGGCTACTTGGCCCAGGTTGCTATTCGTCAATACCACAATAGGATGCGCCATGAAATAAGGATGGAGCCTTCGGGCACCCAACAACAGTACATACATCAACCTTTCGAGTGTCGTGTAGCGGCACTCGGCTCCTTTTAATAAATGAGCGAAGAAGTACACTGGTTGCTGTTCATCCGCTTCCTGTTTAACCAAAACTAGGCTGACCGAGTCAGCCGATGCGGCCAAATACATGTAGAGAGTATCCCGAACTTCTGGTTTCGCCAACACCAGTAGTTCAGCAAGGTATGTCTTCAGCTCTTCGAATGCCTTGTCGCAGTCGGCATCCCATTGGAACTTGGTGGCTTTGCGGAGGGTTTTTAAAGAAAGGCAACCCTCGCTCTGTTGATCGGGAGATGAATCGAGATAGGGCCGTGATTCGCCCTGCGAGCCTCTGAGCCTCCCGAAGATTCCTGGGCGGGGGCATATCTAGCAGGGCCTTGACCTTTCCCGGGTTGGCTTTTATGCCCCGCTCGGTCACAATATAGCCTAAGAACTTCCCCCTGTGAGCACCAAAAAGGCACTTAGCTGGGTTCAGCTTGAGCCCGTACCTCCGAAGCGTCTGGCAGGTTTCCTCGACATCCGACACCAGGTCTCCGGCACGGGCAGACTTGATGAGGATGTCATCGACATATACCTTCACATTTCTCCCGATCTGAGACCAGAAGACTTTATTCATCATCCGCTGGTAGGTGGCTCCGGCGTTCTTCAATCCGAACGGCATGACGGTGTAGCAATAAGTACCGTCCGCCGTAATGAAGCTGACCTTTTCTTGGTCCTCGGCTGCCAGGGGTACTTGGTGATACCCCTGGTAGGCGTCCAGCATGGAGATGAACTCGCTACCTGCTGTCGACTCCACCATCTGATCAATCTGGGGCAAAGGGTAGCAATCTTTCGGGCAGACCTTGTTAAGATCCCGAAAGTCGATGCAGATTCGCCATCTGTTGTCCGGCTTAGGCACTAGTACCACGTTGGCCAGCCAGGACGGGAACTGCACCTCTCTAATGTGCCCTGCCTCCGTTAACCTCTCGATCTCCGCCCTGAACGCTTTGTTCTGCTCGGTGCTGAAGTCTCTTTTCCTTTGTTTCATAGGCCGAGCGTGAGGGTAGACGTGGAGGTGATGTTCTGCGACCTCTGGTCGGACGCCTCTCAACTCCTTGACGGTCCAGGAGAAGACATCTTGATTGCGAGCCAAGCACTCCAGCAGGGGCTCCTTCAGCTCTTCTGGCAATCCCGCCGCAATCTTGACTCGGGACTCCTCCCGGTAGGGGAGGAGCTGTACCTCTTCTTTGTCCTCATGCAACTCAGACCAAGGAGAGGCTTGAACTATGTTGCAATCAGGGAAAGGACGTGGGGCTTTGCGACTTTCTACGTGAACATCGTCCACGTAGCACCTCCGGGCTACCTTCTGATCACCCCTGACCTCTCCCACCTGGTCCCCGACTGGGAATTTGACCTTCAGGTAGAAGGTAAAGGCGACCGCTCGGAACTCATTAAGAGCAGGTCGACCCAGAATGACGTTGTAGGACGAAGGGGCGTCCACCACTAGAAAGGTGGACCACCGAGTCCTCTTCAATGGTTCTTCACCCAAGGAGATGCCCAGCCGAATCTGGCCAATGGGATGTACTGGATTCCCCGTGAAACCGAACAACGGGATCACCACTAGCTCCAACTGGGACTTCTCAATCTGTAGCTGGTCAAATGCCCTCTTGTAGAGTATGTTGACCGAGCTGCCTGTGTCCACGATGGTGCGGTGGACTTGATAATTGGCGATGACGACGGTGATGACCAGCGCATCATCATGGGGGACTTCTAACCCCTGAAGATCTTGGGGTCCGAAACTGATTTGTGGCCCCTCTGCCTGGGCCAGACTAGTGCCAACTTGGTGGATCTCCAGTCGACGCACTTCGGCTTTCCGAGCACGGTGGGAGTCTCCTTCGGTCGGGCCACCCGAGATGACATGCACGTCACCTCGGATGACATTTTGTTGGTTGGCCCGTTCTTCCTCTGTTTCCTCTTCCACCGCTTGGTTCCCTTGAGGGAATAGATTTCGAGCAGCCGGAGCGTTTTCTCGCTGTTCTTCGGCCATCGGGTCGGCGTTCGGGCCGCCTCGGCCGGCCCCCCGCTCGGGAGGTATTTGCCGCCCCCGCCCTCTGGGGTCTGAGCCCGACCCCGGCCGGCTTGCCGGCACTCTTCGGTGGCGTGCCCATGACTCTGATGGAAGCTGCAATATGACCTCCATCGAGCAGGGAAGCACCCCTGGGCCACCTGCTGCATGTGGCGTCTCTCCATGCCCGCATGCTCGGCGGGGCCCCGCGGACTACGAATGGGTCCTCCTGAGGGTCTGACAGTGTGAGCAGGAGGAGGGGGTGCCGAGGCCACCGATTCCTTGCGTCGAGCCACCTGTGCTTCCTCGACGTTGATATACTTGTCAGCCTTTCCGAGAAGGCTGTCGAAATCCTTCGGAGGCTTCCGAATCAGTGAGTGAAAAAACTCTCCCTCCTGCAGGCCCTGGGAGAATGCACTAACCATAACCTCCTGGGTAGCCGTTGGCACATCCATCGCCAACTCGTTGAACCTCCGGATGTAAGACTTAAGGGTTTTTTTCGGCCCTTACTTCAGGGCGAACAGGTTGAGACTCGTTTTGTGGTGCCTTCGGCTGCTAGCGAAGTGCTGCAGGAACACCTTCTTGAACTTTTCGAAGCTCGTGACAGACCCATCAGGGAGTCGGTCGAACCATCTCTGGGCTGTGCCAGAGAGCGTGGTTAGGAAGGCTCTACACTTGACACCTTCCGGATATTGCTGGAGCATGGCGGCACTCTCGAACTTCATCATGTGCTCTTCCGGATCCATGGTCCCCACGTACTCAGGGACGGTGAAGAAACGAAGATGATGAGACATAGGATCCTCCAAGATCCAGGGAGCAAAAGGGCTACGTATCGGCATAGCTGCCGCGGGGTCCGCCGGAGCTTTTCCCTTATCCGGTCGCCTCTCGCGCACCGGGTTGGAGACTGAGGCAGCGGCTGACACCGAGTGGGCCTCGCCGACTTGCTCCTGGGGGACAACCGCCGGGGGAGGCGCGAGGCCCCCCTCAGGTACAGCGAGCCTGCCTTGTCCTCCCGAGATGTGACGCGCAGCTAGCTCTAAGCCCCGACGCCCTTGGCTGGCAGCCTGGGAGAGCCTTTGGGAAGCCCTCTGCTGAGCTCGCGTAGCCATAAGTACCTCGTACTCCTCACGAGAGACGTCCACGTTCAGCTCATAAGGATCAGCCATCTCTACTTCCGATCAGGCTGCTGGTGTCCTTCCTTCTAGCGCCAAATTTGATCCTGTCGTGAAGTGAGTCGGACGCCCTTACAGCTGGGTGAGTCTCCGAGGAAGGTGAGGTCGCTGGGGTGGCGTGACGAGCTGCAGCGCTCCCAACCTGCAAGACAAAGACCGTTAGAACCCGCCAGGAAAAGTCCCCGGCCAGGCACTCCGACGGTCAAGTCAGTACACGACGGTGGCGATGGAAGGCAATAGAACAGTAGAGAAATTGCACTATCGTGCGTACCTGGGAGATGCGGAGTAGGAGGTATATATGACCGGGAAAGCTGACAGGTTTTGCCCCGCCTGCCACTTGCCGTTGTGTGGAGAGGGCAGGGTAATGCATGCCCAGGGATGACAGGGTAAAGTGGCACATGCTGTATTAAGGAAAGGGGCAATGTCAACTTAAGGGTGGCGCCGTTGGACGCCATTCGACCTGACACCAAAGCATGTGGTCGAGGTATGAGGGACAAGGTGTGGCAGACGAATCAGTACCCCGGCGAGATATCCGCCACTTGGGACCAGAACGGCTCTGACCTGCGCCGACCTTGTACCACGCCTAGTAGTCTGGTGTTAGGGAGTGGTTGTGCCGACTGGGGCACTGAGCAAGGAGGCCTGCTGAGGGCTTGTGAGGGTGTCGACTGGGGCACTGAGTAAGGAGGCCGATTGAGGGCCTATGAGGGTGCCGACTGGGGCACTGAGTAAGGAGGCCTATTGAGGGCCTGTGAGGGTGCCGACTGTGGGCACTGAGTATCATCACCCCGGGACGTGGGCCGCTACGCCTCAACGAGAAGCCGAACCTGGGTGGGTGTCAGACTATTTGACTCAGGAGAAGGCTCTTACCAGACTATGTGGACCATGACACGGAAGCCCCCAAGAGCCTGAGCCCGCAGGCCTCTTATTTAATGGGATCGTTCAGATCATGGGCCACCTTCCTTCTGACCGAGCGCTAGGCTGCCGGGCCAGGTCACACGCAAGCTGGCCCGGGATCATCTACAAACTGGGACCATAACCCCCTATTTATAGAATCCAAAGGTTGTATATTTCTAATTTGACCCCTCAACAAATTAGAATTAGCACATGATATTCACAATCTTTTATTCATAACAATTAAGCCCTTACGTTAAATTACATAATTTCAAAATTTAGATCACAATAATTTTGACTTATTTAATTGATGATATTAAATATTTATAAATACATTATGGCCCTAAAATTCTAACATGAATAAAATAAGTTTGTTGTTTGATGTGATAAAGATTTATTTATATTTATTTAATATATATAACATCAATTAATAAATAAATTTAAATATATATATTTTAGTTTATAAATAATATTTATGAATAATATTCATGAATTATATTTATTAATAAAATTTTTTATATAAATAACAAAAAATTTTTAAAATAAATAAATAAATTAATATTCAAATAAATTTGAATGAAAAACTCAATAATATACTAAACTCAAATTTATAAAAAATAAACTAACGAACTTTCATATAAAGAGATTTCGAAACTCATACAAGACGTCTCATATGTTTGCTATATCCCAACGATTCGTGATAGTAGATCGTTCATCATGATTTATTCGTGCTTCTCAAATTTATTTTGATGATCGATGAATATTTTTTTATGAAATCAAATCAATTATTTTTAAAATTAATTAATTTTCAAAATTAAATAACTAAATTATCAAAAAATAATAAATAAATAAACATCACGCCATCAAAACTTATCAAAATAGAATTATAATACAATTTAAAATATCAATGATTATCACATGCCACTAAATATAGTGGATGCCAATTAAAATAGTTATTCAACTATTATTTAAAGTTACCAATTAAATTGATCAAATCCTTAATTGGATAGATGGATGATTAATGAGATGAGATGTTTCTGTCATGAGAATGAGAAGTCAGATAGTAATTATCCGAATTAGTAATCCTTATTTTTATCTCCTCCATATCGACGGGACATCTATTGCCGCACTGATTATAATTTTTTTAATAACTTTTCGATAAATATAGAATTCGTTTAAAAAAATTATGGGAAAAATATGAAAAAAAATTACTTTATTTTGATCGATCAAATATGTTTATGGTGGTAAAATGCAATTAGGGCTCTAAATTCATCCTAAACTAATATGAAAAAATAAATCATACAAATTATTAATTTAAATTTTTTATAATATTTTAATCTTAGACGCGATCATAAAAATATTAAATCGCTGCGATCGAAGCCTTCGAAGGGAAGCCCTAATCGTTACTTTCGTTGCCTAAAAAAATGGCGAGTAGCGGAAGTGGGAAGCGGAGGTGGAATCCACGGACCCGCACGCCTCTTTCACAGAAGCGCGATGGCTCAGCCCAATGGGATTCCTCTTCCTCCATAAAAGGTCTTTTAATGGAAGCTGATTCCCTCGCAAGGTCAGTTGACCCAGTGACCACGGGGAAATCCCCTTCCCCTATTGAACGCGTTGTCTCGCCTTTGCCCGAGTCCTTTTATACACCTGTTGCTTCCCGGAAGTTCAAGCCTTGCAGCTCTGCCACAGCTCCGGTTGGTGCTTTGTCCGCCTTCTTTTTTACTTCGTTCTTGCTTTGTTTTCTACCTTACGCAGAGGGGAAAAAACTCTGCGTCTTGTTCGGCCGACGCACTCGGAGCTTGCGGAATCAATTTATCATCGAGGTATGAGCGGATATGTTTTAGTATCCCTTCCGTGTAAAGAATTCATTTTTTATATTTTATTAATTTGGTAAGTGTGGTAGATGCGGATGTGCCTCTGACTTAAACATGTTTGATTAGTGGCGGAGTGGTGGACTGGTGGTTTTGAATGATTAGGAATGAATGATGCAAACCAAATGGTCAATGGAAATTCTGATATGAGCGTGGGTTCCTGCTTTTTGTCCGTATCCATAATTGTTTTTTGTCTTTTGGCATTTCACGTAACAGACCTGTGAAACTCTCAATAAACAAAATTGGATTGACTAACTTATTACCTGGTGAATCACATGTTTGTTGCATTAAAAGTTTAAATGCTGAAAATTATGAATTGCGTTTTATGATAAGTGCCCAGTAGACATGGATACTTCTATCTTAGTTAGTTTTGGACAACCAAATGCCAGCAGACCCGTTTCAAGAATTTTATTAAAGAACTGCTATTATTGCTTCTGAGGATTTTGGTTTCGTTCCATAGTAGTATTGGTGTCACTGCTTTGATATGGTATATACCAAGTCGTTAGTTTTTAATTTTATTTAAAAGTATTTAAAGTTATTCAAGTTATTAATTTTTATAATGTGTTAGAATTTTTTTTAAAAAAAGTTCTTTATTTTTTTATTTAAAAATTCTAAATATATTTAACATTATTTAAAGTCTAAATCATTAATTTTTATACTTTATTAAAATTATTTATTTTTTATATTTTAGTAAAAGTGGAGTCTTGTTTAGTTTTTATTGGGAGAATTTGGATTTTATTAAAAATGGATAAGCTGTGTTATTGAACTATACTACCGCATTTGGTTGTTAGAGTTAGATGTACATCTCCAATGCATGTGCAATGTCTGGCTTTTGTGTTACTCCTCTGTTCATAAATGCCCTGAGTGCATAAGCATCTTTGGTGATAGGCACCGATACCTATTTGCAGGTTGGTTCCAGTGAAGTAGATACTGTGAGTGGGAATTTCCAGCAGCAGTTATACTTGTAGAGCTTCTGGTGAGGATCTAGGCATTGCTTCTGAGGAAGGATATGTTATATCTCCTGCTCATCTGCTATTTATTTCATGTATTCATTATCTGTTTTTGTGTTTGTAGTGGCAGATTTTGGAGAAGAAAAATGAATGCACTAGTTGCAACTAGCAGAAATTTTAAACGGGCTGCTAAGCTCCTGGGGCTGGATCCTAAGCTCGAAAAAAGTTTGCTAATTCCATTCAGAGAGATCAAGGTAAGCAACTAAGCATCTTAGAACATTTCTTTCCCTCCATCAGACAATTCTCTTTATTCTCTTTTTACTCTCACTTGTTCCCAGGTGGTATTGCTAATGATTTTTGTACTGAATTAACACTTCCTCAACGTTTAGTTCTTTGAGTTGGAACAGTTCCGGGACTGGCTGCATCTTTGGACTTTGTTTTTTCTATTTCTTTGACACACTTGAGGCTGTTCTCATGTGCAATCATTCGTATACTGGTGAAAGTGAAAACTATGTTTACTTTGATTATTGTGGTGGATGAATTTTTTTGGTGATGTCAAAGTGCCTATATCAGCATGATGCTTATCTTTTTTGATGTGAAAAGGATTATAAAATGGTTAATTCAATGCGATCTTATAAAACACTGATTGAAAATAATTTTGCATCTCAGTAACATGCAAACAACTTTTGGATTTTAACTTGGTGAATAAGGATGGTCCATTGCTGATCATCAACAATTTAATTAACAGTGAACTGTCATTATGTTGAAATTTTGTATTACTCTCTTGACAACATCCATATTCTTCTGCAGGTTGAATGTACAATTCCAAAAGACGATGGTACCTTAGCATCCTTTGTGGGATTTAGGGTACAACATGATAATGCCAGAGGTCCTATGAAGGGAGGAATCAGATTCCATCACGAGGTGGGTGCGCATATTTGATTACATTATAGCTCTCTCTCTCTCTCTCTCTCTCTCTCTCTCTCTGCAAAACAGTTTGCTTTGCTCAGTTGTATGCCAATCTGGTACTTCTTTTAGAAGCATGATTGCTATCAGTGTCTATACTGTAGGGACTATGCTTCTACTATGCATAACATCTGGATTCTGGTATACTTAACAAGGTTCTAAATAAGGAACTTCCTGTTAATATAAGCCTCCAACTTTAGTTTGAATAAAAAAAGCTCAAGATATCTAGTTCTTTTGGAACCCTAAGGCAGCAACGCAGAGAAGGTTGTCAAATAGTGTTTCTATCAAAATAATTGCATTCAAAATGTTTTTTTTTACTTTTTATTTTATTTTAATTATGGCCTGCTAAAAAAAGCCATTTACTACTTGCTATATACTAATCTATTGATCTTCTTATATGACTTAGAAAATCTCTTTAATCTCATGGGCATGTTTTAACAATCTCTGTTGCATTGTCAATATGGGAAACCTGTTCTCTTGTCGCTTGTGGTCTGCATAATGTTGGGAATTTATCACAGTTTCTCCTTTTTTTTTTGGAAGTTACATTATTTTGGCAGCTTGAGATAAGTTTTCAAGGGACCATTGTTGCATGTTATGATTATTATGGTATGCCAGCAAGTGACAACGAAATATATCTGAATTTGCTACCTCTTTGGCATAATAAAGGAAAAATGTATTTTTTATATGGAAAAAGAATTAAATGCTAACTTTCTATTTTGTTTCATATGCTGAAAAGGAAATACATGTTTGGCGTAACTGTATCGCTCTTGAAATTACAACTATAGTTGTTTGAAAAAACATTTGATTTAATCTTCTTTGGACTTGACCATCATACACTAAACATTAAATCACACTATTGGCAGCAAAAGATAAAACCATCACTTCAGCGACCCTCTATGGTGGCCCCTCGTTGTGTCTGGAAGGGAGATAAATCACGAGAGACTTTGCCCTGCAATAGTAGCACATGCAAGGAGGGGTTGAGGCAACCAGTGGTGCATTCTGCACCATTGAGAAATGACCTTAGGTCTATTGGCAGCAACACCGTTGCATGAACCAACCACGCCAGCCCGTGGGCGCTATATTAAATCACACTAGATTCTATTAAACCTTAAATCCAAAACTAAAACAGTTTTGGACCATGTTTTTTTTTAAACATTTTCTGAACCACATTGAAATATAATAATAGTGCATTGCCATCCTCATTAAGCCGTGTTTGATTTGACTATTTGGGATTGGTTATGTGGATCTTAATTATATAAAGGGCAATTTGGTACACTAATGCAGGGTCCCAGGGAACGGTCGCTCTCACCGATGTAAGTTTCACTGAACTATATGCTGCAAAATTATATACTATAATATTCAAATAAATTTTCTGCTTATCCTTACACCTTCACTCTATTAAATTTGTTTGCTAACCTTTGGATGTGGTCATACCATCTCAACCTTTTCTTTTGTTTTAGTTCTATACCATATTTGTCTGACAATGATCCATAGCATCCCAGTTCCTATTTTCAGTTTGTACTATTACAGAGAAACAAAAGTTGAGTTCTTTTGAAACAAAAATTTTATTTACTTTAGGTTGACCCAGACGAAGTGAATGCCTTGGCACAATTAATGACCTGGAAAACAGCCGTAGCAAACATTCCATATGGAGGTGCTAAAGGTGGAATAGGATGTAGTCCGGGAGAACTTACTATCACTGAACTTGAGCGACTTACTAGAGTTTTCACACAGAAGATACATGATCTAATTGGCATTCACACTGATGTGCCAGCACCTGATATGGGAACCAACCCACAGGTTTGTTATCTTTACTCTGATTTTTTCCAGACGTTTATTGAGTGTATTAACTTGTTTTCCTCATATTGATGGATCTAACTCTTTTCCTGCAAATGACATAGACAATGGCGTGGATACTAGATGAGTACTCAAAATTTCATGGTTACTCACCTGCTGTTGTGACTGGAAAACCTGTTGTAAGTGCACGAGGATTGGAACTTCTGCATTATTACTTAAAGCTTAATTTTATACACTTCTGACATATTTTGAATTTATATTGTTGAATTCTGGTTTGTTTAATGTAGGCCTTCTAATTGCCAAAGCAATCTGTCAACCAGTTTAATTAATATTGGTTAACAATGATCCAACTTGATTCTTTAGAGAATAATATAGTGACATCATTCTCACTAGAAACTCAATCAAGATTCAATTGTGGTCATGCAACATCGGTTCAAAACATCATTAGAATTTTCAGGCTGGTTGGTTTTTGAACTGAACCATTAACTGATATAGTTTGTCAAATATGTGTGTAATACTGCATTATGATGGAGATATCATTAAAAAAGAATTCAACTTCAGAGCTGTTGGTTAATCCTACCAAATGATGTGGCACATAGTGGTACTTGTGAGTGAGAGTGATGATCACATAATAGATGGGCACTAATTCAAGAACCATACAATGCCACAGAATTTGTTTGTAGTTAAGACTTTTATCTCACTGGATAAATTTGTATACTGATCTGCCATGAGGATGTATCTCTGGGACCACAAATCTGAGATTTAGTCCCACTTGTAGACATATTTTCCAGGTAAAACCCTTCCCATAACCTTAGGGGAAGTTAGACAGTGTTCTCTAAAGAAGTTATGATAGCACAGTAGTTAAATGCAAGACATCTAACTAATCCCGATATTCTAAATCCCGTCCGTTTGTTTGTGTTCATCTTTATCACACTTCTGACTTCTGAGCAACTTTTATCTTGAACGAAAGGGGAGTAATTCAATTTCTTTCGGAATTGGAATTCAATTCCATGCTTTGGAATAAATTATAGCATGGAATTGGTATGGAATTGAATTCCAATTCCATACAAACTTTACAAAGTAAATCAGATCTAAAGAGGTCTGATTTGGGTAGGAAATTCACTTGAAAATATGAAATTACTTAATAATCCCTTTCGTAGCCCTTCAAAATCAAGGACAACATGATAAAAATATAATAGTCGAATTCAATTCTGATAGATTCCAAATTAATGAATTCAATTCAATTCTGTTATTTACTAACTCATTCCAAATATAAAAATTAAATTCAATTCCGGTTGGTTTAATTCTATTTCTTAAAAAATTTCAAACGGGGTGTTTGTGAAATTTTGTTCATAAATATAGCAGGTGTGAAATTTTGTTCATAAATATAGCAGGGTTACTGGTGTCCTTTCTATCTGCGGGACATCAAAAATAATACTCCTTAGTAAAGGAAATAAAGGAGAATGTTTTCATGCCATTGCGTTTCCAATTACTCAATGTTCATATGTTTTCCAAATTATTGAAAGATACAGATATAATTTGACATCTTAAACAAGAAAATAAACTTAAATCAATTTCTAGATTTTATCCTTTATTGAGAGCAGCAAACTATGTTAACTACACTTTCAATCCCTTCCCTGCTGAATGTTTTTCTTTTTCAAGGATCTTGGTGGATCTCTTGGTAGAGATGCTGCTACTGGAAGGGGTGTCCTGTTTGCAACAGAAGCTCTGCTTGCTGATCATGGAAAGAGTATTAAAGATCACCGCTTTGTGATACAGGTGAAGCCATTTAGGTTTTGGTTATGTATTGCAATTGACCAATTTCATAATAAGAAAAATATATCCACAACTAGATGGAAAAAATTTTCCTTTCTGCAAAACAAAACAATGTAGCTTGGTCCAGAACGAGAATCTCAGAATTATTATGTATCAGTTGAGATGGAATGGTATTCAATTACATTCAAAAACTTTTAATCATGTTTTTCAATGTCTAGTTACATTGCATCATTGCCTTTAGTTCGATAAGATGAAATTGTTGGGGTTGCAAGGTTGCAAACACAGTCTCACATTGAAAATATATGAGAAAGAACATGCGCTTATAAGGGAAAGATATCTCCATTGGTATGAAACTTTTTGGGAAGAGTCCAAGAGCAAAATCATTAGGGCTTAGGTCTAAAGTGGACAATATCATACCATTTTGGAGATATCTAATTTTTTTTTTTTATCATAACAATTGGTATCAGAGCGAGGTGGCTCTTCATCAGACTAATCGTCGGAAGAAGCATGAGCTACAGTAATGATCCAGATCTAACCATGTGGATTAAGTCTTGAACAAAGGAAGTGTGGACTCCTATGTCTTGATCAAGAGGATCAGACACCAGACAGAGAAGTCATAGTGGTGGCTAGGCAATGAAACCCTAGTAAGTCGGGTGGATCGAGAGACAAAGTCCTAGTGGGTCGAGGATCGAACATCAAACAGAAAGACTTTCCGTTTGAGGGGGACTTGTGGTCCTTTGTTTGAGTGGGTTGTTGGGGTTGTAAGATTGCAAACATAGTCCCACATTGATATCTTCATTGGTATGATGTCTTTTGAGGAGAGCCTAAGAGCAAAATCACAAGGGCTTAGGCCCAAAGTAGACAATATGATACCGTTGTGGAGATATTTAAATTCCTTTTGGTCCTAACAATTGGTATCAGAGCGAGGTCGCACTTCACCAGACTAACTGTCGGAAGAAGCATGAGCTACAACCATGATCCAGATTTAACCATGTGGGTTAAGTCTTAAACAAAAGAAGTGTGAGTTTCCGTGTCTTGATCAAGAGGGTCAGATATCAGACAGAGAACTCTCAGTTGCAGTTAGGCAATGAAGTCTTAGTAGGTCGGGTGGATCGAGAGACAAAAAGACCTGGTGGGTCGAGGATCGGACATCAAACAAAAAGACTTTTAGCTTGAGGGGGGCCTGTGGTCCTTTGTTTGAGAGGGGTTTTGTTGGGGTTGAAATGTTGCAAACATAGTCTCATATTGAAAATACATGGGAAAGATCATGGGCTTATAAGGGAAAAATATCTCCATTGGTATAAGACTTTTTGGGGAGGGTCCGAGAGCAAAATCATTAGGGATTAGATTCAAAGTGGACAGTATTATACCATTGTGGAGATATCTAAATTCCTTTTGGTCCTAACAATTGGTATTAGAGCGAGGTTGTTCTTCGCCGGCCTAACCGGAAGAAGCATGAACTACAATAATGATCCAGATCTAACCATGTGGGTTAAGCCTTGAACAAAGGAAGTGTGAGCTCCCATGTCTTGATCAAGAGGACCAGACACCAGACAGAGAAGTCCTAGTGGCGGCTAGGCAATGAAATCCTAATAAGTCGGGTGGACCGAGAGGCAGAAAATCCTAATGGGTCAAGGATCAGACATCAAACAGAAAAGTTTTTCATTTGAGGGGGGCTTGTGGTCTTTTGTTTGAGGGGGGATTGTTGGGGTTGTAAGATTGCAAACATAGTTCCGCATTGAAAATATATGAGAAAGATCATGGGTTTATAAGGGAAAGATATCTTCATTGATATGAGACCTTTTGGGGAAAGCCCAAGAGCAAAATCACGAGGGCTTAGGCCCAAAGTAGAAAATATTATATTATTGTAGAGATATTTAAATTCCTTGTGGTCCTAACAATTGGTATTAGAGCGAGGTCGCTCTTCACCGGACTAACCGTCGGAAGAAGCATGAGCTACAGTCATGATCCATATTTAACCATGTAGGTTAAACATTGAACAAAGAAAGTGTGGACTCCGGTGTTTGATCAAGAGGGCCAGACACCAGACAGAGAAGTCTCAATTGCGACTAGGCAATGAAGTCCTAGCAGGTCGGGTGGACCGAGAGACAGAAAATCCTTGCAGGTCGAGGATCGGACATCAAACAAAAAAACTTTCAGCTTGAGAGGGGCTTGTGGTCCTTTATTTGAGGGTGGTTTTGTTCGGGTTGTAAGGTTGCAAACAGAGTCCCATATTGAAAACACATGGAAATGATCATGAATTTATAAGAGAAAGATATCTCCATTGGTATGAGACCTTTTGAAGAGAGTAAGAGTAAAATCATGAGAGTGTGGACAATGTCATATCATTGTGTAGATATCTAAATTTTTTTTTGTTCCTAACAGAAATATGATCATAAACCAGTGAACACAATGAGATTGTTATTTGTTTTACTAGTTAATTTTTCATCAAGATCGTAATATCATCTCCTTTTCAACATTCAGGGTTTCGGCAATGTTGGTTCTTGGGCTGCTCAACTCATCAGCGAAGCAGGTGGGAAAGTGGTTGCTGTCAGCGATGTGTCGGGAGCAATCAAGAACCCTAAAGGCCTTGACATTGAAAACCTACTGAAACACTCCGTGGAGAATCATGGAATCAGAGGCTTCAACGGTGGAGAATCAATTAATCCAGGTTCCCTGCTGACAGAAGACTGTGATGTTCTTATTCCAGCAGCACTCGGAGGCGTTATAAACAGGTTATCTCAACCATTAAGGTTTTCTTTCCAAAACATGAGTCTTGTAAAATTTTATGGTCCACTCCTAGTTTCCCTCTATAAAGCACAAAATATCACTGAATTGAAGAAGCAAGATGCAATATTTTTTTCTTACAAATTTATCCAATGCCATCTTGAAAGGGAAAATGCCAATGACATAAGAGCCAAATTCATCATAGAGGCAGCAAATCATCCAACTGATCCTGAGGCTGATGAGGTGATACTACAATCTTATAAAATTATTATTGATTTTAACTGGATGATGTGATCACTCTCAGGCTCGTTTTATCTTTATAATTTCTCCCTATTTTTTCAGATCTTGTCTAAGAAAGGCGTCGTCATTCTTCCCGACATATATGCAAACTCTGGTGGTGTTACTGTCAGTTACTTTGAGTGGGTTCAGGTTAGTGCTTAATGCTTGCAACTCGCGTGAATTAGATATTTCGTGAACTTGGTAGCAAACTTGGTTGAAGATTAGTGCAAATTCAAACAACAATGCACTATCTGAATTATGATCCTCGCAGTTTTCTGTTTCGTAAATAAATAAATAAAAATTATCCTTAGTTTTTTCCCTTTGATATCAGAACATCCAAGGATTTATGTGGGATGAGGACAAGGTCAATGCCGAGCTGAAAACCTACATGACCAGGAGCTTCAAAGACACGAAGGAGATGTGCCGGACTCACCATTGTGATCTCCGCATGGGCGCTTTTACTCTTGGAGTCAACCGAGTTGCCCGCGCAACCATTCTCCGAGGATGGGAAGCTTGATAGTGAGAACTGTTTTTTTTCCCTTTGGCTGCAAAACAATAATTCCCTCTCTGCCGGGAACTTCTTGAATTGAAGCGATATGAGTATGAATTTTAATGATATGTCTTTAGAAAGCTAGCTTTTGCTGGCTTCTTTAAGTAGAATTATATTTTTATGAAGAACACATTTTGAAGAAATTGTGCTACTATTTCTCTAAAATTATGGTGAATGTCTTCTTTGCATTCAGAAACTCACTCGACATCTACTTAAACTGGAGAAAACTAGAGCACTTGCAAAATGGTATCAGAGCTCAATGAAAGAGTCAAGGAAGAAGATCCTCTTGCCTCCACCTACTCATTCTTCCAAGCAAAAACTATCAACGAGAAGCGCACGCCGTGATGTTGAGACTGCCTGAAGCCCGGCGACAACTTCTCGGCCAAGAGGCAAGTTTCGAACATGAAGGTCGCATTACCATTTGGAGCAGCACCAAAAAGCCAATTGTGAACGTCCCAGAACACCTCGATGGGCAGGCCGTCGACCAGAATTGTTTGATTTCCGCGGAACTTCCACACGAGTCGCTTGACCCGCATCACCCTCTTCTTATCGACATGGATGTCGAGGCAGGGATCCCTAATCCCGACCGTGTCACACTCGATGACGACATCGTGGGCCTTCCCGTTGTCGCAGAACTGAGCCTTGATAGAGTAGAGCTTCTTCCCCCATATGTGTTCCTTCTTGGACACAAAGACTGCCTTGGAATTCGCAGGGCATGTGGAAGTCTTGCGAAAGGCCTCCTTAGGCGAGTCGCCGAGCAGGAGGACCATCTCGTGGTCGAAGATGACTGCGAGATAGTAACTTCCCAGTGGCTCCGGCGATGTTCCGAACTTGGCAGAAGAAAAATCCCAGAAAAAGTCCACCTTGACGCCCTCCGCTTCTGAGCTCTTAGAACCTCTCCTCTTGGAGAAAAGCCATGGCTTGATGTCCACCTTGCAGAGGCAATGGCCGTCAGAATCATCAATGCCGACGCTTAATCCTTGGCCCATCAGGCTCTTGCTCCACGTGACGCCGATTACGCAAGGGCGGTGGCCACGGAGCTGAGCGCGGTACAGGCAAACCACCACATTCTGGGCTGACTTGGCGGCGGCGGCGGCGCCGCTGCCGGAGGATGAATCGAACACCTGAACTCCGCTCTCGCCGAAACAGGAAGGGAAGTCCATCATCCCTACCCCTAGAAACCAAAACCGAAGGGGGAGCTCAACGAATCCAGCAGCTAAGAGACAGAGAGCACTTATCACAAACACTCGCTGTGCACGTCGTCGTCACGAAAGAGACCGCCGGCGAGGAGATTCACTTGCCGCTTTGAGTGAAAGAACAAAACCAAATCAAGTCTTTCGCATGGAAAACCAGAAAGCGCAAAGTTGCCGTCCCAAAAAAAAAAGGCACCTTTCCCTACTGACTCCGCCCTCTCCTTCGAATATCGATCAAAGCCCTAAACTCCGGGAGAAAAATGGGACGAAGCCAAGAAGACGAGCCAAAAAGCAGGGGCGCGGCGTCAGAGGTTGCAGAAAGCAGGCAGTGCCAGTGGGTGGGAGAGAAGGACAACAGGCCACCGCACTCCCGAGATCAGCGCTGCTGCCACTGGCGACCATAACGAGGACGAGGAGCAACAGCAGCCGCGGCGGGAGCCGCGGTAGGTTAGACGACAAAAGCTTTCTTTAGGCTGGCGCTCTTCGTTTTTGGCAGTTGGGTGGAGTATCTGCTTCCCGTGACGAACAATTTTTTTTTTCAAAATAATATTAATAAAATAAATTAAAAATAATAATTTTAACTAAATTATTTTCATAAAAATATAGATATTTCAGTTAGGCATATAAAATAAATAGGGTCCTCAATTATTTGTTTGGCAGTGGTGGAAGCGGGAGCCTCTTATCGCTACTAGAATCCAAATAAAGAAACAATGAGAAGGAATACTATACAAAAAGGTTTTATTTTTAAAGATTCAGAGAGAGAAGAATCTCCATTCTCCTATCGATTTTGATTTGCGATTCCGATTTCGAAGTAGCGATGGCTGCCGGATCCGTGGCCTTCGCCGGCCTAGAGGTGGCGCTCCGCCCCGCCCCGCCCTGCCGGAGGCCCCCGATCCAGATCGGCAGCTCCTTTCTCCACTCTCGGCGGCCGTGGCGCCGCCGCCGCTTGCCGGCGCTGGCGAAGAAATCGCAGCAGCAGCAGAAGGGGAGTAGGAGGAAGGGCGACCTCCTCGTGGTGGTGGATGAGCTCGGGGGGCAGTACGAGGAGGGGTTTGAGGACGTTCACTTGGTAAGTCCCTAATTCTTCATTCCATTTGTATGAATCGGTGCATCCATCGATGTTAGAATCTTCCTCATCGCCTTCTTTTTCATCTTCGTCCCTAATTCTTCAACGCATTTCTATGATTCGTTGCATATATCGATGTCAGGATCTTCCTCATCAGTCATCACCGTGGATTTCAGAAAACTATTGATGTTAGAATGCGTCTCTGTATTAATCAAACTCAAAAGGGGGGAACTCGAAATCTTGATGAAGAAACTTTGATTGTGTTTGCCTGCATATTTAAACTGGTTGGAGAATTTTGCTGGTGGGGTTCTTTTTTTTTTCCTTCTTTTTTGAGAAAAAGGTGATTTTGACGCTGATCATTGGTTGAAAACCCATGACATGTGCCTTTGAACACTTCAAACTTGATGCTTGTTGATTCACTATTCGAATACTTGTACTCACAGTACTCACATTAGTTTTTTGCTGGCTACATAATGTTTGTTCATGGTTTAGATTAAGATGAATTCATCTGATTTTAGATTAAAGTGAAAATCATGGAGCTGTAACTTTTGTTAGTTGGATGGTAAAGTGGTTTTAGACTAGATTGTGTTACAAACTATTGCATTGATTCCAAGCTTTTGATAATAAATTATCTTCGAAAAGGCATAGGCTTTTGATGTGTCCTTTTGAACATAACTTCCATGGCAAATGAGATGGTATCTGATTGACAGCTTTGGATGGTTGATAACTTGATATGAAATCGTCTATGTGCATACCGGTGAGTGAATACTGACTAGGACTTTAATGTATTTGTTCCAGCAATTGATTAATTTCTTCACTTACAAAGCAACAAGGACTGTGCTCCACCAGCTGTATGAAATGAACCCTCCAAGTTACATGTGGTTCTATAAGTGAGTTACATCTTATTGCCATGGTTTTCTTCTTTAACTATCCTTTTAGGCACTAATATCACTCTTCATTGCTTTGTAGTTTTCTCGTGAACAATAATCCAACTGATGGTAATCGCTTTCTCCGTATTTTGGCAAAGGTGACCTCTTTGTTAACAATTTTGACCACAAACTCTATCTTCAAATTTTCCTAGAGTTGAAATGTGCAAACTAAAATTTGTTCTTGGATTCTTTTAGGAGAAGCAAGATTTAGCCGAAAGAGTGATGATAACACGCCTTCATCTGTATGGCAAATGGATTAAGGTAAGTTACATTGTTTTAATAGTGCCGGGGCTGCACATGTCGGCTCCAAGTTGGTGCATTAACCCATTGAAAAACTGCTTAAATGCAACAACAGGGAGATTCTTTGATAGTAAACTTAGACACTGACTCTTTGATTTTCAGAAATGTGACCATGCGAAAATGTATCAGAGGATTTCTGATGAGAACCTACAGCTGATGCGCGAACGACTGATGGAAACAGTGGTTTGGCCAAAAGACGATCCAAACATGGAAGAAATGGGTAACTTGTGATGTATCGATCATATTAGTTTTACTGGATTTTGTATGTATTAGCTAATGTTAGTTATATGCCACCTTGCTTATGACTTTGTATCTAATCATTCATATCATCAGTTATCACAGAAATCAAATCTCTGGTTGCTTTGATGCTTATAATTCCTTTCCAGCTGACTGATTTATCTTGCATGCTGTGAATAAACTGTATCATCCAAAGTAGAAATATAATCAAACTGGACTACAAGTGGTAAGGAAAGAAGCTGTTGCAATTTGAATGAACAACTGTTCTCCCTAATGTGATTATGAATGAATAGGATTACAACCGATATGGTTTCAGAAATACAGGAATCCAAATCTAATGACCAGCTAGAGACTGTGGATAGACAGTTTAAAATTTTCACTAATTTACATAAGTAAAATGATTAATCCAAAGTGTGTACTAATGTCAATAATATATTTCATGATAACAAATGAAATGCACAAAGTGTCAAACAAGTAAAAGAAAACAATACTAACATGAGATATATCGTGGTTTGAACATTCTATTTGAGCTCCCCTTTTCTCAAAATGCCTCTGGGAGTGGATGATGTGCCCGAGCAGCCGCCTGCTTGAGCCCTGATGTTCAACTACCTGCCACTGGCCGGACCACAAGGGCCAAGTCGGTCACTTTGTCTGCCTGCCTAGTGCCTACCATCCCCATGCGGTGCTGTTCGCAACACTGGCTTGGACATTGCGGTGGCCGCCCATGGCTCACAAAATAGATCGTGTTCATCAGCTTTCAATCTTTTGCCTTCTTGGATCTCAAAACAAAGATTTGATCGAAAACAAATCTTCATGTTGTGATCTCAAGACAATTGAGTAAAAGAAAAATAAACTTTCATTTTATATCATGACCCAAAACAACAAATAGTTCGCTGGAATCTGACTGTTTGTTTACATATCATCCTTGGAAAGGGCGATAGGTAGTTGTCAAGAAGTTATAATGATTAGCAACTCATGATAATAATTTGAAAGCACCATATTCATAAGAGTTCAAATATGCATGAAGCTCTAGATATGTGGAAAGATGCATGTTTATAGTCAGATTTATTATTATTATTATTATTTTCGACAAATCACACCCCTTGCTATTTTAATACTAGAAGGCTTTTAAAACGAAATAGGAGAGTGGAGATGTAAAAATCACATACCTAACATGTTGAATGAGAAGGTGTCTATATAAAGAAGTCCACGTAGGTATGCCCAATTGATTTGACCAGCTTAGATATGTGTTCCAGTGATGCTCTAAAATCAAAGGATATCTATTGGAATATTTAGATGAACACTACGCCCCAGGTTGTTTTCAAAAACATGCTCTCATTAATTTGTTTTTTTGTTTTGTTTTTCAAATCACACCCCTCAATACTTTCATACTCTAAGGAGATTTGGAAAATGGAAAGATCATATACCTAACAATGTTGAATGAAAAGGTGTCTATATATAGAAGTCCAAGTAAGCATGGCTAATTGTTTTTTTTTAATGAAGAGAGTGAAACGAAATTGACAAACTAAGATACATGCTAAGCTACATATTTATAGTCAGGTTTGACTCATGAAATGCTTGACGGTTCGAGTGTCCCTTTCATAGAAACTTTTGGGCATTCAAAAAGAAAAGCTCTGTATGCTTGTAATCAACCATGGCGCCCCTTTCACCTTGGCTCTAATCATAGTGGCTCTTGCTCCCGGGACTATGATGTAGTGATAGGATGACTAATCGTTATCCCAGATATTTGCGATTCGATTCTACGACGTATTTTGTAAGAATTTTTCCTTCAAATGGGGTGCGAACCTTGGGACGCTAGGCTTCCAGACCACCCGCCGCGAGCGCTTACCGATTTACCCTGACGATCGGTGGAAAACTTCCGTGGTGCCAGCCGGTCGTCTCAGATTCGTCTGTTACCTAGTTCATCATACATCTAATCATGGTTACTCTCAACCTCCAACGATGACAGCGCGATTACCGTTAAATTCTAGGGTAAATTGATAGCTTGTGTGACCATCTAGACTTCTTAAGTTCAAGGGGAGAATCGAGTGTTTCATATAGGTTCAACATATAACGTGATAAGTTGCATAAAACTAGTAGAAAGGAAGCCTTCATTCAAAATTGTAGAAACCCCGCTCGATACATGACTTTCACTATAGCTCCAATCGTGATTACTCTCAACTTCGGTCGTAGACAACATGATCGCCTCTTAAATGTTAGCTTCTAGGGAAAATAGATAATGTGAGGTGGTGAATAAGGTCATCGTTAGTGTTTTGGCCATCTATAATACTCGAGCCAATTGAATGAAAGGGTTATACGATCATATCTTAGTCTGAACTTCGACTATCAAAGTTGATGTTTGAGTAGATTAAGTTGCAAGTCCTCGATATATTATATATAACCAAAAGTAATTTTCTTTTCAGACAGTTTGATTTCATTCATTTGGAAAGGATATATTGAAAATATAAATAAATATATATTTCAGTCTTTTTCTGGTTTATGCAATCTCTACAAGAACCCTGACATTGAGAATGATGATAATTCCTCTAAATCCACGACTCCCATGGAGAAATTCACCAAAAACTCCATGCCATCATCATCAGTGCCATAAGAACTAAACAGATCAAAGCACTGCTGGCCAATTGAAGGATTAACGATTTCTGCTTCTGTCAAATCCATGGAGGAGGATGGAGGAGGAGGATGATGATGCAGAGCTATCGACAATGGACAAAGCTTCCAGCCAAAAGTTTTCATCATCGATCTTTGAACTAAGGCTTTCTTCTTTGACGTCGACACTGCTACGGTCACTGGTTTGAGACTGTTGCTGCTGCTCTGCAGCTGTTGGCACTGGCATATCCGAGACCATGTGTGATGCAACAGATTGGTTCTTCTTGTTCTTTTTATTCGCTTCTCTCCGTGGAGTGTTGAAGGGGTTGGTTTGTTTCTTCAAGTAGGTGTTCCACACATTCTTGATCTCGTTATCAGTTCGGCCAGGTAGCTTGGCAGCAATCACAGACCACCTGTGGATTGGCAAGGTAAAGGTCAGATTTTGATTGCAGAAAGTTACAAAGTGGAATTGGTGCGAGTAAATATATTCGTTGATTTTCGATATCATCCTCGATCAACTTAGGCCAAGAAATGTCAATTTGAACAACTAATTCTACCCTCATTGAACCTATGTTCTATATCTAGAGAAGAGATCATGAAACCTTAGTGTAACTCAACCTCACCTAGCCAAGTTATTTACACTGGCCAACTTCCCTAATTGACTTTCTCTGTTGTGATTTCATCCACAAACAAAGAGAAGTTAAAAGGATGTACCTGTTTCCAAGCGACTGGTGCAATTGGATGATTGTGTCTTCTTCCTCCTTGGTGAAGTTCCCTCGTTTGATATCCGGCCGCAGATAGTTCACCCACCTGAGTCTGCAACTCTTCCCACACCTCAAAAGTCCTGAGTTAGTGATCAAACTTTAGTGTTTCCCCCTCATTACACTGAAAGTTAAACAAAGTTTGTGTTTTCTGAAACTGAGCATGATCAAAAGTTAGTTCTTTCCCCCCACATCACACTGAAAAATAGTTTTTACACTGAAAAATGAGCAAAGTTTTAGTGTTTCTGAAACTAAACATAATGAAAACTAAGCAAAGTTTTTGGTGTTCCTGAAACTGAACTTGATCAGAAGTCCTTTCCAAAGTCTGTAACTTTCCTGAAACTGAACATGAACTCACCAGCTTGTTTAGGAAGAGCTCTCCAGTTGCTGTGTCCATGTTTCTCTATGTGATCCACCAAAATCTTGTCTTCCTCAGGCATCCATTGGCCCCTGTTGAGGCCCTCCCTCTCACAGCAAGGAGCCCTCACCATGCTTGATGACTTCCTATTACTGACAGTAATGAGGGTTTCTTTACCCAGTTGAGTTATTTATATAGCCATCAAATTTCCCAACGTGATGAAATGAAACAGGCCATAGTGATTGATGTACTCGTTAAAGCACCGCTTGGCACAAGGTCAGAAATATAGCTACATTTTATGAGCCTAGTTGCTTTGATCATGGCTTGTTTGGTCAAATTGAGTCAAACATTTAGCTCGTAGACTAAAAAGGCTATGTTTTGATAAGAAAGAATGGCATTGAATTGAATGAGCATGACATGCATGAATGATTGATCACGGATGAGTTAATTCGATTTTCGTACATATTCAGTCCATTTAATTGATAATAATGCTTGGCTTTTGGGTTTGTCGGGATAATTTTGCTTAGTCCATTTAGGACCTATGGTTTGCCTATAGTTTCGCTATATTGATTGGCATGCTCTCTCGATCGGTTGGTCTAATTTATTAGTCCAACTTGGTCGACTCAACCGACTCATTCAATTCGCCCAGCTCGACAATTAAACTATTTAATTTATACTAAATTCACTGATTTATTATTCATCCCATTTTAGTTTGGAAATGATCTTACTCGTTCTCCAAATTCTCCAAAGTGGTTCAAGTAGTTTAGGTCTCTCCTATACTTAGGGTTGTAAACATTAGTGAATAAATTTGGTGTTTAACTTAATAAGAGCTTTTTAAATTAGTTCAATACACATAAAATTGTTTAAATAAATAAGCTTTAACAACTCGTTAAACTAAACAAATCAACAAGCTTGAGCACATATGTGTTCAGCTCGTTAAGGTTCGTGAATAACATTCGTGAACTATGTTCGTTAATAAAATTCTTTTTAACATGCTAAATAAATAAAAAAATTTAAAAATAAATAAATAAATTTAAATTATCAAGCTCAATAATTGATTAAACAACTAAAAGTTTTGAACAATCAAATAAGTTTGAATTGAGAGATTGATAATATCTAAAAGAATCAAACTCAAGCCAAACTTGAATTGAAAGTTTGTTAACATATAAATGAATCAAGCTCAAACCAAGCTCAAACTCATCAAAATTAAATCAAGCCAAACTTGAATAATCATTTCAAAAGTTTGATTCATTATAGGCTTGACTTGACTTGGTTTGATTATCTTATTAAATAAGTTTGAATACGTCAAAGCTTGCTTCGGCATGACTTGACGTATATACCGGCCTACCTATAATTAATCTGTACGTAATTAACCACTTAGACTGATAATTTGTCAAAAAGCATCAGTTAATTAGGTAAAGAAAAGATTAATGATCACTTAAGTCTGCATTTAATTATAACTTTGTCAGCTAAAACCACTTTAGAGAAGAGAATTAATTAATTTACTAATGCTTTAGCTCTGTATTAATCAGTTGCTACAAGCAAAAACATATGGACAATATGAGACTGTGATGGGTAGCGTATGGACTATGGAGCAATGCAGACCCCTCAAAGTAGACTTTGAAGTAAAAACTCAACACATTCAGTTAAACTCACATTTGAGAGCTTTAGAATTGTACCAATCGAAAATTTTATATCATACCATATACTGTATAAAAAATTCGATACCGTATCAAAATTTTGATATATCGAATTTTCAGTATGTTCATACAAAAATTATTTGGTATTTCAATATTTTTGATATATCAAAATTATAAAAGAAAAAAATATTTATCCAGTGCTAGTTTTGAAAAATCAACACTACTAATAATTTATAAAAAAATTATTTGATCTTTTAGTATACCAAAAAAAAAAAAATCTCATATTAATACCAAACAATTCAGTATGATATAATACTTCATCAAAATTTTCGGTATACTAAAATTTTTGATATATACGATATATCAATCAATAACTTTTATATATTGAATACAAGAGCTAATAATATACTGGACACAAGAGGTGCTTATACACCATAGGAGGAGTATCTAGTTGCCATAACGAAAGAAATCAACTACCTAAAACAGAACATCATAGCAAAATTTGAGAAAGGTAATATGTATTTAATTATTCAAATTTATTATAAATTAAAAAATTTATTATTATTTATTTATAACAAATATTTTTATTTTTAGGTGGACAAGCAAGAAAATCAAAGACCATGGTTGCTTTCGGTGAGAAGAAAGATAAACCTGAAGTTGGAAATCACAGTGTCGGTAGTTTTGAAATATATTCAAACTAACAATTCCTATTTATGATGGATGCCCATTTTTGTTATTCCCATTAATGTTGTTGATACTGTTCCCATTGTTGATCATGTTGAATTGTTGTTGTTTAACGTTGACGAGCTGTTAAGAATTGCTAATTGTTATCAACAATCCATGGACATTTTTTATCAAACCTACTATCAACAGTTCAATACTGCAATCAAGGTGGTCATATACAATGTTTGTTTTTTCTCAACTTTTGTTTTAATATTAAAAATGAGAATCATAATTTTTATATATATTAGTTGAATGTAAAATTTTTAAAAAATTAACCTGTTAAGTACGACAACTTGGAAACCGATAAATCAAATTTTGAAAAAAAAAATCTCGAAATAGATTTAGGGTTTTGGGACATTGGACGAATTTAATTTAATGGGTAAAGGTTAGATCCCTAAACTTCAGAGGATTAATAGGTATAAAAAAACCCTAAATTTAAGGGTCTGGTTTGAATTGTATAAAGTTGAAGGGCTTAAGTGCAAGTAAACCTAAATTTAGGGGTGAGGTTATAACAATCGAAATGCAAGGGGCGAAATCATAAAATGGCAATCACTTAAATCCCTTCTCCTCTTCCTCCTTTAGTCAACAACCCCAATTCCCTTCTCTGCGAGAACACTGCCAGTGATCCCTACCTCCTGTTCACATCCTCACCCGATTCAGTTGAGATCTAGCCCTCTCCTTCATGCCAATCAACCCTCACTCGATCGTGACTCATTCCTTCTCTCAGGTGCAGCTGATTGGAGATTGGATCTTTCTTCTCTTCTTTCCTTGTAAAATACAGCATATAAAAATATCATAAATAAGAGTTAAAATGAAAATAACCTTATAAAAAATTTTGAAAAAAAAATCTGGGATTTTTAGAAGTGTTTGCGGGGATAAATAGGCGCGAGATAGACTATTTTCACATTATTTAAGGAAAAATTTAAATTTTAGAATATATATATATACACCTTCTGTCGACTCCTTCCTACTACGCTTGTGATTCCAAGCCGCCTCATGTGACTTCGAGCCACAGACCCCTCAAGGTTTTGGCAAGCCCTCATCGTCGCAGCCCATTGCAACCCCTCCCTCTCGCGATTTCTTCTCTTCATGTGAGCCCCTTCATGGTTCCTCCTCCTTCCCCACGCGACCATAGCCAATACAAGCCGACGCTTCATCCCTTCTTCTTCTTCTCCCTGATGCTGAGTTTGGCATTTCCTCTACACGTGCTGTCGTTGGAAGGTCTCCACTCCTTCTTTATTCAAGTACTAGTCTTCCACCTTCATTGGGCCGCAACAAGAATAGATATTTTGGGAATATTGAAGAGATGTATGGCAAAACGAGGATCGCGCGTGCGCTGAGGTTTACTCTGTTCAAATTTTGGATTGTCAGATTGGAGAGCCGGCTAGTTTACAGGTAAGGTTTGAAATTGCTTTAGATCGATGGAGTAGACTTGTGTGGTTTTAATTTCTTCTCTGATGTCCTTGTTTTTTTTTGTTCTGCCCTATTTTTTTAAATCTGTCGAGAGTTTCTTTATTGATGGATTAGATTTAGATTTGCAATTGTCGTGGCTCTTCAATCCCGTTTAAGCATTGGAGTTAGGTATCCCTATGTAGGTTGAATTGCTGTGTAGGGTTAGGTTTTCTGCACAAGTTGATATCATGATTTTTGATCTCCTGTGTTATCGTAAGCTTCCATTGTAGCGACTATGTTTGGGTTGGTGTTTGATCTGGTGACTTGCGGATTAGAATTGGAATGTGGGTAGGTATGTGCAAACGGTCGGTTAAACCGAACTAACCAATCGAACTGACCAAACTTAAAAGTTCGGTTCAGTTAATTTGGAAGTTTGGTTTTTTTCGAAAATATCGATTATATCAGTTTAATTAGTTCGGTTTCGGTTTTGAAAATTGAAATTCGGTTAAACCTATTAAATCGATATTTTGAATTGAACCAAACCAAATAAGAACCGAACCAAATAAGAATTAAACCAAATAAAATTAAACTGAAATCAAAGCAAACCGAAATCAAACTAAATTGATATTATGAGTTGAAATGAATTAAATCAGAACAAATCAAATCGATATTATGAGTTGAACCAAATCAAATTGGAGTCAAACTAAATTAAACCGGAACCAAATCAAATCGAATTCAAAATTCAGTTATTTTGGTCGAAAACCGAATAAATTGATGTTTTATTGGTTCGGTCGGTTCGATTTTTTTGAAAAAGTTCAGTTTGGTTCGAAAAAATTCGGTCGGTTCGGTTTTGAGTTTAATCGATTCAGTCAGTTCGGTTTGAACTGATTGCATAACCCTAGTTGTGGGAGACAGTCTCATTATCTTGGTTGTTGCCCTGTTCTTATTCTGCCGCAAGTCATCCTAATTGTGTTTATGTTGGTGTAGTGAGTTGTGGTTTGCTAAAATTGCTATGTTTAGCTGTGGGTGTTGATAAATTAGTTTTTTTTCAGGTTAATGTTGGGTAGGACTGTTATGCTGTGGGATGTTTTGGAGTTTGGGTGTTGGTTGCAGTTTGGTGCTTTTGGTGTGAGGTTTTTGAATGCATGTGTTGGAGGTGGATTTGTGCTAGCACTGTTGAACTTGTGGGGTTGTCGTGAGTTAAGTGGAAGTTGAGTTTTGTATTGGATGTGCTGTGGGGTTGCAAGTCTAGTTTTACAACTTATGTTAGGGTTGAACTTTGTAGGAGTTGGGTTTTGATTAGCAGTAGATCTCCATACCTTGAGTTATGGAAATCCAATTGTAAATCTACCTTTTGAATTGTGGTAGTTGAGAGTAGTTTAATGTTGTGAGCCTTGATGTGTGTACCTTAATTTAGTAACTATTAGGTTGAATTGGGTTCGGAGTAGTTCCTTGGGTTATAATTTTAAATTTAAACCTAGTTAAAAAGGAACTCATCGTTAGTTAATGATTTAATTAAATAGATGTTATAATTTAAATTTATTCTAATCATGTTTAGTATCTTGTTTAGCTAAGTTATTAATTTTATAAATAGCTAAACTATATCTTTGATATAGGACTTTGACTTTGGACTCGCACGGTTGATCATGGGAGATTCTCTTCGATATTATACGATATTTACAAGGTAGGTACTTCTTACTTGATTCTTGTAGAATCGTTTACCTTAAATGCATAGTTTATTTACCTTAAATCTTCACTGCTTGTTTTCCTGCTTGATACTTATTTTGTGTTTGATCTTAGAGTTTAAAAAAAAAACTAAATTTCAGTTATACAGTCTCAACTTTTGATTTTCTATCTAAAAAGTACCGCTTGTATACATGTACTTTAGATATATTATGTGACCTATCTAGGGTTTGGTTGATATTAGATATACCATTCCCAATAGATTAGTTGCATATTTTGGCATTGATTGAACGGATATGTATCGTTTTGATTGCATAGTTTTGGTTTAATTGAGGTTGTGTATATTAATGACATGCACTATAGCATTGGTTGCATGCCAACGACCACTAGCTCCCTTGTGGTTGAGATGGGTCATCGGCCATATTTCCTGTTGTGCCACGCTCAGTTAGAGTTGTGTAGATAATTGATATTCCCTAGGTGTTAAGAGTTCCCACAAATATTTTTGGAATTTTTATAGCCACGGGTATTATGACTTTTCATGCATAGCCCCAGGTATTATGACTTTTCTACATAGCTACAAGTTTTTGGTGCTTGTATCTTGTCCACCCTGTTGGATCGGGTTGGACCGGCTAGAGGGGGGTGAATAGATGGAAAAAATATGAAAGTAGAGGCACTCGTCTTTAAAAAAGAAACTTGGTCGCAACTGAGAACGTTGCTTCCAAGACAGTGGACACTCAATAAAAATCTCCTTATGACGGAGAAGCCTTACAAAAATAGCACGCTAGACTTTTAGAGAGTTTACAAGAATGAATTAATTGAATCAATGAAAAAGCTGAAACTCTAAGTCTATTTATAGCCTAAGAGAATAAATTTGGATTGTTGATTGTTGAGGAATTTTCTCTTGGTCGTTGATCCATGGATGTAATCTGAACGGTTGATCTTGGATGAGATTAAACTACATCCATTGGATCTTATTAAAGGATAAGGTTTTATCCTTTAAGACTTTTTCTTCTGCTCTAGACTTCACTGTTATAATCTTCAAGTAGTAACATCGGTAGCTACATGTTGTTATCACGTTTGACATGGTCAAACTGATCAGTCTTTTGGTTCTTCGTCTTCTAGGTGATTTCCGACCAACCGGAGTTAGACACACCCGAACCCGACTCCGGCCTTTCGCCCCTCGAGCGTCCTTCCTCCCGTCTTCTCGTCCCTCCGACACCGCGTACGTCCTTCTAGCTCCACCGACGTACTCTTCCGCATCTTCCGCGTCCCTCGGATTGTACCGAGCCCGTCGGCTCACTTCCCCGCACAATCCTTCTCGTCCGCTACGTCTTACGCTAGACTTCCTCCGTACCTAAGCTCCTGCACACTTAGCAGAGGGATTAAACACTCCAGGACCTAACTTAAATCGGTTGATCTCATCAAAATCAACCAAGGGTACTTACACACCCGACCCATCCAATGTAGCGGTAGTTGGTATGTGTACAGAGCAGGTCATTGCATCATGTGCATTTTATGCATTAAGCATTTGTTTGTGTTTGCTGCATTTGATTGACATACATATTCGGATATGATTTGTCTACATTATGTGATATGAATTTGCTTTATAGTACGAGCAGTTTATTGAGATATTATGGGGATTTCTGATCATGCCCCTATGTATTGTAAGTACCCCTGGTTGATTTTGATGTGATCAACTGATTTAAGTTAGGTCATGGTATGTTTAATCCCTCTGCTAAGTGTGCAGGAGCTTAGGTACAGAAGAAATCGAGCGTAAGACGTAGCGGACGAGAAGGATTGTGCGGGGAAGTGAGCTGACGGGCTCGGTACAATCCGAGGGACGCAGAAGCTGCGGAAGAGTACGCCGGTGGAGCGAGAAGGACGTGCGCGGTGTCTGAGGGACGAGAAGCCGGGAGGAAAGACGCTCGAGGGGCGAAAGGCCGGAGTCGGGTTCGGGTGAGCCTAACTCCGGTTGGCCGGACATCACCCAGAAGATGAAGAACCAAAAGACTGGTCAGTTTGACCATGTCAAACAAGGCGCTCGAAAAAAGAAGAATTTAATTGCTACTAAAAAAACTCGATCCCAAGACCTCACCTAATATAGGTTGCCAAGGTTACCAGTTAAGATAACAATTAATGATACTGAGAGGTTGCCGATGATTCTACTTGAAGATGATAACATCGAAGTCTAAAGCAGATGATAAAGTCTTAAAGCATAAAACCTTATCCTTGAATCAAATCCAATGGATGCAGTTTAATCTCATCCAAGATCAACCATCCAGATTACATCCATGAATCAACGGCCAAGAGAAAATTCCTCAACAATCAACAATCCAGATTTATTCTCTTAGGCTATAAATAGACTTAGAGTTTCAACCTTTTCATTGATTCAATTAATTCATTCTTGTAAACTCTCTAAAAGTCTAGCGTGCTATTTTTGTAAGGATTCTCCGCTATGACAAGGACATTTTTATTAAGCGTCCACTGCCTTGGAAGCAACGTTCTCAGTTGCGACCAAGTTTCTTTTTTAAAGACGAGTGCCTCCACTTTCATTTTAGTTTTTTTAACCGTCTATTCACCCCCCTCTAGTCAGTCTAACCCGATCCAACATGTATTACATTGATCTCAAGTATATTATTCGTACAGATACATTTAATTTATGTTCTTTATTCCAGAGACTATATATTTTTATTTCTATATACTTATTTTATTCTTTTATATATTATGCATTTATCTATTCTTATACCCACAGAGTCAGCCCGGACTCACCACCCCTCATTTTTTTTGTATTTCAGATAGTTGATAGTCGCGTCTTGTGCCGCTAGGAAAGGATCCAAGTGCTAGTCCCTCGCTTGAGTAGTTTCTTATCGATTTTGTACTTTCATAGTATGCTTATCCTATTGGTGTTACTCTAGTTTTGTTTTCATTACGATTTCTATTTGACTTTTCTATGGACGTGTATTTATTTATTTCTATGGGTTTTTTGGATCTAGCTACATGTAAGTTACGGAGATTTTTTTTTATTATGGTTATTGCTTATTAGGCATATTATTTAACTACGTAGTTGTGATGGTGTGAATACCAACCGAGTATGATTATGCTAATTATATATTAAGATATGTATGTATTAAGTTTCAAATTGTTCGTCGTACAGGGGAGATGCCTGATTTTCGAGCAAACATGGGTCTCTGAGGGCATAACATTCCCCTCACTTGATCACGACTGTGGATCTATTCATCAGGTTGCCACTGTTCGGTACATGTTATCCTTCTTCTCCGATCTCCTAGCTTCCTCTTGGATTTTCTCCCATAACATGGACTCTGCCACTAATCCAATGTCGTTGTGGACAAGCGAGGATCAACCTAGCTTTGGGTAGGTGGATCTAGAGTTAGTGTGGCTTCTCGAAAGATATTAGTGTGTGCACTTATGTGCTAAGATACTTTTATGTATTTATGGATAATAATAAAGGCAAGTATTTGGCGTTAATCATTTACTTTTCTGTACGTATATGATTAATGATAAAGTCCCACAGATTAATTGTTATATTATTCTGAAAATCGTCCTTAATCGAATAGATATCTAGAGGGGACATAGATATCTAGATCAACGCTAAGTATGACTAGGTCAAGATAGACCGGAGGGATGGATATCCAAGTTGTACTTGGGAGTGCCTTGAGTTTAGAGGTACACTGGACACGACCCGCTTAAGAGAACACCACATATTAAGCATCATTGGTAGTTCGTCTTAATGAACGAGTGTAACTGATCTTTTGACTTGATACCTTCATATATTCTATGCGTGGAGTTATGTACTTTGATGCCATTAAAAGCAATCTTTAATCGGATTGTGATTAATACGGTAATTGGGTGTATGACAAAACGTAGAGAGAATAGTGTTGAGTCAATAGAGGATTCATCGCTCTCTTGGATTTGGGAGTTAACATCCTGACCGCTTGATAGAGATATTAGTGACTCGAAATCCATGGTCATGGGAGGAATGATTATCATTCAAGATGAGTCTATTATATCTTGGAAATCAAGTAAAATAATTAATTGGTGATGATGCATATTGCACCGAATTAATTGGGATGTAGGATAAAGATGAAGAGATTGAATTACACAGTAATCGGTTCATGGAGGTTTTAGTTTATAACTAATATTCTATCACGTTGGGTGGCTAAAAACTATTGCTAGACGGTTACCTTAGTATGTGTATGGATTTACACTGCCTTCGTGTATAGAACCTAGAGGGTCATACGCATAGCACATAGACGCGAACAGTATCTGTAGTTGATTATTTTAGTGGATACTAAAATCAATCAATTTATTATTTCTGAATAAGAATTAATTGGATTATTAATTATTTCTGAAATATCGGAAGCGAGAACGGATCAAGATCAAATATGGATTTATTTGATGAAGAGAAGAGAGAGTAAATTTATCTCTTATTCTCTTTGGAGAATTTGAAAGGCCACAATTATTGTGGCAATAATGGAGAAGATGAAGAGTCTCTATTAATGATTATTAATGGAGAAGATGAAGAGTCTCTATTAATGATTATTAATGGAGAATTTCAAAAGTCACAATTATGATAAATTAATGAAGAATATGAAGAGTCATGTCTCTTCATCTTCCTTGGAGGCTATATATATCCACCCTTGGAAGAAGAGGTGGACACGTTTCTCCTTTGTCTCTCTCTTGTGCGATTTCTCTCCATCTCTCTCGGGAAGCCTTCGACTACTTCTTCTCTAGTTGGAGACGTATCTCCAGATCCGTAGTGCATCTGAAAGAATTATGTCGATCCAAGTAGCTAGCACCTAACGTATCATCTAGTTCGTGATCTTGTGCGCATGGATACCGCTAGAGGAGTCACACGTGGGGCTCTCAATATTATTCACAAATAAGCAAAGGATTACAAGGTATGTTTTCAGTTTATGCTTGTTTTCGCATCATTCTGTTTAGAACTATATGCACTAGGAAAAGATCCATGGTTTAAGAGCAGATTTTTACTTTATTATAAATATTCCGCTGCGCTCAGAACCTAACAGAGGAAGGCTCTCAGCATTACTGGATTAGCTCAAAGTCGCTAGATATGAGGTGGTGGACCTTGCCGACGTAAATTTCAGATAAGGTTCATATGGTTGGGTTGATCTTAAATGGACTTGAATTAGAACAGTAGACTGATTGTGTTAGCAAATTTAGATCTATTTTTGGTTTTGTTAGGAGCTTGCGACGTTGGTTTGTTGTTCTATTCTATTTTGAGTGGGTGTGAGTTCATTTTCTAGAATTTGATTCGGCTGGGAAATAGCTGGTTGACAATGAATTGGGCTTTGGATGCAATTCTTAGAGGTGGTAGGTCTTGGTACATTGCTAATCGAATTGTTGATTATGTTTGGAATTTGATTTGGGTTTGGCTATATTGGATCTGTGTTCTTGTGAGGTGTTTAGCTTGGTTTCAATAAATGCATGATAGGGATTTGGATTTTGTTGGCTGATCTTGATATGTGAACTATTTCCCTTTGGAGCTAGGTCGTGAGTTCAAGTTGGTTAATAGGTTCTTGTATGTTCATACATTTGGTTTCTCGGTCATGTATTCTGATTACTCCTACAAGACTGTATCCATTTGTTTATTCTCTACTTGTATAACTTTTTGATATCATGTATATATGTTTATATTACCCACAAAGTTCACCTGGACTCACTCTCGTTTGTTTGTTTATCCGTTTCAGGATGATGCTGTCAGGAGAGTCCAGCAGCCAATCCTTCCTCCCTTCGGGTTAACTTCATTGTGGTATTTGTATTGTGTATGTCACTTTTACATTTTTTTTTCCCAATCCTATGGACATATATTGGTGATGTGTATTGTTGTGTTCTCCTGAGGAGCTTATATATTGGTTGCTTTGTCGTAAGTTGAACCGGTCCACAGTCTATGTATGTCTTGATATGTTTTTGTGTTGTGTTGGATTCTTTTATATTGTATATACTAGCCGTGTAAGTTGAGGACTTGATGTGATCGTGTGGGCTTTTGTATTGAGATTTCATATTGCCAACCGTACAAGGAAGGCACTATCGAATTTTATCGAATCAGCGGCTCCTCATAGCATGATATTGTTGATCATGTTGAATTGTTGTTGTTTAATGTTGACGAGCCAGTGGAATTGATAACTTTTATCAACAATCCATGGGCATTTTTATCAAACCTACTGTCAATAGTTCAACACTGGAATCGAGGTTGCCATCTACCATGTTTGTTATTTCTCAACTTTTATTTTAATATTAAAAATGAGAATTATATATATATATATATATATATATATATATATATATATATTATATATATAATATATATATATATATATATATAATATATATATATATATATATATTAGTTGGATTTAAATTTTTTTTAAAACTAACCTATTAAATATAAATAAAATTTTAATTTTAAATATAATAATTATCATAAAAATATTAATAAATTAAATATAGGTTGATAATTAAATTATGAATAAGAAAAAAATAATCTAATGAATATTATTTTTTGGTATGATATAGTGTGAGTGGGTTGGAGGTAAAATAATATTGGATACTGTAATTGTACTATTTAGTGTGTAACTATATCAAATATGATATTTATGATTGGAGATGGTCTAAGAAAATAACACATAAATCCTAAAATAGAAACTCATTATTCGTTATGACATATTTATGAGAAATAAAAAGAAAAAATTGCAGGAGCAAAATTAAGATTGTATTCTCACAATTATTTTTCATTGCCTATTAATCCTAGATAATTAGCTAAGGCTAAGGATAAGGATGAGTATTCGGGGTAAAATTAAACTAAATCGAATCGAATTAACCAAATCGAATTGAACTGGTTTTTTTTAAAACTAACCGAATCAACCAGATTTTTAAAAATAATCGAACCAATAAAATATCGATTAATTTGGTAAAAACCAAATTAATCAAAAATTTCCAATTAGGGTCTAAAAATTTGATTTTGTTGAATGAAATTTGGGTTCGTACTAAAACATATAGTCTAAAAATTCAATTTAGTCTAACAATTTGGTTTAACAGAATAACAAAATTTAAAATCGAACTCGAACAAAATTAACTAATTTTTTTAGAAAAAATTAAAATTCCAAATTAACTGAACCAAAATTTAAAATTCAGTCAGTTCAGTCGATTTATTCCATTTAATTGAATTTTTGATCACCCTAATTGAGACAAAGTTCGCAACTTTCTTTCTTTCAATTGTTGTTTGTGATCTGGCAGCCCTGCACCAAATATTTATTTGTTAGTACAAAAATATATGCATATAGGACCAATGCACGTGAGAGAGAGGGAGGTGAATCACGTGTGTTTTACAATCTGTCTTTTGCTTAAAATTAAAGCAAAAACACAATAAAAAAACTAAATAAGAAAAGCAAAAAATAAAATAGCACACAATTGATTTACTTGATTCAGAGCCTTCAACTCTTACTTCAAAACTCAGGCCTTTTGAACCTTTCTCGATGGGTAATCTTCTAAAACTCTCTTCTAGAAAACTCTAGAAGTGCAATCGAATACAAATAAGAAAGCGTAACAATTACCTCAATAAAATAACTTAAATTGTTACAAACACTTTAGTAGATTGAAGATTGTAGCTTGAGGTCGGTGTCACTTTGATTACAACAGTTGGGTATAAACGAGTCATAACAGAACGGTAGCAGGGAGATTGTGCAGCAGAATGATTGAAGAAGCTTATCGAATTGTTATTCCCAAATTTGGTCGAAACCTTTTTATAAAGCTTATTGGAGGCACCTCCAATAAGTTCCGAGGCACATCCAATGGCATTGATCAAATTCAAAATCATCACAATCTTTATCCACTTAAAGATGTCTTCCATTCTATGTGAGTCGCCTCCAATCGCATCAGAGGCACCTCCAATCCACCCGAGACGCCTCCAACGATTGAAACTTCAAGTTTTTCTACACGAAGGCAACTTAATTCATTCCGGGTGCCTCCAGTCAAATCAGAGGTGCCTCAAGCATTGTTTATCTGAAGCTTAATTTTTGTTCTAACTCCTACAAAATATGTTAGTCCAAAATAACAAAAAATATTTACAAAACAGAGTTAGTAAATATTAAAAACTATGTATTAGATATTATCTTACTAATATCATGATCTAGTCATTGTCTCAATTTAGACTTTTAGAATGGATCTAAGTTGGATCAACACCTACAGTCCCACTGGAACTCGTCCTCACTAGATCTCTCCTCTAGTTGCTTGCCAAACATCTGGTCCTCCTCCAGATCTATTTGGACTTTCTTTGATCCTGCTTATTGATCAACCTGATCTACTACGACTTGATTTACTAAGACTTACTTATAATACTGAGTTAGGACAATAGATATAAACAGTAAAGTAAAACAGTGTTAGTAGCATTAATGATTTGATGGTTTAGTTGACTACTCGATCATACATGCTTGAAGTTTACCCCTTCAAGACTTCTTATTACCTAGAGTTACCTCATCCTAGGATTTCCACTATCTATCTTCACTTACTAGGACTTTCACCACCTATCTTCGCTCACTAGGGCCTAGCTTCACTCACTATGACTTCCATTGCTTAACTTCATTCATCAGGACTTCTACCGCCTAGCTTCATTCACTATGACCTAGCTTCACTCACTAGAACTTTTATTGTATGACTTCACTCATCAGGATTTTCATCGTCTAGCTTCACTCACTAGTGCTTAATTTCATTCACCTGGACTTCTCTTGCCTAACTTCCAATTAAGATTAGTCACTTGATAAACTTTTTACTTGCTTGCCTAACTTTCAGTTAAAACTAATCACACGGTGGACTTTTGACCTTCAAATATCAAATCTTATTTGGATCAGCACTTGGTTAAATTGACTAGGCTTGGATACATTATCAAATATCAAAATCTTAAAGGCTGATTATATCAACAATGTGCATATATGACAATGCTTCACATATAAATCTTTCTATCGAACAAAACAATTGAATGGTTTTTAATAGATTCAAAGTTGGTCGATACTTCACGAATGAAATATCAAAGATCAAGATGACATTTGTTGTATTCAAAAACATTTAAATTCGTCCTATAATATCTATCAATTTCGTAGAGATTAATATTTTCGAAATTAATTCCCTGCTAACTACTTTAATTTTCTTAAAAAGTATATGACAACTTTTAAAGTACGTCAATTATCGACACTGAGTTGTATAACACTTAAAAATCATGGACATACAGAAATAACAAAACTAAATCAAGCAATAAATATAAAAAAGTACAATGTTCCATGAAGTTTTCTCTCTCTGTAACAATGCGTTTATTATCTATATGAATCTCTCTGTATTTGCGGAGTCGATTTTAAGAGACCATATCAAATTTATTTATTTTTCTCTCCATAACATATTAAATAATAAACCTAGGGCTTACCTACATTCTAGAATTGCCTAAAGACTCAAAATAAATGTATGCATTTGTTTGCTTAAAATCTGGGAAAAAGTGCTCTGCTAATTAATTTTCACATTATTATCGTTGCAGGAGGTTTTGTGGTAAGTCCGCTCAATAATGCATCCCCAATTAAGTTGAGTCAGTCTATGTGTTGGCTTTGGCTAGTCTAATGTAGTTCAATCTGCACGCTAAATCTGTTTGTTTTCCCCATGATGGGATTGAGCATCTCGGGATTGACACATAGCACAAAGAAACTACGTATCAGGGTCCACCAAACTTGACTGTCAGGATTTGACTCCCGAAACCACCTTCGGAGGATAGACCCCTGAGGTCAGGTTCGACCGTAGACTCCCGAGACCACCATGGGAGGGTAGGCGCCGAGGTCACGCCGAGCCATAGGCTCTCGAGACCACCTCGGGGAGACAGACTCCCGAGGTCAGGTCGGGCCGTAGGCTCTCGAGACCATCTCTGGAAGACAGACTCTCAAGGTTAGGTTGGACCATACACTCCCAAGGCCATCTTGGAAAGGCAGACCTCCGAAACCACCTCGGTGGGACAGACGCCCGAGACCATCCCAGGAGAAGACACCCTGAGATCATCTCAGGAAAGTAGAGTCCGAAGAGTAATACATCCAATAACCCGACTTCAAGTAGTCATTCCTCTTTCCAGATCAGGAAAGTCGTCGGATAATTATTGTCCGCTACACGTGAAATTAAGACCTTAATGATCACAACGGTCGTTATTTAAAAGTTATCACGTAACCGACGATTGGGGAACGTGGAGGATAACGTGAAGACACATGTGACCAAGCCCTCGATATTTAAAGTGCTTCGACACCCAGGTAAGGGAGGTAAGCTTTCGAAATTTGACACAAACCTATTTCATTGTCGTCCTCTTGAGATAGTTGTGATTCCTGACTTGAGCGTTGGAGTGGGCTCCGTCGAAAAACCTTCTGGTGTGTTTTCATTAACGCTCGTGTTGATCTCGTAGGGCGCGATTGTCTTCTCCTCGTCGCCATCCTCGTGGGTTGCACCTCGGTGACTCGCCGTCCGCATCGACTCTTTTCCGGAACAAGTTTAGCGTCGTCTGTGGGAAAGTAAATCAAAGCACCAGAAGGAGCACTGTGATGGCAGATCCGGAGGGACAATCCATCATCTTGATGAGAGAAGAGTTGGATCGCCTTGTCGCCAACGTCGTCAAAGGAGCGCTCGAACAACATCAAATCGAGCAAGCCGCCTCACGGCGAGCACCTTCGGTACAAGGCGAAATCCCAAATATGTCTGCCTCACATCACCGAAACCGAAGATCAGTCTCGCCACCGGTGAGACAAGCATTGACAACTCTGGCACACTGGCGAGATTCCCTGGGCGATTTGGAGAAAGCCAACTCCGTCGCCTCCAGTGTCCTAAAGTAGGAAGAAGGACCGAGGAGGATTGAGGGGTTCAAAGTCAGTCCAAAGGCTCCATCTACCCCTTTCTCCCCGAACATCATAGAAGACCCAATGCCCAAGCGATTCCTGTTAGGATGTATACTAAAAGCCTTGCTTTTATATAAAAACATCTACATTTTGAAAGAGAATCACATAATCACAGATTGCATATTTATATTAGTATGTGCACAAAATGTTTGATACTTTGCATTGTAGATAACATGGTGTGTGGTGACGCACAAAAGATCATGTTATCAGTTCCTTGCAAAGTATAAGAAGAGACTCACAACCGAGATGAAGTTGGATAAACCATCGGGATGGTTGTAGTGTAATTAGGTGTGGTTTGTCTTAACCATAGAATTACACTAGTACACTTTGTGTGTATTGTGTATGACCAAAATAGAGGTCATCCAATTTATACTGACTTTATAATTGGATTAGATCTTGGATTTATTATGGAGTACAATCTCTAAATCCCGATATAATAACGGACACGTGTATTTAATTATTATTTCTTCGATTTACCAATGGGCGAGATTTATTCTGTTAAATCGATAGACCCGGTAAGTTGGGAAATAATATTATATACATGGTGTGCCATTGATTATTGAGGGAATCTGTGTCCTAGTGAGTCGGGATGATGATGCCCCCTTGATGAGCTCATAAGGTTCATCATGTTAAACCTTACAAGTGGACTATGGTCCAACATGATGAAAAAGTTGAGTGGTACTAGTCAAGGATTAAGAGGTTGATTAATTAAAATTGTCAGTAATTTAAATTAATCGACGGGCATTTGATATCTTAAACACATGGAGATGTATGTGCTCATAATAGGTGGATCCCATATGAAAATATGGGGGTTGGTGAGGAAGTTCAATGGGATCCTTTAATGGAATGAATCTCTATTAATGGATCAGATTTGGATCCATTAGCGGGTCAAGACTCAAATCCTCCTCATGGTCTCTATTGTAACCCTATATATACTCCATAGGAGTCATGATACCAAGGCTTATGAATTAATCAAGAATTAATCCACATTAAAACCCTAAGCTTCTCTCCCTCCCTTTCTCTCTCTCTCCTTCTCTCCCTTAGGGTGGTCGACGACATTGAAGAAGAAGGAGAAGAGCTCCTCTTCTCTTCTCTTCTTTTTCTCTCCATCTGAGGCTCGGTTGTAGGAAGAGGGAGGGTCTACTCCTATTCTTCTTGGCTGGAGCAAGCTCCGGTGGGAGGAGAACCGGTCGGCGGCGGCACCAGGTCCACCATAGGGTTGCGGCGCCGAAACCCTTCAAGCAAGGGGTCCGGCGGCAACCTAAGGAGGAGCCTGTTGGTGCAAGTAGCACCCAAAGTCAAACCTGAGTTTTGATAATGGCAAAGGGTTCAAGAGTTAAGATGTTATTGTGTTCTAATTTATTTACTAAGTGTGCAGGAAGAAGCCCTAGTTACACTAGGCAAGAAGTCTGGCAAAGGGCGGGGTAAAGAAGTCCTGGTCAAGGACTGGGCAAGAAGACCTGACCGAAAGTCGGGCAAAGAAGTCCTGGTCGAGGACTGGGCACGAAGTCCTGGCAAGGGGGTGGACACCGAAGACCTGACCGGAAGTTGGGCACGAAGACCTGGTCAGGTGGATCAGGCAAAAGTCCAACCGAAGGAGCCGGTTGGCAAAAGGTAAACTCTCCTGAGAGGAGTAGGTGAGGACGCACTCCCCATCGAGAGAACAGTAGGCGTCGGTTCGACCTAGGGTTCCATTTGGGAGACCTGAAGTCAGAACCAAGACAGCTACGACTGTAATTAGTACTTATGTTTTTGGGACTAACCTTAGTTGTAGGGTCGAAGGACTGATCGTCTACAAGTGAAGGTTCTTCACCGGGCCTAGGCGCCCGAATGGAGTCAGGCGCCTGATTGGGCTCCGGCGCCCGTAAGGATACGAGCGCCCAAGGGTAAAGGCAAAAACCAAAAACCAGTTGCGAAGCCACTGAACCAAGGCGGATCAGGCGCCCGTGAGGTCACGGGCGCCCCCATCAGCTCAGGCGCCCAAGTGGGGAGGATAAGCGTTGACCGAGCCCACGGATAAGGATTCGCAGATCGGAGGGCACGTGTCAGGCGCCCCCAACCCATCAGGCGCCCGATGGAGTACTATAAAAGGGGCTCGACCCCAGGGTTCAACAACACAGTTTTCTAACGCTCCAAAGCTTTTCGTTCAAGCACTACGCCACGACAAACTCTGACTTCGAGATTCCAACGCCGACGACATCCCTCTACTCCGAAATACGATCCACATCGGACGTCGGTAACGAAAAGTGTAACTAGTTTCATTTCCTGTAATATTTCTGTACTCAATTTGTAAACCTGTTTTGCGCGATTATAGTATTGCCTAAAGTAAACGGTCAAGGACCGTGAGCCTTGGAGTAGGAGCCAACCGCGACTCCGAACCAAGTAAAAACTACTTGTGTTCCTGTGTGATTGTTTTATTTCCGCTGCGCGTTTTCTCTTTCCTTAATCTGAAAAAGTTTTAACGATATTTACCCCCCTCTATCGTTTATCTCGATCCAACAAGTGGTATCAGAGCGGGTGGCTCAAATTTGGTGCAACCACCAATTTGAGAATTTTTTCGGATTTTACGAAAGTTTTAATTTCTTTTCCTTTGAATCTTTCTCGTTAATCGAGGTTGGTGCAACACCACTCGATCGTTTTTTCTTATTCTCGCACTACTAATCCAAGACCAAGTCTTGGGACAAGATTTTTTTTGTCTTTGTCATTTCAGAAATCTTAATGGCCATGCAAGAGGGTTTCAGCACAGCCAGACCACCACTCTTCAGTGGAGAAGACTTCTCCTACTGGAAGAGCTGGATGGAAGTCCACCTGAAAACTCAGGTGGACATGTGGATTATAATCCAATTTGGTTTGGAAATCCCGAAGAATGCTGAAGGAGTGGCACAACCTTACACAGAATGGGATGCCTTGCTGAAAAAGAAGATCGAGGTTGATGCAAAGGCGACCCAGACACTCCAATGCGGACTAACCAAAGAAGAGCTGAACCGGGTGAGACCCTTCAACAGTGCAAAGGAACTCTGGAGTAAGTTGATCGAGTTGCACGAAGGTACCTCCGACACCCGAATCAGCAAGAGGGACCTACTGCTGAACAAATTGTACACAATCAAAATGAACGAAGGTGAGTCAGCAGCCCAGCTCCACGCCAGAATCCAGGAGCTGATGAACGGTCTACATACAATCGGTCACAAGGTAGAAAACCGTGACCTTATCAGGTATACCCTAAACGCCTTTCCGAGAAATACTTTGTGGGCATCTATGGTAGATGCTTACAAAGTTTCTAGGGACCTTTCCAAAATTAAATTAGATGAATTATTTTCTGAACTAGAATTACATGACCAGACTAACTGCACCGTAGCCGAGAAAGGTATTACCTTTTTTGCAGGAAAAACAGGAAAGGTTGCCAAGAAAAAGCCTCAACCTGCACCCGAGTCTGATTCAGACTCAGACTCAGAAGGCAGCGAAGGGGATCGTCCAAAGCTGGTTCGGCTAGCCCGGGACTGTTGGATCGAGAGAAACGATAGAGGGGGGGTGAATATCGTAAAACGTTCGGATTCATAAAAGAGAATTAGCAACGGAAATAATTAAAGTAAAACACATGTGAACACCAAGATTTTACTTGGTTCGGAGTCACGGTCGGCTCCTACTCCAAGGCCCACGGTCGTTGACCGTTTACTGCGGGCAATTCTATATGCGTAAAAAGTTTACAGAAATAGATTACAAGATTAGTACAGTAAACTAAAAGAAAGCCGCTCTTAGTTACCGACGCCCGGAGTAGATCGTATTTTCGAAGCAGAGGGACGTCGTCGGCGCTTGTATCTCGAGTCGGGAGGTTTCCGGGACAGAGCGCTGGAGCAGAAAAACATGAATGTGTTGGAAGAATTGTTGTACTGAAGCCTTGGGGTCGAGGGCCTTTTTATAGCCCCTGGGGGCGCCCGGAACGTTGGGGGCGCCACCCCACGTGTCATTTGATCCGAGCTCCTCTTGGTCAGCTCTGATCCCTTCAAACTCGGGATCAGACTTTGACGGGGGCGCCCGGGTCGCTGGGGGCGCCCGGGTTGACTCTTATCCGTTGGCTTCTCGCTGGCTTGCCTCTTATCCACTTCGTTAGCTTGAGCTCGGGGCGCCCGGACCATCCGGGGCGCCCGGGAGCATGGGGGCGCCCGGGAGCACGGGGGCGCCTCGCCTATGAGCTGTCGAAGCGTACATTTCCTCCAATTCTTTTTGTATTCACCTTGGGGGCGCCCGGGATACTCCGGGCGCCCTACTCAGCTTCTGCCTCACTCCTTCGAGGCTCTCTGAGCTGCAGACACTCGTTCCTTCGGTCCTGCATCCAGGGTTAGTCCAAAATAACATAGAGCAATAATATGTTAGTTTTATACATCCTTAGCTGTCTTGGTTCTGACTTTAGGTCTCCAACATGAAGCCCTAAGTCGAACCGACGCCTACTGTTCCCTCGACGGGGAACGCGTCCTCACCTACTCCTCTCAGGAGAATTTACCTGTTGCCAACCGGCTCCTCCGATTGGACTTTTGCCTAGCGGTCCTTCGCCAGGTCTTGGATACCAAGCTGTCGTTCGCCCGGTGCGTAGCAGTCCTTCGCCAGGTCTTCGGATCCTGGCAGTCCTTCGCCAGGTGCCTAGCTATCCTTCGCTAGGTCTTGGATACCAAGCTGTCCTTCGCCCGGTGCCTAGCAGCCCTTCGTTAGGTCTTCGGATCCTGGCAGTCATTCGCCAGGTGCCTAGCTGTCCTTCGCTAGGTCTTGGATACCAAGCTGTCCTTCGCCAGTGCCTAGCAGTCCTTCGCTAGGTCTTCGTATCCTAGCAGCCCTTCGCTAGGTGCCCAGCTGTCCTTCACCAGGACTTAGGGATTCAGTGCCTAGCATTCCTTCGCTAGGTGCCAAGCATTCCTTTGCTAGGACTTCAATCTGCACACTCAAGCAGCATGTTAGAAAACAAACAATACTTAACTTTGAATCCTTTGCCAATATCAAAATAAGGTTCGATATGGTGCTTCTTGCACCAACAATCTTCCCCCTTTTTGATTTATGGTAAAACAATTCGAAGTTAAGTAAAAACTTATAACAGTTAATAAAACAAGGTAAAAACCACAATGAAATATAGCAGTTATAGATTTGAGATCAATAAAGTATATGAGAAAAAAACTTTATTTCTCATACTCCCCCTAAACCCCTGAATACTTGTGTTATAAAATATATTATAAAATACTTAACTTTGACCTTTCCTCCCCCTTTGACATATATCAAAAACAAACATGGGTGAACAACATATTTAACAGGGATTTTTGAGTTTTTCTGAGTGCTTCAAGTTTTTGACAAAGTGTTTTTCAAAAAATAGAATAAAAGCAAAACATTATGAAAAGTTTTGCAGACCTAAATTTTGAAACAAACTTTACTTACAAGGCCAAAAAAAATTTTACTTAGGCAAAATTTCCATTCTTGAAGCTAAATTTCCAAAAAGAGTTCAACTTTTAGAATTGGGAAATTATTTTTCTTTTTTTTTACTAAAGACAATTTTGCACATTTAGACGAATTTGCTTGGAAACACTTTGTGAATTTTGAGAAACATAATTCTTAAGAAATTTCTAGACAAGTTTTTCAAAAAAAACTTTACTTAGAAATATTTTGCCAAAATTTTCAAAAAGTTTTGCTCAGACAAATTTTGTTTACTAAGAAAAAATTTACTTAGAAAAAACATGCACTTAAAAAAAATTGAAAACACTTAGAAATACTTAGAAAATTTTGAAGCACTAGAAATACTTGAAAGCACTTGAAGTAGTTTGAAATTTTAACAACACTTAGCACTTAAAAATAATTTGTAGTACTTAAAAACTTTTGCTTTGCTTTTTGAAAAAGAGATAGAAGTTAAATATAGAAAATTTTCTTTCTCTCTTTCTTGCTCTCCCCCTTGGTTATATATCAATAAAGGAATATATATTGAAATAAGTTTTTTAAAAAATTGTGTATCAGAGCCTATGAGTTTTAAAAAATACTTAGTATAACTCTTGAAGGCATTGCAAAAACCTTTAAATTGCACCAACAAAACTCCACTTTGAAAAATAAAAAAAAATATTTTGTATTTGTAGGCAAGTCTTTGAGAAAATTCACGCACTTAGAACATTATTGCCTTGAAGAGTATTAGTACTTTTAAGCATAATATGCATTTTTGAAAAACATAAGTACTTTTGAAAGATAATATTAATTTTATTTTTAAAAAATAATACTTGACTTGGTTTCTTTTCCTAGGAAACCTTGTTGACTACAAGGATATTTCCTAAGTGTCCTGGAAATTCTTCAAACTCAAGTAAATATTATTTTCCATAAGTATTTAAAAAAATGAAAGTATTTAAACAAACTTCCTTATGTTTTCAGACAGATTTAAATAATGCAGTACATGAAAATATATTATTTTGAAATTAGCAAATCCTTCAGTTTAACCTCCCCTAAACTTGAGCCAGTCCTAGGAAGCTTGTTGACCACACGTACTCTTCTTCTGAGTCTTTAGGGTTGGTTCAAACCACAGGAATTATTTAATAATTCAAAACAAATAATTGCAAAAAACTTGTTAGAAAATCTTCTTTAGACTTCCCCTAAATTTGACACATCCTAGGAGTCCTTATAGATCATGAAGTGGGCATTCTTCTGTGTCTTTAGGGTTTATCAAAATTAAAGGAACAATTTTGAACATGCCTTTTGAGTATGATTATTTTTAAGGAGATAGATTTTTGAAAACACAATTTGATATGATAGCACAGTTTTCGAAAACCATTTTGAAATGATAATAATTTTTCAAAAATATTTTGAATGAAAAGAATAAACCACTCCCCCTGTACCGTTTAACTTATTCTAATGTCTTAGGGGACTTCAGTGTTATCCATGTTTGACTATGTTGACTAGGGTTGACTCAGTTGACTATGTTTGACCGATCAAATAACTAAATCAAACAAACCCTAAATTCTATTTAAAACGAGTCTATTGTGATATTTAACATGAAATTCAATATTTTTAAAAAAAATATTAGAGATGAAAAAGTGGGGTATAGTAAACTAAATTAGTTTGAAAAAAATAGAGATAATTTTGAATTACTTTTGAAAACACTTTGAGTTTTATTTAAAAGGATAGTGACATATATTCTTAGGTCCTAGATATCTCACCCAGTTCTACGTGATCAAACATGTTAACCTTATGGGTTTTGTGAGATAAATATTTTAATTGAAAGATTTATTTTGAAAAGGCCATGATTAATTTTGAAAAGTTAAATTAATTTTTAAACCCAATTTAAATTTATTTTGAAAAGAGATATTTGAATCTAAAATTAACTGAAAATTTGTGTTAGATTCAAATTTAACAAAGAGTAAATTGAATTTGAATTTTAAAAATTGGCTTCCAGGTCTTGGCGAGGCACAAGGCCTTCTTTGGTCGTAGCCTTATTGGATCATCAACCCTTTCCTAGACAAAGCATTTTAGTGAAATTTCATTTTCAAGATTACTTTTTGAGAAATTCCGGTCTAACTAGTTTGGGTCTTGGATCGGTAGCTTCGGCTAGTTCCGCCAAAATGGCTTCCCTAACATACTATCATCTCACCTCCACCCAATACTATGTTGTTCAAATTTCAGTTAATCGTTTTAGTCCTTAAACTAATCAATCCTAATTCTAAGCAAAAAAAACAAGCAAACATGACAAAAAAAAAATGATCTAAGTTATATCATAATTGAAATAATACTTTGGGTTCTTGAAATCAACAAGGTTGTGAAATAAGTTTTCTAACATATTAACCTTAACTAATTTATACGAATTAATCAAGTTATTTGAGATAAATAATGGATTTTCATATATTGAAAACTTATCTTTCCCGATCGTTTGTCCAGTACTCTTGTAATGATCACGAGCTAATCGGATCAGTTTGGGTCGATCTCCTTCGTTGTCTTCTGATTCCGAGTCTGAGTCGGACTCGGGTACTGGTTGAAGCTCCTTCTTTGGTGGTTCTTTTGGAATTTTCCCTGAAATAGAATTTATACCTTCCTTGACCATTATAGTATCAGTCTGATTATTTAATTGTAATTCTGAAAAAAAATTCAAAATTGGTTACCATTTTTGTCTCAGTCACTTTGTCTTCTGACTCTGGCTCGAATTCGCAGTCAAGTATGGATTCTATCTCATCTTCTGATCCGGAGTCAATTTTGAGGTCGGGTGTTGACTCTTCTAAGATCTCAGTATCGGAGCTCTCTTTGTGTAGATTGATTAGCTTTTCCCACATCTCCTTGGCACAAGTGAAGGATCCGACCCGCTTCAATTCTTCGTTGGTTAGGCCACATTGTAGAATTGTAGTCGCCCTTGCATCTGTCTCGATCTTCCTCAGGGTTGGTTCATCTAGTTGGTCCCACAAAATTGATAGTCCATCTTCTGTAGGGAGGGAGAACCCTGTTTGAATGATCATCCATATGTCCATATGGGCTTTCAGATGGAACTCCATTTGACTTCTCCAATAATTGAAGTTCTCGCCGAAAAATAGCGGTGGACGGGCACTGTTCCACTCTTGGTTGGCCATTTAGTTTAACCTCGTACAGAAAAGAAGTAACAAAAATGTACCAAGACTTGGTCTTGGATTAGTAGTGCGGGAGAAGAAAAGAAATATCCCAAAATAAAATATTGCACGAATTTTGAGGTAAAATATAATAATAAAAAATTGACAAATTTTTGACAATATTAGCTTTATCAATTTTGATTAATGATGAAAAGGTAAGAATTCACAGTTTAAAAAAAATTGCTTGAATTAAGATAACACGAATTTCGAGAAAAATATTAAAATAATAAAAAAAAGTTTTATGACAAATTTTCAAAAATTGTTAGTTTTATCAATTCTGACTTATGGTGAAAAAATAAGAATTCAAAATTGAAAAAATAAAAATTCAAAATTTAAACTCACCCACAGATATTATTTATTTGAAAAATAAAAAGCGAAAAAGATCGAGTGGTGTTGCACCAAACTCGATTAACGAAAAAAGAAAAGAAAAAATTTCGTAAATCCGAAAAAATTCTCAAACTGGTGGTTGCACCAAATTTGAGCTTCCCCGCTCTGATACCAATTGTTGGATCGAGAGAAACGATAGAGGGGGAGGGGTGAATATCGTAAAACGTTCGGATTCGTAAAAGAGAATTAGCAGCGGAAATAATTAAAGTAAAACACACGTGAACACCAAGATTTTACTTGGTTCGGAGTCGAGGTCGGCTCCTACTCCAAGGCCCACGGTTGTTGACCGTTTACTGCGGACAATTCTATATGCGCAAAAAGTTTACAGAAATAGATTACAAGATTAGTACAGTAAACTAAAAGAAAGCCACTCTTAGTTACCGACGTCTAGAGTAGATCGTATTTTCGAAGCAGAGGGATGTCATCGGCGCTTGTATCTCGAGTCGGGAGGTTTCCGGGACAGAGCGCTGGAGCAGAAGAGCGTGAATGTGTTGGAAGAATTGTTGTACTGAAGCCTTGGGGTCGAGGGCCTTTTTATAGCCCCTGGGGGCGCCCGGAACGTTGGGGGCGCCCCCCCCCCCCCACGTGTCATCTGATCCGAGCTCCTCTCGGTCAGCTCTGATCTATTCAAACTCGGGATCAGACTTTGACGGGGGCGCCCGGGTCGCTGGGGGCGCCCGGGTTGACTCTTATCCGTTGGCTTCTCGTTGGCTTGCCTCTTATCCGCTTCGTTAGCTTGAGCTCGGGGCGCCCGGGAGCACGGCGGCGCCCCGCCTATGAGCTGTCGAAGCGTACAATTGCTCCACTTCTTTTTGTATTCACCTTGGGGGCGCCCGGGACACTCCGGGCGCCCTACTCAGCTTCTGCCTCACTCCTTTGAGGCTCTCTGAGCTGCAGACACTCGTTCCTTCGGTCCTGCATCCAGGGTTAGTCCAAAATAACATAGAGCAATAATATGTTAGTTTTATACAACCTTAGCTGTATTGGTTCTGACTTTGGGTCTCCAAAATGGAGCCCTAGGTCGAACCGACGCCTACTGTTCCCTTGACGGGGAACGCGTCCTCACCTACTCCTCTCAGGAGAATTTACCTGTTGCCAACCGGCTCCTTCGGTTGGACTTTTGCCTAGCGGTCCTCGCCAGGTCTTGGATACCAAGCTGTCGTTCGCCCGGTGCCTAGCAGTCCTTCGCCAGGTCTTCGGATCCTGGCAGTCCTTCGCCAGGTGCCTAGCTGTCCTTCGCTAGGTCTTGGATACCAAGCTGTTCTTCGCCCGGTGCCTAGCAGCCCTTCGCCAGGTCTTCGGATCCTGGCAGTCCTTCGTCAGGTGCCTAGCTGTCCTTCGCTAGGTCTTGGATACCAAGCTATCCTTCGCCCGGTGCCTAGCAGTCCTTCGCTAGGTCTTCGTATCCTAGCAGCCCTTCGCTAGGTGCCCAGTTGTCCTTCGCCAGGACTTAGGGTTTCAGTGCCTAGCATTCCTTCGCTAGGTGCCTAGCATTCCTTTGCTAGGACTTCAATCTGCACACTCAAGCAGCATGTTAGAAAATAAACGATACTTAACTTTGAATCCTTTGCCAATATCAAAATAAGGTTCGATATGGTGCTTCTTGCACCAACAGGGACTACTACAAGGAGCTGAAGCATCAAACCAACAGAAGAAAAGCCAGCCGAAAGAAGGAAGATCCAGCTGAACCATCAACGACTAAGACCAAATCAAACGTAACCTGCTATGAATGCAACAAGAAGGGACACTACAAATCAGAGTGTCCCAATCTGAAAGAAGCCAAGAAGACAAGAAGGAAGAAGGCCCTTCAAGCAACATGGGACGAGTCTTCCTCCGAAGATGAAGAAGAGGCCCCACAATCGAACCTGCTCGCCTTGACTGCTTCGGAAGAAATCGACACCGGATCAGAATCGTAGTCGGACGACGGAAAGCTCACAATTTCGGAGGACGACAAAATCACTGTAAGTGGTTACTCTAAAGTTGAATTAGCAGAATTAATTGCTTATCTATCTAGTAACTTTGCGAAAGCCAAAATTCGAGTCGAGTCCCTCCGATAGGAAGTAAAACTCCTGAAAGAGAGAGTTGACTCTAGATCTTTGACTGAGAAGGTTCAAGAAGGAACCTCTGCTCAAGTTGAAAAGCTTGAGAAAGAGAACTCTGTTGGAGCAATTGACCCTAAGATGGTCCGGAGTGACCATAGGTTTTGATGTTTGGGCAAAGGGCTTAAGTTAGGTTTACCCTTGTATTTGATATGCGTATGTTGAGTGTGCAGGTTGTACAGGTTACGCATATGGACCTGACTGGACGGCCTCAGTACGGTGAAGGATGGCATGGAGGCCAGCTGGAGGCTGGCGTGCGCATCTGAGGGACCATAGAGTGCAGGGACGATGAGCTGATGGGCGCGGACTTCGAGGCGTACGTGAAGGGTGGCATGGAGGCAAGCTGGAGGCTTGCGTACGCATCCGAGGGACGAGGGCCGAAGATGAAGAGGGAGCGAAGGCAACAGTCGAGGCTGCGGAGGAGGAGTCAGTCGAGTCGTGAGGGTACGAGTGCAGAGTGATTGTACTCGGGAAATCCTAGGGGTTGAGTGCGGAGTGGAATGTACTCAGGAAGGGTAACCTTAGGTGGATGAGTAGACTAGTCGACTGGCCTAGGGGCAGTCGACTGAGGGAACTAACAGAAAGGTCTCAGCCTGGGACCAGTCGACTGCCCTGTGGGCAGTCGACTGGTAGCGGCTGGTGAGTTGGCTAAAATTTGAACGTTGGGAGTTGCAACGGTCGAATTTAGCTGGCACCAGTCGACTGCCCTGGGGGAAGTCGACTGGTAGCGAGAAATCAACCCCGAGTCCTATTTAAAGAGGACCTCGTGGTGGCTGAGTTTCTTGACGAAACTTGTCTTGGTTAAGGGCAAGTTAGTAGTCTTCGTGTCCAGAGCTTTGTTTGGTGTTGTGGTGAGGTTTCTCCACCCACAAGGAGCGACACGTGATAGCCGGAGGTTATCCGGGGTTTGATCCGCTGAAGGATTGTTGGATTAGTCACCCGACGAGGTGGATACCAACTAAATCAGGTTGTTAGCGTTGTTTTTGTTTGTTTTTGTATATTCCGCTGTGCTACTAACAACGCAGGAAAAAGGGGATTCGAAAAATGGCTATTCACCCCCCCTCTAGCGTACGGAACGATCCTAACAAACTCCTCCTTGAAAACTCAAGTCAAGGACCTTAGAGCAGCTTTAGAACGATTCACTTAGGGTTCCAAGGGTCTTGACATGATCCTTGGAAAACAGAAGTCCGTTCTAAATCGATCCGGGTTAGGGTATCGAACCAAGGCTAGACAAAGGTCATACTATGCTGTACTGAATCAATTTAGACCCAAAGTTCAGGCATGGATACCCAAACTTTGCCTGAGCAACCAAGCTGGACCAAACCAGTATTGGATCCCCAAGGACAAGATTCATATCTTGCCTAATCACTACCGTGACTTTAGTCCAGGGGGAGCCAACTTAAAAATCATTTTTATAGTTAAATAAATTCTTTTTCGTATTGTAAAATTGCATGCTTGCTTGTTTATTTACTTTACGCAATTTACCATACTTAGACCTAGGACTAGTTAGATTAAGGACTAAAACCATTAACTGAAATTTGAACAACATAGTATTGGGTGGTGGTGAGATGATAGTACGTTAGGGAAGTCATTTTGGCGGAACTAGCCGAAGCTACGATCCAAGACCCAAACTAGTTAGACCAAAATCTTTCAAGGAGTAACTTGAAGATGGATTTTCAATAAAAGGCTTTGTCAAGGAAAGGGTTGATGATCCAATAAGGCTACGGCCAAAGAAGGCCTAGTGCCTCGCCAAGACCTGGAAGTCGATTATTGAAAACTAAATTCACTTTACTATTGTCAGATTTGAATCTAACACAGATTTCAATTAATCCTAGATTCAACCATGTTTTTTCAAATTTAAAGCACAATAAATTATTTTTTAAATTAATTTAACTTTTCAAAATTAATCATGGTTTTTCAAAATAAATTTCTTACTTCTAACGTGATTGATAACTCTAGATTGGGTGAGACAGACTAGGTTGTGAAAATCAATTTAGGCTATCCTTAATTCTAATTGGATCCAAATCAACAAACTCTTTATGTGTAGGAACATAAAGATTTGGACCAATGGATGTTGGATAGCGGGTGCTCCAGACACATGACTGGGGACAAATTGAAATTCACCAAACTCAAGTTCAAGAACCTAGGCTCAGTAGCATTTGACAACAATACTACACTCAAAGTCATTGGGTCATGTAACATTGAACTCAAATATGATTTTGTAATTAATAACGTACTCTTGGTTGAGTGGAATAAAATTTTCCTTTACAAAAAAAAAGGTACTCTTGGTTGAGAACTTTAAGTTTAATTTGCTTAGTATAAGTCAATTATGTGATACTGGCTATGTAGTTACCTTTACCAACTCTGACTGCCTAATTAGAAATTTACAAGACTCAGAAGTCATGCTTAAGGGCACTAGGAGAAATAACGTTTACACTATAAACCTACCCATAGAACCTAAATGCTTCTTAACTCAGTTAGAAGAATCAAACCTCTGACATAGGAGATTAGGTCACACGAATCTAAGATTAATTTCAAAAATCACCCAACTTTGTTTAATTAAAGGAATACCAAAAATTAAGAACCATGAAAACATAATATGTGAATCATGCAACCAATGTAAACAAACCAGGTCTAATCACAAACAAATTCAATCAGATCTAACTCAAACTACACTTGAGCTCCTGCACCTTGACCTATTTGATTCACATGGAGCCAAGTCACTAAGCGGAAACCGATACTGCTTAGTAATTATAGATGATTACTCTAGGTTTACTTGGGTTAGGTTCCTAAAAACTAAGGATGAGACCCTAAACCTGTTTATTGATTTTTGTAAGATAATTGAAAATCAAAATGATACAAAAATCAAAAGACTTAGGAGTGATCACGGGGGAGAGTTTGAGAATCAAAGATTCGAGGAATTTAGTAGAATAAACGGGTATATTCATGAATTCTCATGCCCTAGAACCCCCCAACAAAATGGGATAGTCGAACGGAAAAATAGAACCCTACAGGAAGCCGCTAGGACTATGCTCAATGAATTCAACCTAACTAACCAATTTTGGGCAGAAGCAATTAGTACGACTTGCTATATCCAAAATAGGGTCCTAATTAACAAACGACATAATAAAACTCCCTATGATTATACTACCATAGACTTCCAAACATACATTACCTAAGGGTCTTTGGGTGCAAAGTCCATATCCTAAACACCAAGGACTACCTAGGTAAATTCCAGTCTAAGTCAACCCCAGGGGTCTTCGTAGGATATTCAACAACAAGTAGGGCCTATAGGGTTTATAATAAACAAACTAACAAAATTGAAAAAACAACAAATCTAATATTTGATGAGGAAATTAATTCAAAATCTAATAACCCAGATTTAAATCCATTAAATATTGATCATGAAGATAATGAACAAACTATTGAACCACTGGTTGAACCTCTAAATGAACTAACTATTGAACCAACTACTGAGTCAATTGAACCGATAATTGAACCAACCCAAGTAGTTGAACCAAATACTGAACCAAACCGTCCAGCCGGACCTGAGGCTGAACCAAGTAATAGAAGAACTAAGAAACCCAGACTCAGTCACCCAACTGATCAAATTGTGGGCGATCCAACCTTAGGAGTCAGAACTATGTCTTCCTATAGAAATCTTAGTCAGATTGCACTAATTTTGAAAATCGAACCTAAGACTATAGAGGAAGCCTTACCTGATCCTGATTGGATCATAGCAATGCAAGAGGAGTTAGCCCAATTTGAAAGGAACCAAGTCTGGGAACTAGTACCTAAACCTGAGGGCAAATCCATTATTGATACTAAGTGGGTATTTAAGAATAAGCTAAATGACCAAGGGGAAATAGTTAGAAATAAAGCCCGCTTAGTAGCTAAAGGGTTTAGTCAAGTCGAAGGATTAGACTATTATGAAACCTATGTCTCAGTAGCCAGACTTGAGTCTATTAGAATGTTGCTAGCCTTTGCAGCCCATAAAGGATTTAAACTCTACCAAATAGATATAAAGTCAGCTTTTCTAAATGGTTTTATTAGAGAAGAAGTCTATGTAGGACAACCCCCCGATTTTGAGGACTTAGAAAAGCCTGACCATGTTTACAGACTCAATAAGACATTGTATGAACTAAAACAAGCACCTAGGGCATGGTATGAACGCCTATCAACCTACCTCATTTCTAAGGAATTTAACCAAGGACAAATTGACTCAACTCTTTTTGTTAAGACCTTAGAAAAAGACATCTTTATTACCCAAATCTATGTTGACGATATAATTTTTGGATCCACCAACTCAAATTTTTCAAAAGAATTTGTAAAAATAATGGAAAACGAATTCGAAATGAGCTTAGTTGGTGAGTTCAACTTTTTTTAGGATTACAAATTAAGCAAACTGGGGATGAAAATTATGTCCATCAATCCAAATATGCTAAGGAGTTAATAAAGAAATTTAAAATGGATAACTCCAAAAGCATAAGTACCCCTATGGCCACAAATGTAAAAATAGATAGTGACCTGATGGTAAACCCGTAGACCTTAAACTATATAGGAGTATGATTGGTAGTCTACTTTACCTTACAACCAGCAGACTTGATATCCTTTTTGCTGTAGGAATGTGTGCTAGATACTAAACCTGTGCTAAGGAAACACACTTAGCATCCCTAAAATGAATACTTAGATACATCAAGGGCACCCTAAATGTAGGGATTTGGTATCCTAGGACCTCAACTTTTGACCTGTCAGGATATTCGGATTTTGACTATGCTGGTTGCAAACTAGATAGAAAGAGTACAAGTGGAAGCTGCCAACTTTTAGGAAACAGTCTAGTGAGTTGGTGCAGCAGAAAGTAACACTGTGTAGCTCTATCCACAATCGAAGCTGAGTATGCTGCTTTAGGAGAGTGTGTAGCACAACTCTTATAGATGATGCACACTCATAAGGACTTCCAGCTTGACTAGACCCAAACCCAAGTCTACATTGATAATATAAGTTCAATTAATCTAACTAAGAACCCAATTCAACACTCTAGAACTAAACACATAGAAGTTAAACACCACTTCGTAAGAGACCATGTAGTCAGGGGTGAGATAGTCCTTAAGCATGTAAACTCAAAATCTAACTTAGCTGATATATTCACCAAACCCCTACCTGAGTCTGAGTTCAGCTCACTAAGAAGGCAGTTAGGGTTATGCTTGGTAGAATATGACTGCTCTAATTATGTTTCTTTTCAAAAACTATTTTATTTTTTATTCAATTTGCAAAATCATTTTCTTTATTCATTTAAAATGATTTTCCGACTTAGTTTTTTCAAAACTTACCCTCTTCAAAACTAGGGTTTTTTCGCAAATGGACTTAGCCTAGGCCCTAATCCTAGAACTGCATGCACCTATAGATCTAGAAGCCAGCATCTCATAAGCACCTTAGGGTACTTTTGATTGATAACCTAGACTGGGTTGAGATGCTTAGGTATATGCCTTGATTCAAGATGCTTTAAGTCAGTGCATCTGCAGTAATTGGGGCGATAAAAACCAATTAAACAGTAATCAGGTTAAGTGTCAAGCTTAGAAAATCTAACTTGATCAGATCACTTAACTTGACTAACCCTAGCGAAAGCTACTGTTTATAACAGTTAGTAAGTAGCTAACTGGGTTAGACAGAACCCGAAAGAGGAAATTCAAATTGATTTGGTCCAGTTTAAACTTAGAATTGGTTCAATACAGCAATTTACTTTGATTACTCATTTTTCTTGCTATATTTTTTTTCATATATGGCAAAGGGAGAGAGAGTGGAAAGGAGAGAAAAGGAGGTTTTAAAATTTAATTTTTTTTTCAAATTTCAAAAACTTTTATCTCCTTTTTCAAAAAGTAAAGTTTTGTAGGTACTTAAGTTCTTTTTGAAAGTCAATTGTTTTTTGTTTTCAAAAATATTCTAAGTACTTACTCAAAAAATTTTCTGGAAATTTTTTCTAAGTTATAAACTCAAAATTTTGCTTGAAAATTTTTTCTAAGTATTAAAATTGCTTGAAAATTTTCTAAGCAGTAAAACTTCAAAATCAGTTTAGAAAATTTTCTAAAGTGCAAAAACAAATTGTTTTGAAAATTACCTTAGGTACTTAACTCAAAATTATTTTTGAAAATTATTTTTAAGTACTTAACTCAAAAGTGTTTTCGAAATTATTTTTTTTAAGTACTTACTCTGAAATTTTTTGGTAGAAAATTTTCTAAGTGTGTTGAAAATTTTCTAAGTGCTAAATATGTTGAAAAATTTTCTAAGTGCCCAACACAAAAATTTTTTGGAAAATTTTTCTAACTTAAAAATCCCGTTTTGAAAATTTTCTAAGTATTGAAAACCTGAAAAACTTTTCAACAAAGACTTAGAAACTTTTTCAAAAACCCCACGAATGTTTGAAAAACTCAGGGGGAGATTTCTTCCAGGGGAGGACATTAAACTGGTAATTTACTTTTTGGTTAACTTAACTTTTTGAACCGGGTTGCCATAAATCAAAAAGGGGAGATTATTGGTGCAGGCAGCACCCAAGTCAAACCTGGGTTTTGATAATGGCAAGGGGTTCAAGAGTTAAGATGTTATTGTGTTCTAATTTGTTTACTAAGTGTGCAGAAAGACGCCCTAGGTACACTAGGCAAGAAGTCCTGGCAAAGGGCTAGGCAAAGAAGTCCTGGTCAAGGACTGGGAAAGAAGACCTGACCAGAAGTCGGGCAAAGAAGTCCTGGTCGAGGACTGGACACAAAGTCCTGGCAAGGGGGTGGGCATCGAAGACCTGACCGGAAGTTGGGCACGAAGACCTGGTCAGGTGGATCGGGCAAAAGTCCAACCGGAGAAGCCGGTTGGCAAAAGGTAAACTCTCCTGAGAGGAGTAGGTGAGGACGCGTTCCCCGTCGAGGGAACAGTAGGCACCGGTTCGACCTAGGGTTCCATTTGGGAGACCCGAACTCAGAACCAAGACAGTTACGGCTGTAATTACTACTTATGTTTTTGGGACTAACCTTAGTTGCAGGGTCGAAGGACTGATCATCTACAAGTGAAGGTTCTTCACTAGGCCTAGGCGCCCGAATGGAGTTAGGCGCCCGATTGGGCTCCGGCGCCCGTAAGGATACGGGCGCCCAAGGGTGAAGGCAAAAACCAAAAACCAGCTGCGAAGCTACTGAACCAAGGCGGATCAGGCGCCCGTGAGGTCACGGGCGCCCCCATCAGCTCAAGCACCCATGTGGGGAGGATAAGTGCTGATCGAGCCCGTGGATAAGGATTCGCAGATCGGAGGGCACGTGTCAGGCGCCCCAACCCATCAGGCGCCCGATGGAGTACTATAAAAGGGGCTCGACCCCAAGGCTTCAACAACACAGTTTTCTAACACTCCAAAGCTTTTCGTTCAAGTACTACGGCCTCCGACTTCGAGATTCCAGCGCCGACGATATCCCTCTGCTCTAAAATACGATCCACATCGGACGTCGGTAACGAAAAGTGTAATTAGTTTCATTTCCTGCAATATTTTTGTACTCAATTTGTAAACCTGTTTTGCGCGATTATAGTATTGCCCAAAGTAAATGGTCAAGGACCATGGGCCTTGGAGTAGGAGCCGACCGCGACTCCGAACCAAGTAAAAACTACTTGTGTTCCTGTGTGATTGTTTTATTTTCGCTGCGCGTTTTCTCTTTCCTTAATCCGAAAAAGTTTTAACGATATTCACCCCCCCCCTCTATCATTTATCTCGATCCAACAGAGCCAACCTTCTTCTCTTCATCCCTTGATTGGCAGGCAGCCGCAGGAGGGTGGAGAAGCAGGTGGTGGCGAGAGAGGAAGGACTTCTTCCTTGGTTGGTCGGCGGCTGCTTGTTTTGCACAAGGTTGGCCGGCGCAAGTAGGAAGAAGGGAGGAGAAGCTACCATCTTCTTTGCGTGCTTGGAGCTGCGGGATAGGATGTGGTGGAAGAGGCCGGATAGGGTGGTTGCAAGGGAGAAGAGCTCTTCTTCTTCTCAACTTGATCACCTTCTTCCTTGAAGGGTAACCGGCGGAAAACCCTAGCCCTAGGGTTTTTATTGGCGCAAAGGAAGGAAGAAGAAGGAGGATTAATCGGAGGCCTTGGTGATTCCACGTCTTGGTAGATTGTTGCCCACACGACGTCCATGAGGGCATGGTCATAAGGTAGAAGACTGCGAGGTAAAAGACGAGGTATATCTCTCTTTGGATTCTCTTTGTTTTCTTTGATATTTCATGTGATATTTTGTTATTGTATGTGTTCTTAATTAATTGTCATGATTTAATTATTTGATAATTAATATTGATAATTAATTAAGTCATGGACCCCAAAGATAAACACAAAAACCGGTGATCCGCTCGTCGTTTTTTCCGCGGTCAATTAATTCGAAAAGTTACAAGGACTTACTTTTGAGTTTGGCTAAGTTGTAACTTGAATATGTTGGTGCCGAAAGCACCATGATCGAACCTGTGTTTTGATAATGGAAAAGGGTTCATAAGTTAAGGTGTTATTGTGATCTGATGAACGTTCGAGGAATTGGGCAATAAGTCCTGGCCGAGGGCTGGGCACTGAAGACCTGACCGGGGGTTAGACAATAAGTCCTGGTCGTGGACTGGGCACGAAGACCTGATCCGGAGGATTGGGCAAAAATCCAACCGGAGGAGCCAGTTGGCAAAAAGGTAAACTCTCCTGAGAGGAGTAGGCGAGGACGTGTTCCCTGTAGGAGGAAACACTAGGCGTCGGTTCGACCTAGGGTTCCATTTTGGAAGCCCAAAGTTAGAACCAAGACAGCTCAGGCTGTTAACTTAACTTAAATATTTGTGTATTGGAACTAACCCTAGTTGCAGGAACAAAGGTTGAAGTGTTCTGCTTCCCAGGCGCCTGAATGGAGTCAGACGCCTGTATGGTGACAAGCGCCCCAGATGAAGGGTGTTCCAACGCAGTCTCGAAGCAAAGCCTCCACGTCAGTAAATGAGGCGCCTGTGTTGATACAAGCACCCCAGTTAACTCAGGTGCCCCAGTTGAAGGGATAAGCGCTGACTAAGTCTGCGGATGAGGATTCACGTAGAACAGGCCACGTGTCAGGCACCCCCTTCAACACAGGCACCCAAGCATGCTGTATAAATAGGGGTTCACCCCCTTGCTTCTAAAAACAACTACTTCCAACGAATTCATTCAAGCGCTCTACTCCAAACGCTCTGTGCTCAAGTCTCAAGCGCCAACGATGACCCGTGGCTCCGATCTTCGAATCATCTCCGGTCGTCGGTATAATTTTTAATTAATTATTGTATTCAAATTATGTATTCAAACTTCAACTTTGTAATACTTTTGCAAAATATAGAATTGTCCAACGTAAACGGTCAAGGACCGTGGGCCTTAGAGTAGGAGCTGATCTAGACTCCGAACTAAGTAAAAGAAAATCGAGTTAGCATTATCTTGCAATTTTCTGCTGCATATTACTCTTATTTTTTCTGAAAAAAGATTTTATCGATATTCACCCCCTCTATCAATTCTAAACGATCCCACAGAATTAATTAATACAATGACAAGACGGTCGTTTGGGAGATGGGTCTCCATTCGGGTTAAATTTTTAATTCATAGACATGGAGAGGTCTCTCATGTTCGACCCCGTGTTCGCTTAGGAAACCCGCCAAGCCATACTCGGTTCCATTAATTCCGTGGTCTAGAAATTGTTGACTATAATGGGAAGACAGATCCAGAGGACCACGTCTGCAAGTTCGAGAACGCGACTCTTCTACACCAGTATACAGATGGTGTGAAGTGCCGGGTGTTCTTGAATACCTTGTCGGGGGCCGCCCAAAGATGGTTCCAGAGGCTGCCACAAGGTTCTATAAATTCCTTCCTGGAGTTTAGAACTGCGTTCCTGCATCACTTCACCATCAACGATTGGTATCAGAAGACAACATTAAACCTGTTCACCCTCAAATAAAAGGCGAAAGAACTGCTGAAGGACTATATCTAGCGGTTCAATCGGGTGGCGCAAGATGTGCCAGCCGCTACTTAAGAGATCCTTGTCAGCGCCTTTACTCAGGGACTCTCCGAAGGCGACTTCTTCTGATTACTATTGAAGAAGCCGCCAACCAGCTTTGATGGCTTACTGGGACGCTCTGTCAAACACGTCAACGTCAAAGTGGTGTAACACGCTCGTCGTATAGAGGCTGCTGGAGCCCCTCTGCAGATCTCGGTACGATCCGAAAGAAGGGAACCACCAGCACCAGCTCGGGTGAAGGATTCCCGCTCGGGGAAAGATCACTGGGCTGGTAAGAAGAGGCTGGTGGAAACAGTCGACACGACCGAACTGGAGCCACCGAAGAAGTACTGCGACTTCCACGGCAGTACAACACACTCCACATAGGAGTGCCACGCCTTGAAGAAGAGGTTACCTCAAGAAGCGGACGCCAAACCTCAGAAGTGGTTGAAGAAAGCGAGGTACCAGCAGAGATCCCCGTGGTGAAGTTCTTCTCCTCACAAGCGACAGTCAGGAGAAGATGGATCTAGGCGGCGATCCCGGTCGCGTTCCAGGGGAAGGAGTCAAGAGATAACACCCTGCCAATCCCTCTCCCCCGAACGAGATCCCAAGAAAGGCAAAGCTTCAGTGCGGGGGCCCCCATCGGGCCATGTGGGAGTGATTTCTGGAGGTCCTATCAGAGAGGATTCCCATCGGGCAAGGAAGTCCCACACTCATTGGCTGGAGAATTATGCCATCGGAACGAGCAACAGTCAACGCCAAGGCCCTGTTATCTTCTTCGGCCCTGGAGACCTGGAAGATGCGGAAGCCCCCCATGAAGACGCAATGGTAATTCTCGCACGCATTGCAAATTATGATGTTAAGAGCGTATTCGTGGATACAGGTAGTTCTGTCAACATCCTGTGTATGGCGGCCCTGGACCAGATGTAAATCGATGAGCACAAGCTACATCTGGTCTCCACTCTGCTCTTCAGCTTTATCGGATACCGAGTGCAGTTGATAGGGCATTTCTCCCTATCCCTATCATTGGGAGATGATGTGTTGGAGAGGACGAGAAGGACTCCCTTCATAGTCGTAGATGCTCCCTCGTCCTACAACGCCATCCTGGGGCACCCGACTCTCAGCACATTCCAAGCGGTGGTCTCAGTCTACTACCAGAAAATCAAGTTCCCGGTAGGTGAGAAGGTGGCTGATAACTAGCATTTTATGTTATTATATTTGCTCATTTAATTAGCATTTTTTATCCTCTCATACGCTTAAATCATGTTTATACCATATTTTACGATTAGGATTTATTTTTGGAGCTCATTCTAATTTCCTCTAAATTTTGGCATTATTTCATGATTTTTGTAGGGAATTAAAGATTGCTCCTTGGACCAAGGCTTGGTTCAATTCAAATGAAGATGGTTCAATTCAGCTAACCCAATTTGGACCCAAGAAGAGGCTAGACTGGACTGAGCTGGGCCGAACTGCTGAGCTGGGCTGAAGGCACAAAAAAAAACTGGACTTGGGCTCAAAATGGGCTGCTGGGCTAAAGGGGTCTAATGTGCTGCTGGGCTGAAGAAATCAGAGGCTGGCCTGAACCTAAGGCTTGGCTGAACCCGAGGCTGGCCTGAACCAAGTGCTGGGCGGACACAAGGGCTCGGGGAGACAAAGGGCTCGGGGAGACAGGGGGAAGGGGGATCGATCGGCACACTGCGAGAGCTATGGGCGAAAACCCTAGCGCTGTCCACCTCACCTTCTTCTTCCCCAGCTTCGGCCGGCAGCCACCTCTTCCTCTCGTCGGCCGGAGCTCCCTCACTCTCCACCTTCCATTTTCTTCTTTCTCCACTGCAGCTACCTCCTTCTCGATCCCTCTCGTCTGAACACAAGGGGACGGGACTCATCCACTCGACATCACCCTCTCAACCACCCTTATCGCCGACCAGCAGTTCTCCATGACAGCCGGCGGCCATCTCCTTCTCCAACATTTTCTCAGTCGACCATTGCAAGTTCCGGACAACAACTTCCAGATCCGAACAGTAGTTTTCCCTCTTCCTTTGATGTATTGATTTGAACATTTGATCCAGTTGAATGTTGGTTTTAATTGTTGATGCTTGTATTGAATTGTTCTCCCATGTTTTAGAATTGCACGCACTCATGTCATTTGGAAGAATGCTTAGAAGTTGTTTGACAAAATGCTTCAATAGTTAGGTTTAATTTCAAGTATTTTGTTTTGCTTAATTCTCGCTTGTTCTGTCTCTTCTAATTGCTTTGAGATCTTGTTTTTATTTGGATGTAATTAGGTTTGATTAGTCTAGGTTTTGTTAATTGCTTTACTTTATGTTGTTTTTAATCCTTGCAAGTATAGTTTAGATTAAATTAGATTTCCTTACTTGCATTGTCTTTCATTAATTAGAATTAGACTTCATACTTGCTTTGCTCTTTCTTTTCGTAGTCTTAGCGTTCAAATCTAAACCCCAGTTTAAGATCCAAAAATCCAAAAGCAATAACTTGGAATCCTGAGATTATTAACCTGTCATTACATTCCTTGAGAGAGACGACTCGAGTTACTCTATGCTACATTAGTTTAGAGGAGTTCGATATTTTAATTGTATTTGAAACCGTAACACGACTAAAACGGTTATCAGTGGCCGAGGTCAAAGGTGATCAGCTAGCTTCCCATCGATGCTACAGCGGGGAGGTCAGGACGGAAGCCCGTAAGAACTCGAGAGCTCATGATGCGTTGCAAATTGACCTCGCCAACCCTCGAGAGAAGGAGGGACCCAAAGAAGAATGGAGGGAGGTCAAGAGCGAAGAAGTCCAGATCCATGATCAACAGACGAGAGGAGTTACAAGAATTACGGCCGACCTTACACCGGATCTGAGAAGTCGTCTAGTTAGCTGCTTGCAGAACCATCGGGATGTGTTCATGTAGGCCACTGAAGAGATCAAAGGAGTCCCCCCAGCCTTAGCCATGCCTCACTTGCATATAACTCCTGGAGTTCGACCAGTAAAGCAAAGATAAAGACACTTTGCGCCCGAGCAGGACAAGATAATCAGAGAGGAAATCGCCAAGTTGCTGAAGGTCGGACACATAAGAGAAGTCTAATTTCCTACTTGGTTGGCTAATGTAGTACTTGTCCCTAAGCTCGGGGGTAAATGACAGGTCTGTATAGATTTTAGAGATTTAAATAAAGTCTGCTCCAATGATTAGTACCCCTTGCCTCGGATAGATTGGTTGGTAGATTCCACCTCCGGTTGTGAGTTTATTTCGATGCTGGATGATTACCAAGGATATCACCAAGTTCCTCTCGCTCTTGAAGACCAAGAAAAAGTCAGATTTATGACGACAGATGATATTTACTGCTACAACGTTATGACGTTTGGGATGCACAACGCAGGAGCAACCTATCAACGCATGATGGACAAGGTCTTCCAGCACCAGATAGGGAGGAACATCGAAGTCTATGTAGATGACATCCTGGTCAAGATAAACAAGGGAAAAGACATGATAGCCGACCTGGAAGAGACCTTCGCCACCATGAGGGCCAACAAGCCGAAGCTGAACCTGACTAAGTATCTATACAGGGTGAAGAGTGATCGGTTCTTAGGGTATATGGTGATGGAGAGTGGTATTGAGGCTAATTCAGAAAAAGTAAAGGTCATCCTCGACGTGTCATCTCCTCGCAACTTCAAGGACGTACAATGACTGAATGGCAGAATTACGACCCTGTCTAGGTTCATCTCCAAGTCTGCTGACAGGACCCTGTCATTCTTCAAGATTTTGAGGGGGCAGTCAAGTTTGAATGGGACTACTAGTGGGAGAAAACTTGCACAAATTTGAAAGCATACCTTGCCGAGCTCCCCATCCTTCACAAGCCATTGGAGGGAGAGACATTGTTCGTCTACCTGTCCGCGACTGAATAAGCGGTGGGCTCGGCGCTTATTCGGGAAGAAGGCACTGTACAGTATTCAGTCTACTTCTTCGGACATCTCCTGAAGGACGCAGAGACAAGGTATACCACTATGGAGAAGTTGACCTATGCTCTGGTGCTAATGGCCTGGAGGCTCAGGCCATACTTCTTAGCACATCCCATTGTGGTTCTCACCAACAACCCGCTTGGGCACGCCCTCACCAATCCTGAGGCCTCGGGTCGGTTGATCAAGTGGACAACAGAGTTGAGCGAGTATAGGATTGAGTACCAGCCCCGCATTGCCATCAAGGCTCAAGCTCTGGCTAATTTTATGCTCGAAGCTGTCCCAGAGCCCATGATGTAATATGGAAGGTCTACGTCGATGGTTCGGCCAACAACAAGCATAGCGGAGTCGGAGTGCTAATGATTTCTCCTAGGGGAGATACATTGCATTTATCCATCCGCCCCCACTTTCGAGCTACCAACAACAAAGCCGAGTAGAGGCAATTCTAGCAGGCTTACAAGTAGCCAAGCAGGTGGGAGCTGCTCGGGTCATCCTACATTCGGACTCTCAGCTCGTCGCTCAACAGATAAAGGGTGAATTTGAAATAAAGAACGAGTGTCTTTAGAAGTACGTGGCCATCTATGAGCAGTTGAGATCCTCCTTCATGGAGGTCATTCTGCAGAAGATTTTCCAGGCTGACAACGTTAAGGCAGACGAGCTGGCAAAGCTAGCCAGCTCCATAACCTCTTGGACGTTGGAGAAGCCCAGTGTTATAGATGGAATGGTGTCTCAGATTGAAGAGGGGGCTGCCGAGGCTGCATTACACGATTGGAGAAGACCATATGTGGAATTCTTACGAAGCGGAAATATGCCGGCGGACGATAAAGAAGTTCGACTTTTCCGCCGCCGAACTTCCAGATTCACACTGGTCAAGGAGCAGCTATACAAAAGAGCATATGCCCGACCCTTTCTCAAGTGCGTCGGTCCAGAGGAGGTTGACTACATCATACGAGAGATTTATGAAGGCATTTGTGGTAGCCATATTGGGGGAAGATCCCTGGGTAGGAAGATCATCCTGCAGGATACTTTTGGCCAACGTTGCAAGCCGATGAGCTCCCTAGCATTCTATGGTCCTACCGCACAATAGAGGTAGCTGGGTTGATGAGCTCCTCAACATTCTATGGTCCTACCGCACCCAGGGAAGGAATAAGCCAGAGTCCTTTCCATCTGGTATATGGAGCAAAGGCAGTAATTCCGATGGAAGTGGGCGAGGAGTCCACCCAGTGGCGACATTACAATAAGGAGGGCAACGATCAAGAATGGTTGATCGACTTGGACCTGGTGTCAGAGGTACAAGACAAAGCAGCTACTCGGCTCCTGGCATATAGGCAGCGCATGTAACAAGCATACAATCGCCGAGTAATCACCCTTAACTTTGAGGTCGGAGATAAGATCTGGAAGAAAATCATGTCAGTCGGCGACACCGAAAAGCTCGAGCCACAGTGGAGCGGACCCTACCTCGTCGCTAAAAAGTTCACCGGAGATAGCTACTATCTAGAGGACGATAAGGGCAAGAGGTTGGATAGGTCGTGGCATGCAAATCATCACCGACCATATTGCACTCGGTGAGACTTGTGAGATATCCCATGTATTTGTATTCATGTTCGCACTGCTTTGCAGTTTCAATAATCAAAGAAACAAACGAGATGCCTCATCAAGACCCGATGTACATGCCTAAAAACCCTACTACCTCATGGTGTTGTGGATGCCCGAGGTGAGTAGGCCTGGTCGTGGTGCTGTGGATGCCCGACCAAGAGCTGAAAAAACCCTACTACCTCGTGGTGCTGTGGATACCCGAGGTGAGTAGGCCTGGTCGTGGTGCTGCGAATGCCCGACCAGTAGCTGAAAAAACCCTACTACCTCGTGGTGCTGCGGATTCCTAAGGTGAGTAAGCCTGGTCGTGGTGCTGCGGATACCTGACCAGGAGCTGCAACAACCCTACTACCTCGTAGTGTTGCAGATGCCCAAGGTGAGTAGGCCCAATCGTGGTGCTGTGGATGCCCGACCAGAAGCTGAAAAAACCCTACTACCTCGTGGTGTTGCGGATGCCCGAGGTGAGTAGGCCTGGTTATGGTGCTGCGGATGCCCAACCAGGAGCTGCAAAAACCCTACTACCTCGTGGTGCTGCGGATGCCCGAGGTAAGTAGGCCTGGTCGGGGTGCTGCAGATGCCCAACCAGAAGCTGAAAAAACCCTACTACCTCGTGGTGCTGTGAATGCCTAAGTGAGTAGGCCTGGTCGTAGTGTTGTAGATGCCCGACCAGGAGCTGCAAAAACCCTACTGTCTCGTGGTGCTGTGGATGTCCGAGGTGAGTAGGCCTGGTCGGGGTGCTGCGAATGCCCGACCAGGAGATGAAAAAACCCTACTACCTCGTGGTGCTGCGGATGCCCGAGGTGAGTAGGCCTGGTTGTGCTATTGCAGATGGCCGACCAGGAGCTGCAAAAACCCTACTATCTAGTGGTACTGTGGATGCCCGAGGTGAGTAGGCCTGATCGTGGTGCTGCGGATGCCCGTCTAAGAGCTACAAAAACCCTAATATCTCGTGGTGTTGCGGATGCCCGAGGTGAGTAGGCCTGGTCGTGTGGCCAATTATATCCGATCAGAGGGTACTAACCTTAACCATGACCCTGAGAAAGGTATGTTAACGTACAAAGTAAATTGGCCTTGGCAAGTTGTTAAGCAGGTCGAACCCTATCCTAGCCTACACCGATGATGTACAACGCGCGGAATTCTTGTCTCTCCCGTGGTAGTAGATATCAGCCACATCAGGGGGAGACAACATGTAGTCAACGAGATATAGAAGAATACCATTAGACATTGAAAACAAGGTACATTGAGGATCACATTCGAAGGAAATACAAAAGGCAAGTGCATATGGGCGGTATGTTTATTAAACTCAGCCGAGGAGGTCGGGGGTCATGCCACTCCTTTATCTGAGCTCTCCTCCGTTGGAGGGACGTTTCCTTAGCGTCGTTCCTTCCTTGTGGATGCGGGTTAAACTCAGCCGTGGAAGTCAAGGGCTATGCCGCTCCTTTGCCCGAGCTCTCCTCCATTAGAGGGACATTTTCTTAGCCTCGTTCTCTCCTTGTGGCTGCTGAGCTAGAAGTCACATCCTGGTGGCTACAAGAGCTCAACCCTTCACTTGATGTAACGCAACACCAGCTCGGAATGCAGAAGCAAGTCATTCAATTCCGAGTATGTCTTCATAAAATGCCACATAATAAAAGAAAATGAGGCAAAAGACATGCATTCAAGAGAGGGATATCCTCAAAGTGCTCAAGACAAAATTATGCAAAAGCTTTTTCATTCTAGCTAGATGATTACATTGGAATTAAATATATGAAAAAGAGAAAAACAAGTAAAAAAGCAAAAAAGGGAGACACATAACGTAGGTGGGGGAAGAGCTCCTATAGTTCCTTCTCTTTGGGTGGGAGCTCATTCCACACATAGCCAACACTCATAAAACTCAGGTCTACGTTCGGCTTCAGCAATTGGGCCTTCTGGAGCTATTGGATGACACCGTTAAAGCCCTATTTCAGGTGCTTTAGGACCTGTCCAGCCAAAATGTTGCCAAATTTTTCGGACTGTAAAAACCTGGTCTTGAGCTCTGCCTCAGTCTCTCTTAGTCGGATGCCTCGTCAGCCTTGTAGCGTTGTAGTTCAGCCTCGGCTTCATCCTTAGCAGCCTTCAACTGGGCCACCTCAGAGGGCATCTGATCTCTATCTTCTAAGGCTTCCTTGAGCTTCTCTAGTGTGGCCAAGATTTCTGAATTAGCCCGGGCGACGTCCTCCTAAAGGTCGGACATGTGATCAGCCGCCGCCTTTATTACAGATTTCTTCTGGGCCAGCTAGTGCGCCTGTTCTTGTATCCGACCATTCAAGGCCTCCATCGAAGACTCTAGGAGCTGGACGTCCCGGGACAGTTTTTGGTCCCTGGCCTGGAGTTGTTCTCGCTCCTGGGCCAGGTTGCGCAGGTCATCCGAAAGGGCAATGACCCTCTTTGACAAAAGACACTCCCGATGACGAGAGTTGTGCAGGGTGGATTCTGAGGCCAGCAGGAAGTCCATGTAATACTCCACTTTAGTCCTGAGGGCTCTGCTGACCTTCACCTGCATGAGGCCCCTCCTGCGAGCACAATGGGCCTCTGCCTTTGATGCGACTACTTTACGGATCAGATGATCGATATCTCGCCTGGAATACAACTGTCGACCCACGGTGAGGCAGTCGTAAGCGGCCTGCAACAGAGAATAAGGGTTAGAAAACATGAGCAAGGACGACAAGAAAAAACAAGTACCTTTATCTTCAGGAGAGACTCATGCAGGCTGGCCAGGGGCCTAGCCGAGACACTCAAGACCCTTCCTCTCAGGTCACCCCGGCTTCTCGGCGCATCGTCCCGACTCCAGGAGGAGGATGCATCTATGGAGCGGGGGATGAGTTGGCTGGCAGGTGCCTCTGGGGGCACCGTAGAGGGGCCCGAGACGTCCTCCTCAGAGCTGGACGCTTCCTCGGAGGCACGACCCTCGGCAGAGCCCTCCTTTAGTTGCACCAGTTGGGGCTTCCTAGAAGCCGCCTCCTCCGCCGCTTGGAGTTTCAGGCGCAGGTGGTCAAGTAGTAGTTGGGGCTCTACTGGCACCACCTGCTTACCTTTTGAGGTGTCGAAGGAACTGGTCGGGGTGAGGGTGGGGGTCTGATGCCCCGTCTTTATAGTGGTCATCTATTTGAGGTGCTTGATCAGGGGCATCGTGTCCTCCTCCTTGGGGACAGGCAGGTCCTCCTCCTCAGAGATAGGGGAGCTTGGGAGGTACAAAGTTCCTCAACCTCCTCCGGATTTCCGACCGCTTATCGGGTCGCTTCCTCCTCAGCTTCCTAGCTGCTTTATCTATCGGTGGCCCGGTCTGGGACGCCGACCCTTCTTCATTCCCTCCCGTCTCGATGAGGGCGAGAGAGAGGTTGGCTCTTTGGGCACTAGGCAGCTTTGGCGTCCCCTCGTCATCGGGTCACTCATTCACTCCTTGTGCGTCGGGCTGCTCCGACGTCCCTTGGTTGCCGGGATGCTCCGTTGCCTCCTCTAGAGCTTCGGCCGACTTGACCACCAAGGCAGGGGGAACTGGAAGAGGGGCCAGGGCCCGTTCATTAGCCTGCTCCCATTTGAGGAGTCGGTTCATCGCCCGGGATAGCATAACATTCTCTGATATGCACAAGCAACAAAACATCAGTTAGATTTAACGGGCGTCTGTAAAAAGATAAGTTTACCGAGGCTGGGACTTATGCTGGTGACTTTAGGGCTGAGTCCCGATCGGTACATGAGTTCATCACTCTGCACCCGACCGGGACCGCTTAACTCCATGCCGGACAGGATGCACCTAGCCCGTTGATAGCCCAAATCTGCTGGAAGTCTCCTAGCTCCGTCGGGGGGGAGGGGGGGTTGGTAGGTTTTCCCTCCAGCAAATAGGGTTGAAAGGGCGTTGAGGAAGTTGGATGATGAAGAAACGTTCCTTTCATCCCTTATGAGAGGAAGGAAGATCCCCTATGAACCTATGGTCGGGGTGAGTCGTGAAATTGAAGACCCCCCTAGACGCTTGTGTGGGGATGAAAAAGAAGTGGAAAAAGCGGGAGGGGGGGGGGTCAAAGGAATGTCAAAGAGCTCTTTGAAGAGGATAAATGCTCCGCCCATCTGGGCGAAGGCGTTGAGAGTCATCCTATGTAGGGGTATGTTGAAATAGGATGTGATACTCATGAAAAAAGGTGGAAGAGGAAAGCGAAGCCCTAATTCTACCTGCCCTAGGAAGAAAGTGAAAAGCCCTAGGAGAGGTTCTATGGGAGATTGATCTACCCTAGGAACCTCTACCTCCAGTTCCGCCGGAATATCGTATGATTCACAAGCAGCTCGGAGGGTTTCTGACTTAACCTTAGAGGAAACAGATTCATAACACTCCGGTTGGTAATCCTTCTCTAAAATCTCCTTCCTATCTTGGTCCTTTTTCCCTTCCTTACCAATGGCTTCTAAGGAGAGAAGGGGAGGAAGCTGGAACAGGGAGGGAACTTACGCGTGAGGAAGAATCCTTAGTGAAAGAAGACGATAGTAGACGAGGGTGAAGCGCACAAGTTCTGTTAATTGACGATACCAGAAGGCAGACAAATGTTTTCGCTTCCCCTTTTTATAGAGAAGAAGTTGCCCTCGTGCGGACAATGGGGGCACGACATGTGGACGGTGATGAATGCCCATCTTGAGGCATCGCCGCTTTCAAGGCTGCCGTTTGATATGACTCTGCGGTGCGTATCAACAGGAGATCGCGAAGAAAGAAGTCTGAACATGTGGCAAAGCCGCATTCGCGGAGGTGTTTTGTCGCCATTAAAAGACCACATGTGCTGTTATTGGGTGATAGACAGCTATCATTGCTATGCCTCGGAATTTGCAGAGCCTTTTGGACTAATTCAAAAGGATTGCCTCGGGGTAGGGGACGAATGTTTCGATTCCTCGGACCCGACAAACCACTAATGGAGAACTAATGGATATGTGGACCCACATATGCGTAGCTTCCCTTCATTGCACCACTGGTCTAATCAGTCAGCCACATTTCCTTCGATTAGATTTGAAGAGAGAGACTTGTGATGGGGTTGAGCATCCCGGGATTGACACGTGGCACAGGAAAGCTACGTGTCAGGGTCCACCAAGCTTGACTGTCAAGATCTGACTCTCGAGACCACCTTGGGAGGGTAGTCCCCCGAGGTCAGGCCGAGCCGTAGACTCCTGAGACCACTTCGGGAGGGTAGGCCCCCGAGGACACGCTGGGCTGTAGGCTCTCGAGACCACCTTGGGGAGACAGACTCCCGACGTCAGGCTGGGTCATAGGCTCTCGAGACCACCTCTGGAAGACAGACTCTCGAGGTCAAGTTGGACAATACACTCCCGAGGCCACCTTGGAAGGGCAGACCCCCGAGACCACTTCGGTGGGACAGACGCCCGAGGCTATCTCGGGAGAAGATACCTCGAGACCATCTCGGGAGAGTGGAGCCCGAAGAGTAATACATCTGATAACCCGACTTCAAGTAGTCGTTCCTCTTTTCAAATCAGGAAAGTCGTCGGATAATTATTGTCCGCTACACGTGACAATTAAGACTTTAATGATCGCGGCGACTGTTACTTAAAAGTTATCACGTAACCGACGATTGGTGAACGTGGAGGATAACGTGAAGACACGTGTGACCAAACCCTCAGATATATAATGTGCTTCGATATCCAGGTAAGGAGGTAAGCTTTCGGAATTCGACACAAATCTATTTTCTCGTTGTCCTCCTGAGATAATTGTGATTCCTGACTTGAGCGTCGGAGTGGGCTCAACCGGAAAACTTTCCGGTGTGTTCCCATTAACGCTCGTGTTGATCTTGCAGGGCGCGATTGTCTTCTCCTCATTGCCATCCTCGTGGGCTGCATTTCGGTGATTCGCCATCCACGTCGACTCTTTTCCGAAACACCCCACTTTATAATTAGGGTATAAGTGGTCAACTAGTCAACTTTCACAAGTATTAAGACAGATCACAACCTCACATATTTTCCAATTTATCCTCTGGTCATGGATGACTAATTATCTTTTAAATATCGACGATTTGATTCATAATTATCATAAATTTTGTAAGAAATATTTTTTCAAATAGGATGCATAACCATGAGATATTAAATTTATGAATCGTCAATCGTAAATGCTTTTCGATTTATCCTTTTAACCGATGAAATTTTTTTATAAAGTCGGATCGATCGCTCAGACTCGGGTTCGATATTATCCCAAGTGATTAATCATTTTTCAAATAATAAAGATCAATTTGATATACAAGTTTTACTTAACTTTTAAAAGATTCTCTCTGCTTGTTAAAATTGGAGGCTCAACTTTCATTTCCCCGGTGATAGATGGTGAAGAGGTTAGGGGACCCATTCTTCACAAAGGTCATATATTTCCTTACAGAAAACACCAGCAAGCGCTGCCGTGGCCATATTCACAACATCCACCCAATCAAGCGCTGCCGTGGCCATATTCACAACAGCCACCCAATCAAGCACTGCCGTGGCCATATTCACAACAGCCGAAGTCATACCTCCACCTTCGAGTTAAAAGAAGGTAGAGTTCAAAACAAAACTCACGGATGACGTCGAACCTCCAACGGCCGGCGTTAAATGGAGCGGAAGCGATTGAGAAAAGAGCTCGTCGTAGTTTCATATAGGAGAACTCGAATGGTAACGAAATGACGCATTTACACTCACCATTGCAAGGAAATGACCGAGGACAGAGGGGTAGGTAGGCGGAGGAAGTGAGGGTATTTTAGGAAATCCGTGTCGTATAATTTCTGATGATTTTTTCATAATGACCCTTGCGATAATGCCCGTAAAGTTTCTGATCTCTCTTCAAACAAAGATTCTCTTTGCAATTTACGTTTACACATCAGATTTCATTAAGTATTGAGGTGTTTTCTAAAAATATACTGAATTTTGGGCCAACGACTAGTCTTGCTGACTGTTTGTTTTTCCTTTTTTTTTAAAAAAATAGTTATTTGGTCAAAAAGAAAAATAGAAAATTAATGTTTCTTTTGCACCTACTAAACAATCGGACAAAATGGACGTCTTCCTTCCTCCTTGCCGCCGCCGGATCCCGATCCCTTGCTTGCGGTGAAACCCTAGCAATGGGATCCTTGAATTAAAGCTGAAGCGGAGGAATCGCCCCGGAGAGGAAGAGAGGATCCGCCTTTCGGATCTCCATCCTTCCTTCTCTCGCCGGAGAGGAAGAGCCAGCGAGGGGGATGAGATCGGGGGTCGCCTTTGCCATGGCTTGGAACGTCTTCAAGTTTGTACCGCCTTGAGGGCTCTTGGCTCGATCATGATCTTACTCGTCCTCGCCATAGTCGGGGTCAGCTACTACGCCGTCGTCGTCGCTCATTATGGACCCGCCCTAGTCGCCGGGGGTCTCGATTCGCTCCTCGCTCTCGCCGTCTTGGTCCCCTTCCATGTCCTGGTATTCCTCTATTCGTCTCCCTGTTTATTTACTGCGCCGATTTTTAATTTTTAGCTGGGAAATCCTCGAAATTCTTCGTGTTTGTGTATGTATGATCAATTATTGGTTTCTATGCTCATGAAGCATTTTCTATGTGCACGATAACAAAAAATTACTTCAGTTTAGGAACAAAAACGGCCTTAGCATATATTTCTTAGAGAAACGTTCCCTATTCCTCGGAAAAGTCAATAAAACTGGATGCAAGAGTGACGACAACATAATAAAAGAAAGTTGCAATTAGAACTAACAAAAGTGAACTGATGGAGGATTAGGATGGAGGTTGAAGGGGAAAAACTGCATTTTTATGCCATCTAGATACTTGTATCTGGTGTTTTTCCTCCCTAACTAAAGTTTTTGGTTTTACAGTTGGGATTACTACTATGGACATATTTTTCAGTCGTTTTCACCGACCCAGGTGATGTGCCCCCAAATTGGAAGCCAATTCTGGATGAGGAGATTGGAGAAACTGCTCTATTAACTGGCATGGAACAACCTGGACTTACAGACTCAGAAAATCCAGCAATAAGATACTGCAGGAAGTGCAATCGGTTGAAGCCACCTCGCTGTCATCACTGTTCTGTTTGTAAGACCATCTATCTTATGTTTAATAATATGTCAAATACAGTGAATCATTGGATAATGGGTTTACCTGTGCCTGCCGCAATTGTTTGATATTAATTTTTATGTTAGGTGGGAGATGTGTACTTAAGATGGATCACCATTGTGTGTGGGTTGTAAACTGCGTTGGAGCTTTAAACTATAAGTTCTTTCTTCTTTTTCTGGTAGGTTTCTACATTTCTTTTTCGTCTTCCACTGTTGGATGGATATCTGTTATTCTTGTTGGATGGATATCTGTTATTCTTATTGAACAATTGCTGATGTAAGTCATTAGTGCTATAGGTTTACAGGTTTTCTATATAATATTTCATCTAGATAAATAGGGAGAAATCCTTTTTCGAATTCAAAAATTATCCCTCAACACCAAAGGTCACACCTTATCACTTGTTCCATGAATCCTAACTAGAATGTAAACGTGGTGTCACTTATTCACATATTGACAATGCTTTATTTTTTATTTTCCATTCTTGGTCATCATTATATTACATTATGAATTGATGGTAGTATTACCTGTTAAATAAAGGTAATTGTTTACATGTTCGATTGTAGTATGACATGCAATTAGCATACACAATCATGCAAATATTTTATTTTCTTCTGTAACAGTGCACTCATGAAATTCCTTTCTTCTTATTGATGATGCAGTTTTACACATTTTTAGAGACATCTCTTGTTACTCTTTCTCTATTTCCCTATTTCCTTGCATTCTTCCAAGATGTGGAGATACCTGGGACGCCAGCAGCACTTGCAACTACTTTTCTCACATTTGGTTTGATCGCCTGACTTTCACCTGAGACAGTAGCTTTCTTTTTTAGTTGACTTCTGCGTTCTCAACTTTTGTGATTGCTGACAAGTTTCTTTTTTCTCCTAGTATTGAATCTGGCTTTTGCATTAAGTGTTATGGGGTTTCTGATCATGCACATATCTTTAGTAATGAAGAATACCACAACTATCGAGGTAACCAAATCATTTTGAATGGAAAGTCATTTATGCATATATTGTTTATTTGTTTATATGGAGGCTAACATTCAATTTGTCAGGCATATGAGAAAAAAGCAACTCCGAAATGGAAGTATGATCTTGGCCGCAAGACAAACTTCGAACAGGTTAGAATATGAAGGCTATTCTTTCTATATTATTACACCATATTCCAAATTGATTAAAGAAATAAAACAAACCATCTAGTTCTTTTTCCAAACTAGAGGCACATGCTTTCCATTCTCCACTTCAAGAACCAAACCTAACCTAAACTGTTTTACTACACTAATTATCAATCATATTGCTGATTATTTCTGACAACAGGTATTCGGAACAGACAAGAAATACTGGTTCATACCTGCTTACTCCCATGAGGATTGGAGAAGAATCCCAGCCCTGCAAGGACTTGAATACCCAACCAAACCAGACTTGGATATGCAGTAGCTCCATACCACCACAAGGTTGATGCCGAAGGCCGATATGCTTGATCAACGTCCATTCTCCAAACAAGTATCCTGTAATCTATGGCTTTCACTTTCGGGAATTTACATTAAAATGATAAAGCAATTCAGGTTTAGCAAATGGAGAAACGAAAAAAAAAAACAATTTAAACGTTATTCTAGAGAATTCAGTTTGACAGTGTTAAGATGATGTATATTTACAGTGAGTTTTTGTATCTTTTGCATAAGGCTGCATTTGTATGTGTTGTTGATAATGGCAACCTTTTCTTTGTTTTTTTTAATCTTTTTTAATTTTAAAGGCTATCAGTAGTGCATTCATGCGGAAATAATGATGCGTCATGTTTGTTACTTGGAGGCCAGTGTCATGTTTGTTACTTGGAGGCCAGTAAAACGTAGTCTGGAATGTTATTTTGATGTCTAATGAGTTCACTGAGAGAAGGAATACTTGATGCTTACCTATTTGCTGAGTATGCAGGCAGACTAGGGGTGTTTTTATTTTTTATAAAAAGATAATGATGATGATAAATTATTGAATTCAATAATCATGAAACCCTGATTATTTTTTAAAAAATAAAGTATTATATTATAAAATAATAATAATATAAAAAAATGTCATTGTAATTTTTTATCAGGATTAATTAATGTACATATAAAATTATTGTTAGACAAGACCTAAGAGAAACTAACAACCACCATAATTTGTTCAGAACAAAAACAAATGTCTCACTTAATTTATATTAACAGAAACATCGTAATAATGTCCTTTTTTTTCTTAAAAAAATCAAATAAACGTCACTTTCATGATTTAGTTATATTAAAAAGTTATTTGTTAACTTTTACACTAGGTAAAAGCTAATAGAAGTATACTAATTTTTATCTGTCGATCATGATTAAATTTTAATCATGTTCATTTACAATTAATGAATATCATGAAGTCCTAATCATTTAGTTTAGTCTCGTTGAAATCTTATTTAATTAAATTATCATTTAAAAAATTAAAATGATATAAAATCCTCTTTATAAAAACTAATTGTTGTAAAACCTAACAATTAGATTTTACACGTTGTAGAGCTATATATATATTTAACTTCTACACGGTTGATTGTGATAATAAATATCATGGAGTTTTAATCATTTATTTTGCTTTTTGAAATATTATTTTAATTAAGTTATCAGTCAAATAAGCAAAATCAAAATAATATAAAATCAAGAAACTAACAACTAACTTCTACACATTATAGAAATTAGCAACTAACTTCTGACATGTTATGAAAATTAACATCTAAGTTATATAATTCTGACATGTTATGAATAATCAGATAACTAGTTTTTTTACGTAGGATGGAACCCCTAGCATCGCCCTCTTGCTCCTCCTTATCCTCTGCCTCCTCTACTATCGCTTGTCCATCTTCGGCAGTGGCGTGGGCGACGACGACGAGTAAGGTGGCCGCCACGTGATCGAAGTGGAAGCAAATTTGGGATAATGATTCGAAGGTTGTGGTTAGGTGACATTAGAGTTGACCCATTTGTGGAATGCTAAGTTACGTTATTGCCCCATCTGCGTATGTATTTAATTAAATAGAGAGTGAAGTATTATGTGTCTTTGTTTTTGCTCGCTGCAAAAACTAAATACACTATCAAACATAAATTTTCAGATTATGGAGGACCAATGAACGCAAAAGTAGGTACTCCGTAATTATTGAAAGAATGTACTTAACTGATTAAAAGAACGGGTGGAGGCTGTTAATTTCTTCATCTTTAACCATATTCTTCACCTTCCAATTCCAAGTTCTTTAGTTATGTCCTTGGCGAGGCTACTTTGGATGTTCTTCTGCCATGGGAGAAGGGTTAGACCGACTGGAAGTTTTCTCAGTTCTGTGAAAGGTACCAAAGTTTACTGTTTCAAATGACTCTAGATAGAAGTTAGTGCGTCTAACTTATTTTATGAGGATATTTTTCTTGGAATGAGTGTTATGTTTAAACAAGAGCTTGAAACATATATTAACGATGTCAAATCAGATGAACGGTTTGAAGGCATTTGAAATTTTGAAGCTCTTGCAAAGAAAATGATATAAAGAACCGTGTGTTTCCTTTAGTTTATCAGATAATTGAGCTAGCCTAGCTTCTTCTAATTGCTACTGCAACCGTTGAAAGGGTGTTTTCGATTATGAATATTGCCAAAATAGATTTGTGAAATAGGTTAGATGAATGAATGAATGATTTGGTAGTCTATATGAGAAAATATTTTTAATACTGTCGACAATGAGTCAATTTTATTGTATTTTCAGATATGGAATCTCGAAGAACGTAATTGTCACATATTCGTTAGTAGACTACTTTAATATTATTGTACGAGATTTTTTATAATATCGTACTTTTTTTCTCTATATACAAATTTTTTAAAAAAATCTTTTTGTAATTACATATATTTAATTAAGCGTTCAAAAAAAATTGGTGCTCAAATCACGATCGCCCTTCCATGAATTTCTTAATCCGCCACTGTTTATACGTAAAAGTTAGATGTTCACTTTCATACGATTGAATGATGAAATAATATAAAAATATTTTAGATATATCATTTTAAACCGGGCGCTCATTTTATTTTAATTAATTAAACATAGGAGACTCATCTGATGAAACGCTAATGATAGACGTTAATTTAATTGTTGTCCCTACACGTTGTATGCACAACAAGATGGCTAGACACCTCTTCATATTTAGAGTATTTTAATGATATTTCTAATTATAATTTCCCTGCGATTTTAATTATCCAATGCCATTTTTAGGCGCCATTTATCATACCAATAATAATTACACAAATTATGATGCGGGGCCCATTTGTTATTCGCCTCCATCTTCTCCAAGCAAAGCCCCCCGATGCCACTCGTTTCGTAACGCCGACAACTCACTCGACTAGTCAACTTCTGTCCCTTGTCTTCTGCTGCCGTAACGCCTCGATACCGTTCGGTTTCTCGTCGGCAAGGGATCGAATCTCACTGGAGTTGCCGATCGGATCGGTTTGGTCTTCGATTGGATTGGTGGTGACCTTGCTGGAATTCGAGGCCCGCGGCGAGGATGGGGCTGATCTCCGGACTGGTCATGGGGGCGATGGTCGGAGTCGCGCTGATGGCCGGATGGGCACGCATGATGAGGCGCCGCAGCTCTAAGCGCGTCACCAAGGTGCGAATTTGTTCTCCCCCTCTTCTCTTTTGGGATCTTGTCTGACTGCCTTGTCGACTTAAAGCTTGAGATGGATAGGATCGCGCCTTGTGAGTAATTTGGGCGGCGTTTTAGTGTAGTGTCATTTTGGATCTGGAATTGCGATGGAAATTGTGTTCTTCGTATTGACATGAATGACTCTTGAAATTATCGAATATTGTTAATCTATTTGTCTCCCTCTGGTTGAGTTGACAGAAGGGGCAGGACATTACTAGTACTAAGCCGGGCTTGGACCTTTTCTGCTTTGTAGTTGAAGACAGCTTACGCTAGATCTTCCTTTTTCGTTGAGGATCGTCTCAAGCAAAGCGCTCTGGAGCATGGTCGATCGATCTATGAAACATTGTATTGGAATCAAATGACTCTAGGAGGTGGTGACCGAGTATAAAATTTATTTTCGACAAGCACCAATCAAGAAACAATCAAGTCAAGTTCATTATTAAGTTTATGGTTTAACTTGGTTATTGTAGCTTGCTGCATGTAAATGTGATTGCTTTTGTCTATTTCTCTGGAGAGATTAATTCGGTCATGCTTAGGTTAGCTAGTGATTGCAGCAGCATGAATATCAAATTATGGACTAATATTTGTATGCTCACATATCTACAGGCTGCTGACATAAAACTTCTTGGGTCTCTGGGTAGAGAAGATCTGAAGAAACTATGTGGCGATAATTATCCTGAATGGATTTCATTTCCTGCATTTGAGCAGGTTATTTCAACAGAATATTATCCATATTCAGACTTTTTTTTTTGAGGACATACATCTGAAATGTGCTTTCATTATGCTATCTTGTTGACATTAGATATTTCATCACGGATTCACAGGCTTATGGTAACATTTTGGACCAAAAAAAAACTGAATGGGCTCTGAAATTCAACGTGAACTGGTAGATGAGAACTAGGTGTATTGCATTTTTTCAATTCCTTAAAAAGTTTAGTAGTTCTTGTAAAAGCTAATGAGAACAAGAGTGTAAAGCATCCTTCTTCACCTTCCATTCATTTTGAACACCTGAATCATGAGTTCTGACAAGTAGGTGATGTTCAAGAAAGACATGAAGAGAGAAGAGGGTTCAAAACTCTAAAATGATGATCCTGGATGGGTATCCTTGGAATTTTGACACGATGCATATCATGATTATTAGCTGTTATTATGGTTTAGGTAGAATGCTATTTTATGAAACTTGTTGCTAGTTGCTTCAACATAGACAATATATAATATGAACAAAGGCTAGATAATCATTTCAAGCTACCGGATTTAACGATGAAGTTGTTGGGCTATTTGAATTTGCAACCGGGAATTTCATCAGTAGTTAAATAAACTACCCAGTTATTTTGTAACTGTCATCTGCATTCTTTCATCCTTGTTTTTTTCGTAGATGTAAGACCTAATTCTGTTTTCTCCCATGATGGAATTTGACTATAAGGTGAGGAACTTCCCGAATGTCACCATCTCGGATTGTTCCACACTGAGCACACTTAACTAGGAGTTTTTAGGTAGAACCTAACTAGTTCCACCAAAATGTGTCTCATTATCTATAGCACATAATTAATCCATTTAAGGTATTTACACCCATGGCCTAGTCACACTTTCCCTACTTCAGTGTTCCTACTTTCATGTGGATTTTGGTTTGTTCTTGCCCCTGCATCCTAGAATCTTGACAAGAGCTACACCTTATCGGATCTCTCTTCCCCGATAATTTCTCCCTGGCCTTGTCACAACAGGTCACATCACTAGGCCTTTGGTATTTTTCTGCTCCTAACAGTTATTTCTCTTTTTAAATGGTATGATCTATTTTTTCCCTTCACACATCCTAGGTAAAATGAAAATCTTGGTCTCTTGGCAGTATCTTCATTTGATTGTTTTATTTTGCTTGGTTCAATTTTACACAACTCTCTTTAATAAATTTAGTGTGTGTTCATTTTTTTTTCCAGGTGCATTGGCTGAACAAGATGTTGGGTAAATTGTGGCCTTATATTGCAGATGTAAGCCTAGTGATTTTCTGTTTAGAGCTCTACCTCTACTCCAAGATTTAAATTATTAATATATCTTAAATACTAATTATATATTCTGAGTTTATTCATGCACCAGGTTGCCCTTTTTTTATATATATTCTGAGTTTATGATTAGTAATATTGAATAACCTCATTTCTTTTGGATGCTCTATTTTTTTTTTAAATTGTATTGGCAGTTGTGGTATTTTCAGCTAGAAATATCACACTGCAAATGATGATTTTTTTTTATTAGATTGGCAGTCGTGGTATTTTTTTTATTGGATTGGCGGTTGTGCTATTTTTTATTGGATTGGCTGCAGTCTGAATCAAAAAATGTAAAATTGTGTTTCCTTTTGTAATTGGCTGTCAACAGTGGGGTGCTAATCCTATTGTCATAGATTTTATTTTGTTTATTTATGATTTTTATATGTTTTTAGTTATTTTCTTTATCCAATAGTATTTATCTTCTGATTTCTGGTTGCTAGTGTTTGATTTTATCAAATTATAATCGCATACTAACTTATAGGTTTTACTTGGTCTTAGGCAGCAACACTGGTAATCAGGGAAACAGTTGAACCATTACTGGATGATTATCGTCCAGCAGGAATAACTTCGCTTAAATTCAGCAAGCTGTCTCTTGGGACCGTACCGCCTAAAATTGAAGGTTTGTTTAGGTTTTAGTTCTAAACATCTATATTTTGAATAAACTTATATATGCTTCCATTGTATAGGAAGTCTAGCTATATTTCTAATAATTTTTTATATGCTTCCTTAATTGTTAGCATAATCAACAATGTCGCTCCATTTTGCTATTGTCCTGTTGCTTAAAATATAACTCTTAACTCTTATCATAGCGTTTATTTCTCACTGACAGATTTTGAATTAATTTTACCATCTAGGAATTTTGTTTTCACAGTGAAATAGTAATTAGTTATGCCAAAATGGGAGAATATATATGACTGTTTTCTTCTCTTTATTTTCTTCAAGGCAAACTGAGTTTATGAATTTTACATTTTTAATTCTTTCCATTAGGCTTCATAGCTTAGTTTACTTATTCACAGTGAATTGAAACTTTTTCCTATGTGAGACTATTCTGATTGATTCCAGTCTGAATGGTACTGTTTTCTTTTTGATTCTTTTCATCATCTTGAGTATTCTGACTTTTGATTCAGGAGGAGACTTCAAACAACATAAACCATTGAAATTAGCTATGCAGCTTAGTTAAGTTGTACATTGTAGTTGATGCATTTATTTTTTTTCAAAGGTATCCGAGTTCAAAGTCTCAAGAAAAGTCAAATTACAATGGATATAGATTTCCGGTGGGGTGGAGACTTAAGCATAATTCTTGCAGTTGAAGCACTTGTTGCTTCACTTCCTATTCAGGTTTGGTAGTTGATTGTAATTTTCTAAGAATTTCTGTCGCCCTTGATTATATTTATGCCTTATGAGATTTTATGTGCTTCTTCACTTTGCCGGTTGTAGTTAAAAGATCTCCAGGTCTTTACTGTCATTCGTGTTATATTTCAACTTTCCGAAGAGATACCCTGCATTTCTGCTGTTGTTGTTGCACTTCTTGCTGAGGTATGTTACTATTTTTTGCACAATTATGTTATATTTTTGGCTATAGTTTACTATCATTATCTGAAACAATCTTTGTTATTATTCTAGACGACTATCACATATGCTTTCATGTTTGGTCTTAATTTCTTTGGTAAACTTCAACAAATTCCTGGCAACAACTATTTAGTTATTACTGGTTTAGATGATGAGTTATTACTGGTTTGGATGATAATACATGGCAGGGGAGTTCAAAGCACTGCCATATGGCATCCCAATTTTGTGCATAATCACTAGTAACATTGTTAGCATAGATTTGTACAATGGAAAATTTTGTGAGATTTTGGTGTCAAGGTAGATTGCTGGCAGTGTGGAAAAAAGCTATCCAAGCTGTGAAATGTGGTTAACTTCATATTTTTCCTGCCGTATCATGGAAACAATTTCAGCAGTTATTGTTTCTGTATATTTGCATGTAACTGATGTATTTGACTTTTCTGCCAATGTGGTACACGTTACATTATTCCTGCCATATCATGAAAATAATTTTGCCACATATTGCTTCTGCATACTCAACTTTGATTTTTTTTCAAGTTTATATTGACTTGAACCTTCCTTTCAGCCAAAGCCTAAAATAGATTACACATTGAAGGCTGTAGGAGGGAGCCTTACTGCAATTCCTGGCCTTTCAGACATGATCGATGTAATTTTAGTTTCTTAAATCTCTTTAGAAACTTGATATTATTTTTCAAAGTCATCAAATAATGGTGAAGCTCATTCTGAATTTGATATGTAGGATACTGTCACTACAATAGTCACCGACATGCTTGAATGGCCCCACAGAATTGTTGTTCCACTCGGCGGAGTTGATGTCGATGTTAGGTACTATCTCTGTTTTTGTTTGATTATCATGTTTCGCTATTATGCACTTTTAAGCCTCTCTCACTAAAGTCAGTGTAACGTAATTTGGTTCCTTTTGTTTTTTCTTTCTGGGGGTAATACCGACCTTCTCTCTTCAATACTTTTTTTAGACTTTCTAGTTCATATTGGACCATACTCTTCATATATTATATGATCCATGAAACTGGAAATTATTAAGATATGTAAATGTAGTTTTCAGGTACATCGCAATGCTTATTTTTACTCTTGCCTAAGAACTTTGGGATCCTCTGTGATGTTGGTATGAGAAATTAAAATGTTAAACAGGACTTTGAACAATCCTTTTTCCAGCTTTCTTTAGTTAAATTAGATATCTAGCTGTCCTATGAACCATTAATAACCCTTTGTTCTTGTAAAACACATTAAATTGTTTAAGCGAGTTGCTGAAGATTTGCATGCTAATTGAAGAAATATAAAGGATGTTCAAGTTATTAAGTTGACTACTACACTGAATGTTCGAGTTATTAAGTTGACTACTACAGTTCGATGAATCTTCAAAAAGTTGTGCCCGCTTCTTTTTGTTATCTTTTAGTCACTTATTCAAAATTTTATCTCATGCTGCAGTTTTAAACAAATCATTGGAGTACCTACCGAACATCAAAATCAGAATACACGCTGATCACCAAAATCTTTAATGCCATTTTCCATTTTAATTTTAGCTTTATTTTATGTTCATACCTGTCCTTTTTTGTTCTTTCATAAAACATTACAACCCAAAATTTGAGGTTTGCCACATGGATTTGTTCTGATTGATTGAACTCTGAGCTTATATTACTAAATTTTTCTTCATGCCGAATACTAAATCTCAAATATGTAGAACTCCTGTTAGGATTTTTTTCACTCCGTTTAACTTAATTAATCACCCAGTTTCCATCTATCCCTTATCTAAAGAACAAAAAACTCGTTAAAAGCTACTCCCTGCCATTCAAATTGTTATATAAATTTAGATAACCAAGTGTTTCATGCCATATTCTATGCCGTCTTTCAAATTTGGAATGACGTTCAATTAAATCTATATCTTTCATGCCCTAGAGGTACATTGAAAAATAGAATTTTGTTTCTTTCTTCTACTAACCAGAAATCTATAATCTAGTATTGCATTGTAGGTTTTGTATTCCCTTCAACAATAATTTAATGAATTGATTTGTTTATGATGTTGTGCAGCGAGCTAGAGCTTAAACCACAGGGAAAACTGACAGTAACAATTGTTCGAGCTAATAGTCTAAAGAATCTAGAGTTAGTGGGAAAATCTGATCCATATGTGGTTTTATATGTTCGCCCAACATTCAAAGTTAAAACAAAGGTAGTGGACGACAATCTCAACCCTGTGTGGAATGAAACATTTCAACTGCTTGCTGAAGACAAGGAAACACAATCTATTATTTTTGAGGTACATTCTTGTATCTAACTCTTTCAAATACATGGTAGATCTTATCTCGTACTGCATTAATTGTAAAACAAAGATGAGATTTGAGAGTATATCTGGATGAGAAGGCCAAGCTTCAATTTCATGTGACGAAAAAGGGAGAAAATTTATGCGCTCTATAATTGATTCAGGTAGATGATGCATAATGCATTACTAGGTAATTTGTTATGATGTGTCCACTACCATTCCACTTGACTAGACTCAATAACCTCTTTTAGAGTCAAAATATTAATGTACAAGAAATGGAAAGACCACCCAAGTTGTGATTACTCTTTCATGATCTATTATTACTTATCCATCTTTTATGAGATGTGCGACATCATGCTACCTTCAGTTTTTTTCTTGTTATTGTTGTATTTGTTACAGTAAGAGAAAAATGAGTAGAAGAACCAGTTCTGCATTAACATATGTCCAATGCATGTTTTCAATTGGGTTCTGCTATTGCTGTCCTTTTGCCCATGTTAGTTTCTGTAAAAGCTCACCATCCTGACTTTTAGCTTAGGTTGTGTTAAAAACCATAATCTTTGCGAAAATATTTGTTAGGATGTGTTGTATGTCACTAGCAGAGTCAAGTTGCAATGCTGCACATGAAACTTGTCATTTTTACTTTAGCAACACCAATGTGTCAACCTGTGTCGGCACTAGGATATTTTGCCCAACAGGACATCAAATCTCAAACGATGGGAGAGTCATGGGTGGGCTAAGGGGTTGTTATGCATGGATGAACAGGAGGGAGATTCGGAGAGACATGTGCCTTGAGGTGGCAAACTGACGGTACTAGTTGAGAACAACCAAAGGGATCATTGATCCCAATTCATGTTGTCAATTCATAACCTGAGAGTCTAAAATTATGTGAGGAGCGGTGTTTTGAAAATTGGTGTGCCTTCACGTGTCATTAGATACCTTTTTTCACTAATATTTGTTACTCGATTTTCCAGGTTTATGATGAAGACAAGCTTCAACAAGATAAGAAAATGGGCGTCGCAAAGTTAGGCTTGCAAGAATTAGAACCTGGTGTTACGAAAGAAATTCAGCTAAACTTGCTTGCATCACTAGATACACTGAAGGTCAAGGATAAGAAGGACAGAGGGAGTCTTACCATAAAGGTCAGTATGGTTCGAGATGGACTTCTTTATCGTGCTTTGTGATTTTTGAGATCAATTCATATGCTTGTTTGCATCTAGGACAATGCGTTCTAATATATGAGTCAGTTCATATGATCAAGTTCCCAATTATCTTCCATCAGGTACTGTACCATCCGTTCACAAAAGAGGAGCAGCTTGCTGCACTAGAAGAAGAAAAGAGGATTTTGGAGGAGAGGAAGAAACTGAAGGAAGCTGGGCTCATTGGAAGCACAATGGACGCGCTTGGTGGCGCAGCATCCCTGGTCGGTACAGGTATCGGAGCAGGTGTGGGCTTGGTTGGCTCTGGCGTTGGTGCAGGGGTTGGCCTAGTCGGCTCCGGCCTCGGTGCTGGTGTTGGGTTGGTCGGAAGTGGATTCGGTGCCGTGGGCAGAGCTGGGAAGTTCATGGGTAAAAGTGTGACGAGCCAGTTCAGCAGCTCAAAGAAGAACGGCCATTCGGATGGAAACGCAACCTGAAAGTTGTAAGATTCATTCCTTTGTAGCACTCATTGTCTGTATGTACTACCACAAAATCGTGCAATAAACAGTGTGATGTGTACAAATGTTCCATCCGGTTTGTTTTCTGTATGAATGATTTGTAACACAGATGGATTCCAAAACTATGAAACTTAAGATTCGATCATTGTGCTCTCTTGTAATACTATAGGGTAATGTTACTCTACATAAACTAGTGGCAGTTGAAGGTGGATTTTGTTTGTAAACTCTGGGAGTAAAGTAAAAAAAAAAACATTGTTTTTTTAGCATTTTACCAAGAACTGTCCTTCACTATCGGCATTTCCAAAGATAAATCTTTATAAAAAAAAATTCACTAGAAATAGATAATTCGTGATGAATGTTAATGTTCGACTAACTAGATATTTTTTTTTAAAAAAATCTGCAAATAATTAAAAACTAAAAGGTAAATGAGGGAATTTTTTATTTGAGTAAATGGTGATATTGTTAGTCTCAAACAGTCTAATGTCATCTAAGGCAAGATAAAAAATTACAAAATGTATTTTGTCTAAGCTTAATAACCCTTTATACGAAGATGTTAGACAAATAAGATATTATATCCGTTAAAAATTAATCTTAAAATTTATCATGGAACAAATAAGTATACAAATACCAATTATATCAACTCGTGTGAATGTTGAATTTTTCATGCACCATAGAGCATTGGTAGTCTCACCATTAAAATTATTTTTTTGAAAAATTCTCATCAGTGAAGTGTTGAACAAAATAATCCAAAATAAAACTTGGAAAAATAAGAATATTTATAAACAAAATGAATAGTACCCACTACTACACAAGTGTTGAACAAAAGGCAATGGCTTCTTTGCCCCCAAACAATTGTCACTGCTATCTACAGCATTTGCTACCATTTTGCAACTAATTTTCCAAATGGTGAACAAAAGTAGAAGAAAAAAACAGGAACAATGACGGTATCGAATTAGTTAGCCAACCGCAACTATGTGCCTAAATGGGAAAGTTGCGGCTCTTGATTTCTTCATCTACAACACACATCAGTTCTTGATTCGACTGGGCCCCACGGATTGGAACGGATGGTAAGGCGTCTGACCGTTTACTTCGGGGTCATAGGTTCGAGGGTCGTCAGTTGCGCACGGAAATAAATCCTGGTCTGCTGGCATTATTTGACAGGTGCTCACCACAAATGATACCTCCGTGTGGTTCTACGGCTGACGGGGCGATGGGGTGAGCTTTTGCCTTTTTTTTTTTTTGCTTGATTCGACTGGGCCTCTGATGGATACAAAAGAACCGGTCAGCGATGGGTTTTCTTTGATGCCTCGCGATCTTTTAGTATGTCGCGGTTCCTGAGCATCCACCACCGGAGGCTTCGATCTCGATCTCCAGTATTCTACGCAAACAAATTTATGATCGAGTGCCTGAATTGCCTGTGATAAAATTTTGATGTTAAATCGCAATTTCAGGAAAAGGTCAATCAATTTGCTGATCCTAAATAAAAGAGCAACCAGATATGTAAATGGCAGGCAATAATGGAATCGGATAAATTTATTTGGAAAGGATATTCATAGAAACTTCATTATTGAGTCAAACAACAAGAAAGAAAGAAAGAAAAAAAAAATCCATAAACAAAAGTAAAATAACCTGACCTGAAGAATTTTTATGATGATAAATCGAACATTTCAAGACCATCAAGAGATCCTGACGGCTGCAAGGGTGGAAGGTTAAGCCTTCCCATGCTGCCTTGTCGCCTAATTTGATCGTTCACCCTCTCTCTCACCATGTCCCAGCACTTCATGGCAGAAACATGGATGAATACTTCGCTTACACATTGTTCAACTACAACCTGAAAATCCAGGAAGAAAAAACTCTATGTAATTGCAATTTTGTGCAAATTATCAATCTAGGCACTTGAGCAAATTACCAAGTCATGGAACATCGATACTTGTCGTCGAATCATTGGGATAATAACATAAGCATATGAATGTTTATTCATTTTAATTTGTAGTGATTATGGAAGAACAGAATTGAAACGAATCCTACTTTTTTATCTGCAAATGTATCAATTTGTCTAATTGTGAAGATAACAAAGTTTAAAGTAAAAGAGAAAATGCGTCAGCAGCACTTTAACTGAAGACCCAATCACACTTCTTTATGTTTCAACAAGATCACTTGAAGCATAAAAAAAATAATAATAAGGTTTGCTCACCATAAATAGAGGCTCCCACGGACTGGCTCGGTCGGTAATGCACCTGCCGTTTGAAACGGAGATCTCAGGTTCAAGAGTCGTCAGTTGCACATGAAGTAAAAATCTGGTCTGCTAGTTTAAATCCTCTCGATCCCAGACGTCTTACCCCGCCAATAAATCCATGATTTATTCTCTCTGGACATCTGTGGGGCAGGGACCTGAGAGCCGTTGAGGTGGCGGATCCACCAATCCAACCTCCAGAATCTCAGAAATGTAGTAGCACATCTGTGTTGGATATAGGACACTGAAGTACCTAACCCGACTTCTGTATCCTGGAATGAAAATCGATGCACAAGCAACTTTTGAAAGGAGAAAATAACTAGTGAAGTATATCACCAAAACTAAGACTTGCAGCCCTTGCGCCATAAACTGAGACAAAGACACCTTATCGAAGAAAAAATAAGTTGTAGGAGTAATTGAATGTTCTTATGAAAAACAAAAGCGACCTAACATATGATACTATCTCTTCTAATAATAGGTATGGTTATACGATCATAATAACCAAATAATGATATAATAGTAAGGTTCAAGAAAAACAAAAGATCTAGTTTTATACTTTCATGACTATTCACCTTCTCCTCTCCTCCCCTCTAGCCAACCGACATGGTCCTACAATTGATATTAGAGCAAGGTTGGCTTTTGAAGGACTAACCATCAAATAAAGCAAAAAACGATGGCCAAACCAAATATCTACCTACCAAAGTTCGAGAGGAAGTTCGTAATGTGAAAACGGTGAATGGAAGTTTTGTTTAAAATTGATTTTGAATTATTTTTAATTATGAAAAACGATTTTGTAGCTCCTAAAGATGACAACGACAAGGACAAAGAAGAATACTTCTGGACGAATAAAGAGCAAGCCGACTTCGTGGCTAATGAAAAGCAGAATTTTATTTTCTAACCGTCCTACCGACACAAGAAATCCACTGAGTTGGCAACTATGTCTTAGCAAACAAGCTATAGGAGAAATTCCTGAACTGCATGAGGGGACCTCAGAAGCTAAACTAGCAAGAAGATATTTGCTTCGGAATTAGTTAACCAACTTTCAGATGGATGAAGGAGAAACGATGTCTCAACTGCATGCAAGAATCAAGGAGTTTATCACTGGCCTCAAGAATCTTGGAGAATCGGTAACAAATCGAGATTCATTAAGGTATGCTTTGAACGTTTTTCCGAGAACTTCAGAATGGATGTTGATAGTCGACTCTTATTTCATCTCCAAGGACCTTGAGGTATGACCCTAGAAAATTTCATTTCAACTTTTGAGTTTCACGAATCTAGATGTGCAAGATCAAGAAGGGAAAAGATGGACAACATCATCCAAGCCACAAGAAAATCCAACCCGAGGAAGAATCTTCAGCAGACAAAAAGGAAACAACCTATATAGTAAGGAAACTAAATAAACATTTTAAAACTAAAATGTTTAATAAGATGCAGGGCAAAAAATATTCACCGGGATGAAAGAAAGTCAGATGTTATAATTGCCAAAAAGAATGACACATAAAAAAAACTGCCTAAAACTAAAGAAGAAAAGGTAAACAAGTTCAAGTACAATAACTTGAAGGTTATATGGGACGAATCATCATAAGATGTGTCTGAACTTAAGGAACTCGTTGGACTAGCGCTTATTGCAAGCCGCCAAGAAAAGAGCATTGAAAAAGGGGGAGCTTCATTGGGAAAAAGCAGCGATGAAGGGGGAGCATCCAACTTTGAACATGACTTGGTAAGTGAGGTATGTTTACTCCCTCCTGATCAACGATACTCTGGTATTAATGTTATGACAAAATCCTTATTTAAATTAGGTTTTAAATACTTAGAAGCAAAAACAAAATTTTAGCCTCTGCATGTACACTAGAACTTTATGACAGGTTAAAAATTGAGAATGAAGAGTTAAAGACACGGATAGCCAAATTAGAAAATGAATATGCTTGTTAAAATTCAAAATTTTCTCAAAACTCAAAATTTAAATATTATAAAGGAATTAATTGGTATTTAAGAAATTATAAGGGTTAAATCATAAAAATGTCCAAAAATTACATTTCATCAAAATTTCAGATTAATCCTATAGGTAGAAATTTATTTTGAATTTCTAAATCTGTGTTGAATTATTAGATTGTTGTTGAACTATTAGATTATAATTCTAGAAATTAATATTTTTTGTGTTTATCATTTTGAAATTTTTTCTGAAAATTTTATTTTTTTATTTGTAAATGAATTTTTATGGTTTTTTGATAGAAAATTAAAGTTTTAACGTTAAAAATACTTTGAAGTCGATTTTTAAAAAACCTAATTTTTTTTTTTGAGACTAACCATTACATTTTGACTCTTACAAAAGGTTATCAAGATTTTTTGCAAAGTCAAATGTATTTTTAAGCATTTACTTTCCAAAATTCATGTATTGTTAATTAATTATTTTTCCATATTCATCAAAAATATATTTTATCTTAAAAATTTTTATGTGATCAGATTTTATTTTCTGACATATTATCAAAAAATTTCAGAAATTTTAGATAAAAAGATAATTTTCTATAATTTTTTATAAAAATAAAATTTTAAGTTTAAAATTCTTAAAAATAGACCTTTTACAAAATGAATCTTTTGATAACTCTTGATTATGTTTTTACAAACTTAGAAATATTTCAAAAGATTTTTCATAAAGATTTTTTTTTAAATTTCAAAAACAAACTATCTTTAAGCTAAAGTTGTTTAAAAATTTTTTAGTTTTACCCTTAATTATTTTTTTATGTGATTTAAGGAGGAGAAAATGAGAATTAAGGTAAGGGGAGGTTTAAATTGTAAAATATTTTTGTGTATTACATTACAAGATATATTACTATTTTTTCATGCTTTTCCCCTAACTTAACTCGGATTGATGCAAATAAAAAAGGGGGAGATTGTAAGTACCCTAGGATAGTGTTGATGCGGTCAACCGAGTCATGTTATGTCCTGTTGATTTAATCTCTGTGTCTAAGTGTGCAGGAGCATAGGAGCACAGAAAGACGAGTGTAAGACGCAGCAGTCGAGAAGGATGATATAGGAAGGGAGCCGACGAACTAGGTGCATTCGAGGGACACAAAATTTGTGTATGAGTACATCGGTGGACGAGAAGGGTATACGCAACGTCCGAGAGACGAGAAGTCGGGGAGGAAGTCCATCCATGGAAAAGGTCGAAAGTTAGGTTCGGGTGAACTACACTTCGGATGCTCAAAAATCACCCCGAAACATCGGAAGATTGGTCAACATAAAGTTGACCAGAATCAAGCTTGTTAAAGCTTTTGAACTTAGGCGCCCAAGTTAATTCAGGCGCCTGGGCATACAGGTGCCCGAGGTGATTCAATTGCCCATGTTAACTCAGACGCCCGATAACCCATTTAGCCATTTTACGACCGTTGCAATGTGGATACGCGCTGATCCAAATGTTACACTTGGGTGCCCGAGATGTGTCATGTCAGCACGTTGATAAGTTTTCTAGACTCTATAAATAGAACCCTTTAACTCAAAGTTTTTCATTCATTTCATTGAACAACAACTATAATTATTTTTCTAAATCTTCTGAGTTTTCAAGAGTTTATAAGAGACTTTTCCGCCTATATAAAAAAATATTTGGAGTAAATTTTTTTAATTGTCTTGGATTAGTAACTATCTTGGTTGCAACTAATTAAAATCCTTCTAGCCTTTTCTTTCTTTTAGTTATTATTTATATAGTTGATTTTTATTATAATTACTTAACTAAGTTTATCGTTATTAAGAAAAATAAAAGATCTAATTTTATACGGCTATTCACTCTGCCTCCATAGCCGACCGACACGGTCCTACATTTAACTCATTTTTTTAATTTCATATTATATTTATATTTTATTTAATTATTTTAAGAAATATTTAAAATAGTTCAACGTATAGTAGAGATTTAATAATTTATCTGTTTTAAAAAATAATGTAAATTTTTTCTTTAATAACCGTATTCTTTTAATTATTGGTGGTAAAGATCATGCATGATTCAAGCAAAAATACAAAGCGATTTATATCTAGTGGACTTTTAATTATTTAATAATTATATATTCGATTGCTAACAAATGTTCGAATAATATTTATAGAGACTATTTTTTTCAAAAAAAAATAAAAATTTTGATAAATTTAAACATTTTAACTAATATACCCTTCCTCAATGAGCTATGATATTTTTCTATGTAGTAGTAGGGCGACTAGTTACTATCCTAGATTCGATCTCCAACTACAACATATTTATAGGAATTTTTCCTTCAAATGGGACACGAACCCTAGGACGGGCTTCTAGATCGTCCACTACGAACGCTTCCCGATTTATCCTAGTGACCGGTGAGAAACTTCCATATTCACCCGAGATTAATTAGAAAAATCATGTTAATTATTTTTTTTTATGATAGTTTTTCTATGTGATAATGGGTTTGTTCATTAGCTCTCTTTGTGTTGTACAATTTCGTGAAATGTAGATAACTAGTTTGTGGAATATAGATAATTGTTATGATCAATTTCATAAAAAAGATGGAAGAATATGTATTTTTCATTTAGGATTTTTTTTTTGAAATAAATCATCGCATCTCCCTTTGATCTTCCTTCTATACCTTATCAGAGATATTCAATCAAGGAACCGCCCTTCGACTTATCCCTTCCGATCCGTCGAGAAGGAACAGCTTGGTTTTCGCTAGGTTAAGATGGCGGAGGAATCCGAGAGCGTTCGAGTTGGAATGGTCGGCGGCGAGTCGGGAATCGAGGCGCTTCCCGAGGCCTGCATCGCCTACGCCATCTCCCTCACGTCGCCCCGCGACGCCTGCCGCAGCTCCGCCGTCTCCACCTCCTTCCGCTCGGCTGTTGCTTCTGACACCGTCTGGGACCGCTTCCTCCCTTCCGATCTGAAGTTCATCCTCGACCGCGCCGATCATCCGGTCGACTTCTCGTCCAAGAGGGAGCTCTTTTTCGGGCTTTGCGACAGACCAATCTCCCTCGACGGCGGCAAAATGGTTCGTTTCAACTCATTTTGATAACTCAAGAGAAACGGAGGAGCTTTTAGCGAAGCACCAGTTCTTTTTATTTGATGCTTGTTTTATCGGATTGTGTCGCAGACTTTGTCATTGGATAGATCGAGCGGAGCGAAGTGCTATATGCTTTCAGCTAGAGAGCTAGCCATTGCGTGGGCAGATACGAAACTCTACTGGAGATGGTATGCGGATCCAGACTCCAGGCATGTACTAATTTACAAATGTTCCTCCTTTTCTTTTTGTTTGGCACTGAATGCTGCTTAATTTGAAGTATAATTCTGCAATCAGAGTTTTAAATTTCTATATAGTCACTGTTCTCTTGAAAAGAGCAATTCATTGGATCTTGCTTGTTCTCTGTTTGGTATTTCTGTTGAGATGACCAACATCTTGGATCATGATCTTTCTTCTTGCCATGGTCATTGGCCAATTCCTTTGTCTTGTGCCAGAGTATCAACATGTCTCACAAAGCATGAAGCATAAAGAGATGATTCATAATGTCAAAGTTGATTGACTAACCACTCTTAAACATTTAGGGAGAAACAAAAATCTTTGTGTTTATACTCCCTTCATGTCGATGCCGATGCGCTTCGTTTGGAAAACCCCAATCGAGCACACAAATCAATCAGCAATATTTTGGATCATGCTTGTTCTCTATGTCATGGCTAATCTATCTGTCTAGTGCCAAAGTGGCCACGAGTTTCATAAAACAAGGAGTATGTATAATGTTAAAGTTGATCAATTAATCTCTTGTCTAAAGCTTAGGTAGCGTTTGGTTTTTATTTTCCATTCTCGTTTTCGGTTTTTATTTTCTAAGAAAATGCGGTTTTCTAGAAAATGATTTTTATTTTCCACGTATGTTTTCTAGAAAACTGGAGGATAAAATAACGTCATTTTCTAAAAAATGAGAAAAATGTGGTTTTCTAGAAAATGAAAATAGAAAACGGAGCAAACCAAACGCTCCCTTAAACTTTTAGGCAAAAGACCAATCTTTATATTTGTATCCTTTATATTTTCCCATTTAATGTTTAGGTGGATCTTCTTTGTTTGGCAAGCCCAAATTAAAATACATGAATTAATGAGATAATATTAAGATTTAAACCCAAGACCTTCACTCAGATGGCAGCATTGTTAAAGTTGATAACCATCTACTCTTCTAAAAGCTGGAGCTATTCATGAAAGGATTAATTTTTGTATTTATATCCTCAATATACAATACTCCGTATACCATTATTTCTTTTCTAGTCAATCCACAATGCCCATATAGTTGCATAGAAACACAATTTTTATTGAGTTCTGTTTTAACCTATCAGATATTTTATCTGTTTGATTTCATGGTTGAAATTTGAATAAACTTTGTCACTCAACAATTAACCGAGCAAAACTGTCTCCAACAGGTTCTTAGAGGTTGCTGAACTCATAGATGTATGTTGGTTGGAGATTCGTGGGCGCTTTAAAAGCAAAATGCTTTCATCCAAAACAAAATATGCTGCACATCTCATCTTCAAACTGTCTGATTATGGTGCTTTCGGTCTAGACTATCCACCTCAAGAGGCATCGGTAAAACTAGGAACACAATTGTCCACTAACTTGGTCTGCTTGCAGCCCAATAAGAATCTAGACACAGATGAGGGAGCCACTGGTCATGTTCCGCAGTCAAGGGGCGATGGATGGATGGAAATTGAGCTGGGTGAGCTCTATAACAATGGGGAAGACGGCGAGGATGATGAAGTCGATATTAGTTTGTTGGAAGTGAAAGGAGGGCACTGGAAGAATGGTCTCATCGTTGAGGGCATCGAGATCAGACCTAAAATCTAAACCAAATTGCAAAGTCTCCTGCTAGCTTTGTTCTTCCGACAGTGATATTTGAACAACTTGTGTTCCCAGCTCAAGTGTTGCAGATAATTTGCCTGAAAAGAATTTTGGGGAATACAGATGTGTGAGAAATCATTGTTCTTTGGGATTTCGATCAAGATTTCAAAACGTGTTTATGTCAAAGGACTTCCAATTCCTGGGAAAATGTGCTCCATTTTGTATCTCATTTTGGATATTGGTTCCTCATTATTGTTTACACCTGCTCTAAACAATATTAAAAAAAATAGTATTGAAAAAGTTCGGAAGCATTTTCATCCTGTCGCATTTTTAATGGCCACAGAGTATTTTATGCATTGGTGAGCCAAGAAAATTATCCTAAACTTTCTAGAATGCCTCGTCGAAAAAAAAATATAAAATTTTATTTACTTCAATTACGAATTTATCTAATTATTCTTAATTTTTTTATACAAATAATCTAAAATAAGGTATAATTTTTTTCAAATTCAACATCATTTAATTAAAATTTAATATATTTTTTATCAAATTGAGTATGATCCAATTGATTCATCTTAATCTAATTAATTGATATGAATTCTTAATCAATTGATCAAACGAAAAAAGAATTATACTAAATTTTAATTTAAATATGTTGAATTTAAAAAAAATGATATTTACTTTTGAAATTTTTTACCTATAAAAATAAATATGATATTCTCTCATAACAAATACAACTAATTGATTATCGATCAATTTCTAATCAATCGGAGTTCCTCAATTGATTGGAGTAGTTCAAATCAATTATAAGCAGTTCCGATCTATTTTCGATCAACTGAGTTTGAAAAAGAATTGATTCTCAATTAATTAGGTTTGAAAAAAAAATCGTACTTAATTTAATAAAAAATATACTAGATTCTAATTAAATGATATTAAATTTAAAAGGAATGATATTTTATTTTAGAGATTTTATATTTAAAAGTAATGAAGATAATTAAGTATTAGAGAGTTAAAGTAACATGTAGAGAATGAAAATTAATTTTTTCTGCCATAAAAATTAATAGTACGTTTTAAAATTCAAATTAATTTACAGATAGATTAACGGTGGTTTTGAAGACTCGAATTTTTGATGTATTGAAATCATCAATATTGAAAATGAAGCGGAAATAATAGTTTATTTATTTTCTATAAAATAATTTATGTGTAAATGATTTTTGTTTTAAAAATGATTAGGTTTTGTTGAAGACTGTCACGCTCGGTCTGAACCAGTTTCGTGTGCGGTCGGGCCCAATTTATTATATATCAGCATATAATTGAATGAAAAATGATATGTAACATAAATTTGTAGTATGAAATTCAATATGAATAATGTGACGCTCTAATTATAGCAATCTCCGACGGATTCACTATGCCCCCCAGGGTATAGTTTGGTTCGGGACGGCGGTCGGAGGCCGCCGTTGGTGTCCAAGTGGCAATCGGATGCGTATATAAAAAGCACCACGTCATTTATGTTGGGTTTCATGCTACAAATTCATGTTGCGTATCATTGCTCTAATAGAATTGGTTTCACCCGAGGATTAAGAGTGTTAAAAATAAATTCGATCCAACGATCTAATCCAAATTGATTTAAAAAAAATCTACATATACTAAGAGCCTAATTTTTTTATGTAAATATCTATATTTTGAAATAATAATCACATAATCATGATTGCATTTTATATCTGTATATATGTGAATGTATGTTATCTAATACTTTATACTGTAAATAACATTATATGTGGTGTCACACAGAAGATCATGTTATCAGTCTCTTATAGAGTATAAGAAGAGGCTCATAACCTAGATGGTCTTGGACAAAATATTGACATGGTTATAGTGTAATTTGATATGATCTATCTTGACCATAGAGTTACACTAGTACACTCTGAGTGTATTGTGCGGATCAACTTTGAGGTGATTCAATTTATATTGACTATATAATTGAATCAAACCTCAAGATATTATTTTGTACATGCTCTTAATCCCGATATAATAATGAGCACATGTACTTAGTATTTATTTCTTTGATTTACCAGTGGACGAGATTTATTCATTAAATCGATAGACTCGATAAATTGAGAAATAGTATTATTTGCATGATGTGCTGTTGATTATAGGAGAAAATCGTGTCCTATTTTAGGATGATGATGTCCCTTTGAGGAGCTCATAAAGTTTATCATGTAAACCCTACAGGTGGACTTGGTCCAGCATGATAATAAGGTTGAGTGGTACTACTCATAGAGTTAGAAGTTAATTAATTAATTGTCAGATTAATTAATTAATTAACGGACATACGATATCTTAAACACGGGGAGAATTTTATACAAATAATATATTGGAGCCTATATTTTATTATGGGGGTTGGTGAGATAATTCAATAATGATCCTTTAGTGAATTGGATCATTATTAACGGATCTGATATTGTGGCTAAAAATTTTTGTATCTAAAAATTTTTTGTGGCTAAAAAATTTTTGTGGCAAAAAATTTTTGTGGCTAAAAAAATCCGTTAGATGGCCAAGAACCAACTCCTACTCATGGTCCCTATTGTAACCTATAAATACCTCATGAAGCCTAGACCCAAAATAATAACTTCATTGGTTTTATAACTCTTTGGTTTAATCTCTTGATTTTCCCTCCTCCTCTCTTCTTCCCTCTTGGTCGGCGGCAAAACCTTAGGGTTTAGGGTTGGGCGGCGCACAAAGGGAGACGCCTCTCCCTTTGTTTCCTTTGGTGGTCGGCTTTAGCAAGGGAAGGAGAATTCTCCTTGGTGACCGGCGAGGATCTTCATCTGTGGAGGTGGTGATCGGTGGTGCAACAAGAAGGAGAGGACAAGGTGGTGGCCGGCGACACAAAGGAGAGGAAGAAATATTCTTCTTCCTTTGTGGATTGGCACAAGCAAGAGAGAAAGAGAAGTGCGGTCTAGGAGATTTCAATTCTTGGGAGATCGTCGCCCACACGACGTCCAAGAAGAGGGAGGTCATACAATAGAAGATCAAGAGGTATGAATTTATCTTATTCATTCTTGTTCATTATCTTTCCTTGTTGTTGTTAATTATTCATTAATTAACTTGAACCCCGATTGTAAAACACAAAAACCGGCAATCTTATATCGTTGTCTTTTCCGCGGCTAACCGACTAGAAGAGTCGAATTGCTTAAACAACAAGTTTGTTCAAGCGATCGCTCAAGTCATTAGCACGACAATGAAACGGTCGTTTGGAAGTTTCGTATGTGTCCGGATTAATTTCAATTAATGAAATTTTAATCCGGGGACACGACAACGGATAGATTCCATGTGCACCATCCAAGGGCCTAAAACCCAACAACCCGCAGGCCAATAGACAGGCTGAGGTCGTCAATCGTGAAATCCTCAGGGGACTCAAGATAAAACTAGATCACGTCGGAGGCAGCTGGGTCACCGAACTCCTGAGCATCTTGTAGTCCTACCATACCACTCCGCGGGAAGGAACCGACCAGAACCCTTTCCAGTTGGTGTATGGGGCTGAGGCCATCATCCCGATGGAGGTAGGAGAAGAGTCTGCCCGACGACATCACTATATCAAGGAGGACAATGATCAAGAGCGGTTGATCGACCTAGACCTTATTTCAGAGGTGAGGGATAGAGCCGCGGCTCGGCTGGAAGCGTATCGGCGAAGGATGCAACAAGCCTATACTCACCGGGTAATCGCCCACAGCTTTGAAGTCGGTGACAAGGTCTGGAAGAGGATCAAACCAGTCGGCGACCCTGGGAAGCTGGAGCCTCAGTTGGATGGACCTTATGTTATCACCAAGAAGCTCGCAGGGGGCAGCTACTATCTCGAAGATGACAAAGGCAAGGGGTTGGAAAGACCATGACATGCCAACCATCTCCGCCCTTATCACACTCGGTGACGTGTTGAGTTGTTTGCTTAACTTCTGTATTTCTTTGTTTGCACTGCCTTGCAGTTCAATAAATAAAAAGAGCAAATGAAATATTACTCGAAAAGCACTGAATCCTTACCTGAGTAAAACCCTACTACCTCCGCGGTGAGTAGGCTTGGCCTCGGTGCTGCATATGCCCTGCCAAGAGCTGTAAAACCCTACTACCTCCACGGTGAGTAGGCTTGGCCTCAGTGCTGCACATGCCTGGCCAAGATCTATAAAACCCTACTACCTCCGCGATGAGTAGGCTTGGCCTCGGTGCTGCACATGCTCGGCCAAGAGCTGTAAAACCCTACTACCTCCACGGTGAGTAGGCTTGGTCCTCGGGATGTTTGTTGGTCATCTTGCCCCTCTAGCCGGGCAAGAACACTTGTTCTTCAGGCGTGTTTGTTTTCCACCTCTCTCCTTAGGTTAGGGAGGAACCTTTGTTCCTCACTGTTAGTGATATGAGAGAAGTGTCCTAAGGCAATTGCCTTATTATTGTAATCATTTATTTTAATAAATGAATATTCACTATTTGAGTATACATGTTTGTGTATTTGATTGAGATCTTAAACTCATTTACTGAATGTCCGCAATACAACTCACAGCATAAGAGAATTTGTGATGGGATCACAACTAGTGATTATCTCTACATGTGCAATTGTGAAGTATTGAAATTGTCCCTAGTCGATGAATTGATAAATACGGACACTATCAATTCTGTTGAGACTAGCATGGGTTATTCTCTAATCAGCTGATTCTCACTGGCTGGTGACATTGAGATGTCCGGAGATAAACATGGATGCTAGTTAAGGGAACTAGTTCATTGGAGTGACTAGCTGTAAGACTTCATATGGTTATCTATATAGATATGTCAATGAAGTTCTTACTGCAGCTTAAGTGCGATGTTCCTTTAACTTGCGGTGTTCAAGTCATCTTGGTCATGGAGACTTATACTTTAACATCTTAAGCAAGCATCTCCAAGGAGGTGTGGACCCAGGATGATTGGGTATAAGCCGAAGTGCCCGAAGATGTTTGAACAGCCTACAAAGGATTCACCACTCCTTGCGAGGAGATGTATACCCGAGGCCTATCGTCGGATTGTTACTCGAAGCCTCTGACCAGAGCATGACATGTTCAGAGTATGAATCTCTTAAATACATGAGAGTAATTAGAATCCGTAGGACGAGAAAACGTTACTTGGGCTAGGTGTGACGTAGTCAGCCTAGTGGGGTCTGACACACATAGACCATGTCCTGAACCAAGTGGGTATAAGATGGTGAAGGGAATGGGGCACGATTCATTATAGCTGCTGAAGGGTTTCAGAATTGTTTCTGAGGTCAACCGTTGATCTTTCGATTAATTGGGGATCATGATGTACTACTAGGTGCCACTCATGATCGTTCTATAATTGATTAATTATAGACGGCCAACATAAATCGAAAGTCTATTTAGTCACACGCACTATGAGTAATCCGAGGGATTTAAAACGAGTTAAAAATTGGATTTTCCAATCAAGAGAGATTAGGCTTGGTTGAGCCGAATGATAAGTCGAATTTGAATTTTTCAGAGACGCATCGGAAGCGTAAAATGGCTAAGTCTTTTGAAGACTTAATAGATGAATTAAATAAGTTTAATTCATTGGGGCGTGGCTTGGATGGGCCGGCCAAAGAGGGCCTCCATCCTCTTTGCTTGGCCGGCCACAACAAAGGGAGAGAACCAAGGTTTTGGTTCAATTTATAAAATAAACCAAGTGTGGTTTGTTTTATAAAATTATGGATGATATAAATTTTATATATAATAAACCAAGGTTTGGTTTATTTTTCATGAAAATTAAAATGAACCATGGATTGGTTTATTTTATAAAATCAATCATGGATTGATTTACCATGATAAGGAAATTTATTTCATAAGAGAAAAGAGACTTGATTGATTTTTATCATGAATTAAAATATGATTTTAACCATGATATAAAATCAAACTTGGCATGATGGAATAAGTTATTCCATATTTGAGAGGCTTGATGGTTGAGAGGCCACTATATAAAGGACCCAAGGCAAGGCTTGGAAAATAATCGAAGTGATGAAAGCATAGACTCTCTCCCTCTCTTTCTCTCCTTCTCTCCCCTTCTTGCCGTGCGCCAACCAGCCCTAAGAAGGATCTTTTGCCGCAAGCTTCTTCTTTTGCTTAGCCGGAATTTTGATTCCGGCCATCCTTTTGTGGTTAGTCTTCCGACTTCTCTCTTGGTTTTTCTTGTCGCGTTCTCGGAGAATCTAGTAGTTCTCGAGAACACGAAACTCGTGGCTTTGCGAAGTCATCCCAAAGATACTCGGCGTGGATGCGAATAGAGGCGTAGCTTCCAAGGGACGCTTACGGTTGGATCTCGTCCCTTCCTTCGAGTTACGCGAGGTAATATGTACTCGGGAAGGCAATAGTCGAGGCTGCGGATGAGGAATCAGTCGAGTCGTGAGGATCGAGTGTTGTGTGAATGTACTCGGGAAGGGATTCAGCTGGGGACCAGTCGACTGCTCTGGGGGCAGTCGACTGGTAGGTGGCTAGTGAGCTGGCAAATTCAAACGTTGGGTGTCAACGGTCGAATTTGGCTGGCACCAGTCGACTGCCCTGGGGGCAGTCGACTGGTAGCCAGAAATCAGCCCCGAGTCCTATTTAAAGTGGACTTCGTGGTGGCTGAGTTTCCTGACGAAACTTGCTTGGATAGGGCAAGTTAGTAGTCTTGTATACTCAGGAAGTGCCCTTGGTGTTGTGGCGAGGTTTCTCCACCCACAAGGAGCGACGAGTTCTAGCCGGAGGTTATCCGGGGTTTGATCCATCGACGGATTGTTGGATTAGTCACCCGACCGGGGTGGATACCAACTAAAATCGCCGTGTTAGCATTGGTTAGTGATTTTATTATTGTTTTACTATTATTTCCGCTGTGCAAACTAACCTTGTAGGAACAAGAATTCGGCGAAACGCTATTCACTCCCCCTCTAGCGTACGGAATCGGTCTTTCAATTGGTATCAGAGTAAGGACTGCTCTTGATCGGACTAACCGCCGAGAGAGTACACGCTAGAGGAGAAGAATGATGAAAGACAAACTTGGGGACAACATCTACACTCCGCCGGCCTACGACCATGAAGACTTCGGGCATTAGAAGTCACGGATGGAGACATGGTTCGCTATGGAGTGGGAACAAATGATTGCGCTTGAAGAGCCATATGAGACTCCAAAGGATAAGCACGGGAAGAGGCTTAGGCCTGGATATTGGAGTCAAGAACAACAAGATCTTTCTAGAGCAAACAAAAAGGTAATTAGTGTTTTAAGCAATGTTTTGCCTAATAATATTTTGAGTTGTGTAGGAAAATACAAAAATGCGCACGACCTATGGAACAAGATAAAAGAATATCATGAAAATCCTACACAAATTCAAAAGCCCGAAGAAGTAAGTTCAAGTGGAGAAGAGGAAAAAGAAAAAGAATCATCTACATCATCAAGTGAAATGGAAGAAGTGTCAACTTCTTCAAGTGAGGAGGAGGAGCTAAGTGAAAGATCATCAACCTCCTCAAGAGAAGAAGAAGAGGCATCAATTTCAAGAATTGAGGAGGAGGAGAGACCCTCATCTACACATGATCAAGAGGAAGCTTCCACATCATCCGAGGTTGAAGAAGAAGAAGTCAACCTAGTCTCCACCTCCACCTCCACCAAAGCCAAGAGAAAGGACCACATTACATGCTTTGGGTGTAATGAAAAGGGGCACTACAAGGACAAGTGCCCGAAAGGTAAAAAAGAGGTAAAATCTACACTTACTTCAAGTTCTTTAAACTCTAACATAAAGTGTAGGATTGGAGAAATCCAAGAGAAGAAGAGGAGGATTCGATGCTTCATGTGTGGTGAGCTAGGGCACTATCACACCAAGTGCCCAAGGAAGAAAGAGCTAAAGAAAATGGAGCACCTAAGGAGATGGGAAAAAGAAGAAAGAAAGAAGAGAAGAAGCCCACATCAATGAGAGACTACAAGGGTAAGGGAGGTAATTCCTAACCCTAGATTAAATTGTCATGCATATTTAAGTTCCTCCATGAATGCTAAGAATCATGCCAATTACCCATCCATGAATATTAGAAATAATGCAAATCATTCATCCATGCATGCTAGATTTCATGAAAATTATCTTTTTGTGCATAACCATGGTTTTAAATATCATGATAGGAATAAAGATAACAATGTAGATACATATCCTAAGAAAAGCATGCATCATGGTAAATTTAAGACCTGTGTATCCAAGGCTAAAGACATTAACCCCAAGGGAGGGAAACAAATGCCTAAGAAAATGGGTAGTTCTAGGAATGTCCAAAGTGGGCATATGGACTACAAGGTTAAAGGTCTAGAGAGGAAAAATCAAGCCTTGAGGGCAAGGCTTGATACATTCGAAAAAGCCCTAGAAAGATTCACGGTTGAATCTAAGGGCTTAGACATGGTGTTGGGTAGTATAAAACCCAACTATGATAGGTCGGGATTGGGGTACCAATCTAAGACCTCCAAGGGCAATGGAAAGAAGTATGCTGGGAAAACATACAATCTTAGTAAGGAGGAAAGGTTCAAGGATAGCAAGGGGATGCCATCCAAAGGTAGAAACGGTGACTTAACCAAGGACAAGGTGTCCAAGGTTAAGAAAGCTCACTTTGAAGGCCAAGAGTCACCGGTGGCACACCGGTGTGGCTTAGTGTGGATCGAGTCACCTAGGGAGGTGGCTAAGGCTAAGAGCTCAAGGGGGAGCTCTAGGAACCTTTGGGGTCCATGGTAAATAGATCTCAAAAGTTTCTCCCTTAGAAAATTAGGTGAAATGTGCCAAAAAGGGTTGGAAGACTTAGGTAAGTCTTAATCCTAGATTTTGGCACATCAAAAGGAGAATTTAGGGAGTAAAGGTGAAAAAGGAGCTATAATTCACAAAATTGAGGTTTAATGGTGGAATACCACATAATTCAATGTTAGAAATGAATTGTGACCAGGTATTAGAAGATACATCAAGGAAAAACCACAATTAGAACTTTTGGGTTGAGTTTAAATGATACACTTTAGAGAAAGATGAGTTTCGTGCCAATCTTGGGATCCGGAGTACATTTGTTTGAAAACTTATTTTTCCCAAGTAGACATTGGCCCCACAAATCTCCCCACAAAATTTCAGAATTTTTGGAGATTTGTGGAATTATTTAGGGATTACTGAAATTGAGATGGAAAACCTGAAATTCAGGTATCAGTTGACTGCCCCAGGGGAAGTCGACTGGTAAGAGCCCAGAAACATTCTGTGAGTTTTGGGAGTCGACTGCCACAGGGGCAGTCAACTGGTCTGTAGGCTAAAATAAGAAAATGACTATTGGATGATAGAATATGATGTCTAAATTAAAATCCTTGATTATACTGGTTGAGTTAAGGTTTGACTCATGGTTTAATGGATTGTATGAAATGAAATTATACGGGTATCATGAAATTCAAGGGGAACTAATGAGGGCTTTAAATTCAATGAATGATATTAAATGATAAATGCTTGATGAATGGAAAGGAAAGAATTAAGGACAAGCTCATGTGTCGAATTATGATGGGTAGCTTTGACAAACACATGGAATTAGAGATACATTTGAAAATTGATACAAAATCTTTTGAGGAAATTAGGAGTTGTACCAAAAGTCAATCACATTTGTGATTTTCATAAAATCATATTTTTCTAGGATAGGGTACATCCTAGCAAATGTGCTTGCAAACCTTTTTGGACTTTTCTAAGTATTATTGAGTTCTTTTTGGCACTAGGGATAAGGTTGCTTGGGAGCAATCCTTTAATGGTGGCCAAGGGAGAAGAACTTAGGTGTTAGGTTGGGTAGAACCTAATTTGACTATATGATGTTAAGTTGGGTAGAACTTAACCTGGGAAAATGAAAATTGGGAGAAGGCATGGGTAAAGGGGGAGGTTGCCTCCTAGTTGCCTTGATTTTCATTTTAAAAATTTTGGGTTTTGTGTCAAACTTGGGAATGGTGATAGATACATGGGTAGATGTATTTTTCCCAAGTAGGTATGGGTACCATAAAGTTCTCCACGAAATTTAAATTTTTTTAGAGATTTGTGGAATTTCTGGCGCATTTCTGAAAATGGCCAGAAAAGACTGAAATCAGAGTATCAGTCGACTGCCCATTTGGGCAGTCTACTGCCAGAGGCTGATTTGGGTATCAACAGCTGGTTTGGGGTCCAAATGACAAGGAACAAGTGTATGGGGGTCTAATACACTGTGTTTAGGGTCATTGGAAATTTAAAGAACCAATAATTGGGTAATTATTGGGTTCTTTTTGATGTATGACAAAGGGGGAGAAATATTGTGTTTAAGTGGGAAACCAATACCTTTGCTAGAAAGAAACCCTAGGTTTAGGGGGAGCTAAGTTTGAGGGGGAGCATGGCTGCTCCCTTCTTGGCGTAAGGGGAACCTTGGAGAGGTTCTTAAAAAGCCTTTGTAAGTCTAGTGTAAGGGGAAGCTTGGGAGAAGCTTTAAAAAGCCTGATTTGGTAGAAAATCCTAACTTGGAGGGTTAGGTGGGAAAAGTCCTAGCTTGGAGGGCTAGGTGTTGGAAAATCCTAACTTGGAGGGTTAGGTGGTAAAAGTCCTAGCTCGGAGGGCTAGGTGTTGGAAAATCCTAACTTGGAGGGTTAGGTAGTGAAAATCCTAGCTTGGAAGGCTAGGTGTGGGAAAATCCTAACTTGGAGAGTTAGGTGTGAAAATCCTAGCTTGGAGGGCTAGGTGTAAAATTCCTAACTTGGAGGGTTAGGTGTGGGATGTCTTGGGATAGGATCCAGTTATGCATTGCATATGCATTCATTTAGCATGATTTTTGCTATTTACTACTATCTTGCTTTCCTAACTTAAACGGATTGCCAAACATCAAAAGGGGGGAGATTGTTGGAGCAATCGGCCCTAAGATGGTCCGGAGTGACCATAGGTTTTGATGTTTGGGCAAAAGGTTTAAGTTAGGTTTTCCCTTGTATTCTTATATGTGTATGTTGAGTGTGCAGGTTGTACAGGTTACACATATGGACTTGACTGGACGTTCTCGGTACGGTGAAGGATGGCATGGAGGCAAGCTGGAGGCTTGCGTGCGCATCCGAGGGACCTTGGAGAGAAAGGACGATGAGCTGATGGGCGCGGACTTCGAGGCATGCGTGAAGGATGGCATGGAGGCAAGCTGGAGACTTGCGTGCATCCGAGGGACGGGAGCCGAAGATGAAGAGGGCGCGAAGGCAATAGTCGAGGCTGCGGATGAGGAGTCAGTCGAGTCGTGAGGATCGAGTGCTGTGTGAATGTACTCGGGAAGGGATTCAGCTGGGGACCAGTCGGCTGCTCTGGGGGCAGTCGACTGGTAGGTGGCTGGTGAGCTGGCAAATTCAAACGTTGGGTGTTAACGGTCGAATTTGGCTGGCACCAGTCGACTGCCCTGGGGGCAGTCGACTGGTAGCCAGAAATCAGCCCAAAGTCCTATTTAAAGTGGACATCGTGGTGGCTGAGTTTCCTGACGAAACTTGCTTGGATAGGGCAAGTTAGTAGTCTTGTATACTCAGGAAGTGTCCTTGGTGTTGTGGCGAGGTTTCTCCACCCACAAGGAGCGACGAGTTCTAGCCGGAGGTTATCCGGGGTTTGATCCACCGACGGATTGTTGGATTAGTCACCTGACCGGGGTGGATACCAACTAAAATCGCCGTGTTAGCATTGGTTAGTGATTTTATTATTGTTTTACTATTATTTCCGCTGTGCAAACTAACCTTGTAGGAACAAGAATTCGGCGAAACGCTATTCACCCCCTCTAGCGTACAGAATCGGTCTTTCACCCAGGAGCTGGACATTATCAGACAACTCCTTCGTCTGAGTTTGGAGTTGCTCCCGCTCCTGGGACAACTTCTGCAAGTCCTCGCAAAGAGCCTGGTTCTTCTCGGAACAGAGGCGCTCCCGAAGTCGGCAACCGTGCAGGGCCTCCTCAGAGGCTAGCAAGGTATTGAGACAATGCTCGACCTTTACCCTTAGGGCCCTGCTGACCTCCAGCTGCAGGAGGCCCGCCTCGCGGGCTCAGGCAGCTTCCTCCTTTGCTTCTGCAACCCTCTGGAGGAGGTCTTCGGTAACCCCCTGGGAGCACAACAAGCGACTCATAGCTGCACAGTTAGAAGCGACCTGCGAGACGAAAAAAGGACAGTTAAAGCAAAACAACGAATCAAAGAGAAAAAGATCAAGCACAATTACCGTCAGCAGAGACTGGTGTAGCATGCCCAGATAGCGGGTTGATCCAATTGACCATTGAACTTTGCCCCTTTGATGGTCCTCTCAATGAAATCAGAACTAAGGTTAGTAGGAATCAGCTGATTTGGATGAGAAACATTACTGAATTCAGTGTTCTGTTCTGTGCCAACTCTGCTGATCGGTCAAGAGACCGATTAGTGTTGTCTCTGATCGTTTTGGGCTCCTTGATCGGATTGGTCATCATCTGATCGAACAGAGTGACCAATCAGTCACTTCCCTGATCATCTGATCGAGGGGTTATTTATAGCCTCCTGGGGCGCCCTGAACGTTGGGGGCACCCCCCCCCCCCCCACGTGTCAGTCGATCCGGACAAGTCTCGGTCAGCCCTTATCCCACTTGAATAGGTTTGAGAGCTGACTGTGGGGGCGCCCCGGTTGACTCGGTCCGCTGGCTTCTCGCTGGCTTAACTCTATCCGCTTCGTTGGCTTGAGCCCGGGGCGCCCGGAGCATCCGGAGCGCCCGGGAGCACGGGGGCGCCCCCCCAGTGAGCTTCTGAAGCATTTTCTTGCTTAACTTGTTTTGCCTTGACCTTGGGAGCGCCCTGCCCAGCTGCTTGCCCCTCTCCTTTGGGGCGTTCTGAGCTGCAAAAACACATTCCTTCGGTCCTGCATCCAAGGTTAGTCCAAAACAACACAAAGCAATAAAATATTAGGTTTATACAGCCTTAGCTGTCTTGGTTCTGACTTTGGGTCTCCAAAATGGAACCCTAGGTCGAACCGACGCCTACTGTTCCCTCGACGGGGAACGCGTCCTCACCTACTCCTCTTAGGAGAATTTACCTGTTGCCAACCGGCTCCTCCGGTTGGACTTTTGCCCAGCATTCCTTCGCCAGGTGCCTAGCAGTCCTTCGCTAGGTCTTCGTTACCAAGCAGTCCTTCGCCTGGTGCCTAGTGGTCCTTCGCCAGGTCTTCGTGACCAAGCCGTCCTTCGCCTGGTGCCTAGCAGTCCTTCGCTAGAGCTTTGGTTCCAAGCAGTCCTTCGCTTGGTGCCTAGCAGTCCTTCGCTAGGTCTTCGACTCCTACCAGCCCTTCGCTAGGTGCCCAGCAGCCCTTCGCTGGGTCTTAGGGTTCCGATGCCTAGAAGTCCTTCGCTAGGTGCCTAGCAGTCCTTCGCTAGGACTTCAATCTGCACACTCAAGTAGCATGTTAGATAAACATAACATCTTAACTTTTGAATCCTTTGCCATTATGAAAACCCAAGTTCGACTTGGGTGCTGTTTGCACCAACAATCTCCCCCTTTTTGATTTATGGCAACCCGATTCAAAAAGTTAAGTTGATCAAGACAATTGATATTTAGTTTCCTCCCCCTGAAAGGAATCTCCCCCTAGGTTTTTCAAAGTTTCGTGGGGTTTGAAAATTTTCTAAGTGAAAATAATGGAATTAATTTTTCAAAACTTAGAAGATTTTTTAAAAGAAGTTTTAGAAAATATTTTCCAAAAATACATTTTGATTGGGCACTTTTGAAAAATTTTTATACTTAGAAATTTAGAAAAATAACTTAGTAGAAACTTTTCTAAAACATCTTTTAAGTTCTTGGAAGCACTTTTAAAAGTTTTCAATCTCTTTAGTACTTTTAGAAACTTAGAAACTTTTCTATTTGAGAAGTTTAGAATTAAGTACTTATATTTTGAATATAGCTTAAGTTTAAGCACTTAGAAAATGCTTTTGAAAACTGCTTAGGTCAAGTACTTAGATTCAATTTTGAAAATAATTTAGATCAAGTACTTATACAGTTTTGAGAAAAAATAGATTAAGTACTTTGACAACAGTTTTGAAAAAACTTAGCTTAAGTACTTTGAAAGCAGTTTTAAAAAAAAACTTAGCTTAAGTACTTTTTGAAAGCAGTTTTGAAAAAAACTTAGCTTAAGTACTTTTTGAAAGCAGTTTTGAAAAAAAACTTAGCTTAAGTACATTTTGAAGAAAGGATAAAATTTTTGAAAATTTAGAATTGAAACAACTTAGCTTAAGTACTTTTTGAAGAAAGGATAAAATTTTTGAAAATTTAGAATTTTAAAAAACTTCTCTCCTTTCCTATCTCTCCCCCTTTGCCATATATCAAAAACAAAGCAATATAGCAAAAAAAGGTAAATAAATTGCATAAGAAAAAAATTATTGTGTTGTACTGAACCAATGCAAGATAAACTGAACCAAGACAATTTCAATTATCTCTTTAGGGTCCTGTCTAACCCAATTAGCTACTTGTTAACTGTTATAAACAGTAGTTTTCGCTAGGGTTAGTCGAGTTAAGTGTTCTGTTCAAGGTAGATTGTCTAAACTTGACACTTAACTTGATTACTGTTTAAGTTGTATTTAGTGCCCCAATTAATGCAGATGCACTAACTTAAAACATCTTGAATTAAGACAAAGACCTAAGCATCTCAACCCATTGTAGGTTATCATTCAAAGGTACCCTAAGGTGCTTGTGAGATGCTGGCTTCTAGATCTATAGGTGCATGGAGTTCTAGGGTTAGGGCCTAGGCTAAGTCCATTTTGTGAAAAAGCCTTAGTTTTGAAGGGGGTAGTTTTTGAAAAGAAAACTAAGTCGAGCAATTAAAAGTGATAAAAAGATTTTTCAAACTACGTAAAAGCTGATTTTGAAGTTAAGTAAAGCAGTTTTAAAATTATTTTAGAAACTGATTTGAAAAGCAAGTAAAGCAGTTTAAAAATCGAAAAATAAAGTAAACCTATTCTACCAAGCATAATCACTGATAGAGATCAGATAATCAAGACAAGCTACTAGTCAACTCCATAAGTCAGCTGGAAAAGAAGAAAACCAGCATAGTCATACAAGTCAAATATAAGTCAACCCTACTGAGTAGGGGCAGTCAAACAGTCACTAGTACAATGCCAATCAAATCTAGGAGGAGGGACCAGGCCGATCAGATGAGCTGGGCTGCCAGGATCGAAACATCGCCATCATCTCGTGATACCGTGCGTCACTAGTCTCTCTATCGGCTCGGCGGGCATTCATATACTCAGTGTAATAGCCCAGATTTGCCTCCATTTGTTCAGCATGATTTGCCTCCACTTCCTCTCGGAGGCTCTGGACCTGTGTCTCGAGCCGTGTCACTCTCTTGTAGAGTGTCGGTGGAGGAGGCTCGTCTATGTGCTCACGAACCTCCGTTGCTAGATCTGCGACATCGACTTCAACCTCCTCATCCGAGTCGATCTGGGGTCCGGCTCTCTGACGTCTCCAGGACAAAACCCCGGTACCTGAGACCTTTATACCAGCTAGGGAAAAGTTCCTAAACCCTATCTCATCGAAGTCAGTCAATGCGACCATCTCTCCCTCGGTGATGTTACGGCCGTGATGATGAAGAATGGAAGTGATGACGTGGCAATAGGGAGTGCATACCCGCCCCTGCGTGGTAACACTGGACGCATGTAGAATCGCGTGGAACATGTAGAGTCCAATGTCGATATCAAGATGATGAATCAATGCGTATAGGAGGAAAGTGTGAAATGGTCGCATGGTAGCGACGTCTCTAGTAGATAAGGGCAGAATGAAGCAGACTAGAACACTATATAGAGCGTAATCCTGGACCTGTAGGTCAACAGACTGAAATCATCTGGCCAGGGGGTTTCTAGCATGCCTATAGAAGTAGGAGTGTAGAGTATCTAGGGTAATGTGAGAGTAGTGAACATCAAAAGGAGGATCCCTTGGAGGGTAACAACAAAAGGTGGACTGTGAGAGTCGTAGTCTAAGAAATCAGTTGAGCAGCGAAGGTGTGATTGTCAAGGGTATCCCTTGAACGGTGGTGACGAATATAAGATCATCCTGTCTAATTATGTTGTTATAGAATTCTGCATATAGAGATGTGTTAATGGGAAGAGTGCAGAATACAAGGTTATTGAGTTGGTAAAAGTTTATAACATTCATTGCCAAGGGACAAGATTGGGTGAAGAATTGTCTATTTAGGTAGCTCGTTTTAATAGGCTTGTATGTCGTTCGAGCAAACTTATTACAAAGTTCTAAAGTTGGGAACCTAGGATCGGGACTAGGTTCGGTACCAGGGTCTGATTGGTTTGCTCGGCGTTTTCTAAGATAAGAAACATGCATTTAATGGAAGGAATTTAAGAAAAATAATTTTAAATGCGTAAGAAAAAGAAAAAATTATACCGAGTAGCCGTTCGGGGAGGCATGGTCGAGGTTGAGGGAACAAAAAGGTCACTTGGTCGCCTTGGAAGGAAAAGGGTTAGAGAGAAGAAAGGATTTGGCTGTGGCAAGATGAAGAGATTCGGGTGCCTTATATAGGCACTTTGGCTAGGGCGCCCGGGAGCTCCCGGGCGCCCGGGACAGGGCTTCTGCCTTTGGCAGTGTCCTAATGCTGGTCGGGGGCGCCTGCGATGGCCCGGGCGCCCCGGTCAGACTTGGATGGCAGCATTGCTGCCTTTGACCGGTACTGGGGGCGCCCGCAAGGGCCGGGGCGCCCTGGTTAAGTGATAATGGTAGGTTTTTTGCCTTGAGAGAAGTGAAAGTGTTGTGCGGGGCGCCCGAGGAGTCACGGGCGCCCGGGTTAGGTGTGAATTGACAACTTTGTTGTCTTGTTGACCATTTGACCATAGTTTAATTATTTTGACCATGGTATCACTACTTTGACCATGGTTTGACTGCTTTAACCATGGTTTGACTGCTTTGACCATGGTTTGACTGTTTTGACTATGATTTGACTGCTTTGACCATGGTTTGACTAGTATTAGGTCAATGCCGTTCTAAACTATAGGATTTAATGTTTGTATTTAAACAACAATACAGGTATTAAATGAATTTCGATTAAGTTAAATTTTACTGCCTCACCCATTCTAGGGTTATCAATCACGTTAGCCTTATAGGTTTTGTGAGACAGGTTTTAGTAGATAAAATTATTTTGAAAAATTATGATTTATTTTGAAAGACTTAATTTAATTTTGAAAACCGTTGATTTTGAGCTTATTAAAAAATGTTTGAATCTATAATTAACTAAAAATTTGTGTTAGATTCGAATTTACAAAAAATAATTTGAATTTGAATTTCAAAAATTGGTTTCCAGGTCTTGGCGAGGCACTAGGCCTTCTTTGGCCGTAGCCTTATTGGATCATCAACCTTCCTTGACAAAGCCTTTTAATGAAATTTCATTTTCAAAATTATTTTTTGAGAAATTCTGGTCTAACTAGTTTGGGTCTTGGATCGGTAGCTTCGGCTAGTTTCACCAGTCTAAAGAGACCAAGTAGAGTATACTTGACCTTATTAGAATTGGCTTCCCTAACGTACTATCATCTCACCGCCACCCAATACTATGTTGTTCAAATTTCAGTTAAGTTGGTTCAGTCCTTAAACTAACCATTCCTAAGTCTAAGCATGGTAAATTGCAGAAATTAAATAAACAAGCAATCATGCAATTTGAAAACAAGAATTGAAATTTATCTAACTATAAATATTGTTTTTAATTTAGCTCCCCCTAGACTAAAGTCACGATAATGGTTCGGCAAGATGTGAATCTTGTCCTTGGGGATCCAATACTGATTTGATTCAGTTTGTTTGTTCAGATACAGTTTGGGTACCCATGCCTGAACTTTAGGTTTGGACTGGTTCAGTACAGCATAGTAGGATCTTTGTCTAGATTTGGTTCTATAGCCTAGTCCGGATCGATTTAGAACCGACTTCTGTTTTTCAAGAATCATGTCAAGACCCTTGGAACCAGAAGTGAACCGTTCTAAAGCTGATCTAAGGTCCTTGACTTGAGTTTTCAAGGAGGAGTTCTCTTTCTCAAGTTTTTCAACTTGAGTAGAGGTTCCTTCTTGATCCTTCTCAGTTAAGGATCTAGAGTCAGCTCCCTCTTTCAGGAGTTTTACTTCCTGTCGGAGAGATTCGACTTGGAGTTTAGCTTTTGCCAAATCTCGAGAAAGATAGGAAATTAATTCATTTAACTGATTTCTTGAAAAACCACTTACAGTTATTTCGCCGTCCTCTGAGAATGTAAGTTTGTCGTCGTCCGGCTCCGACTCTGACTCGGTCTCGATTTCTTCTGAGGCGGTTAGTGCGAGCAGGTTCGACTGTGGGACCTCTTCTTCTTCGGAGGAGGAGGACTCGTCCCACGTTGCCTGAAGTGCCTTCTTCTTTCTCGTCTTCTTTGTTTCCTTCAGGTTGGGGCATTCAGTCTTGTAGTGGCCCTTCTTCTTGCACTCGTAACAGGTCACGTTGGGTTTGTTCTTTTCATTTGAGGGTTCAGCTTGTTCTTCCTTTCTTCGGCTGGCTTTTCTTCTATTGGTCTGGTTTTTTAGTTCTTTACAGTAGTCTCGGGCAAGCCGAACCAACTTAGGCCGATTTCCCTCGCTGTCTTCTGAGTCTGAATCTGAATCAGACTCGGGTGCAGGTTGAGGCTTCTTCTTGGTTGTCTTTCCAGCTTTACCTGCAACAAAGGCGATGCCTTTCTCGGCCAGATTGCAGTTAGTCTGCTCATGCAATTCTAATTCAGAAAATAGTTCATCTAACTTAATTTTTGAAAGGTCCCTTGAAACCTTATATGCATCTACCATAGATGCCCACAAGGTGTTTCTTGGGAAAGCGTTAAGGGCGTACCTTATTAGGTCACGGGTTTCTACCTTGTGATCGATGGTGTGTAGACCGTTCATCAGCTCCTGAATTCTGGCATGGAGCTGGGCTGCTGTTTCGTTGTCGTTCATCTTGATCGTGTACAGCTTGTTCAGGAGGAGATCTCTCTTGCTGATTCGAGTATCTGAAGTTCCTTCGTGCAGCTCGATCAGCTTACCCCACAGCTCCTTTGCACTGTTGAATGGTCCTACCTGATTCAACTCTTCCTTGGTCAGACCGCATTGAAGTGTATGGGTTGCTTTGGCATCAGCTTCAATTTTTCTATTCAGAGCGGTATCCCACTCAGCGTAAGACTGTGGCACTCCTTCAGCGTTCTTTGGAATCTCCAGTCCAGACTGGATGATTATCCACATGTCCACCTGAGTTTTCAGGTGGACCTCCATCCGACTTTTCCAGTAGGAGAAGTCCTCCCCACTGAAAAGTGGTGGTCTGGCTGTGCTGAATCCTTCTTGCATGACCATTTATCTGAAACTAAGAGTAAAAGGAAAGAAATATCCCAAGACTTGGTCTTGGATTAGTAGTGCTGGAAGAAAAAATATTTATCGAGGGGTGTTGCACCAACCTCGATTAACGATGAAAATTTGAGAAAAAAAATTCAAATCGAAATCCGAAATAAAAACTCTCAAATTGGTGGTTGCACCAAATTTGAGCTTCCCCGCTCTGATACCACTTGATGGATCGAGAATAACGATAGAGGGGGGGGTGAATATCGTAAAACGTTTTCGATAAAACTTTAAGAGAATAAGTAGCAGAAATTAAAACCACAAAGTAAGACATGAACACAAGGATTTACTTGGTTCGGAGTCGCGGTCAGCTCCTACTTCAAGGCCCACGGTCCTTGACCGTTTACTGCGGGCAATTCTATAATGCGCAAAGTGTTTACAGAGAATAGTACAGAAATTTTGCAGTAAAAGAAAATAGTGTTACTCTTCGTGATCGACGCCTGGTATGGATCGTACTTCGGTGCGTAAGGTCGTCGTCGGCGCTTCAATTTTGAGATGGAAGGCTTCTGGAGCAGAGCGCTTGGGTCGAAGAGCGTAGTAGCCTTGGAAAGATGTGTTGTTTGAAGCCTTGGGGTCGAGGGGCTATTTATAACCTCCTGGGGCGCCCTGAACGTTGGGCCCCCCACGTGTCAATCGATCCGGACAAGTCTCGGTCAGCCCTTATCCCACTTGAATAGGGCTGAGAGTTGACTGTGGGGGCGCCTGGGACGCTGGGGGCGCCCCGGTTGACTCGGTCCGCTGGCTTCTCGCTGGCTTGACTCTATCCGCTTCGTTGGCTTGAGCCAGGGGCGCCCGGAGCATTCGGGGCGCCCGGGAGCACGGGGGCGCCCGGGAGCATGGGGCGCCCCCAGTGAGCTTCCGAAGCGTTTTCTTGCTTAACTTGTTTTGCCTTGACCTTGGGGGCGCCCGGGACACTGGGGGCGCCCTGCCCAGCTGCTTGCCCCTCTCCTTTGGGGCGTTCTGAGCTACAGAAACGCATTCCTTCGGTCCTGCATCCAAGGTTAGTCCAAAACAACACAAAGCAATAAAATATTAGGTTTATATAGCCTTAGCTGTCTTGTTTCGGACTTTAGGGCTCCAAAATGGAACCCTAGGTCGAACCGACGCCTACTGTTCCCTCAATAGGGAACGCGTCCTCACCTACTCCTCTCAGTAGAATTTACTTGTTGCCAACCGGCTCCTCCGGTTGGACTTTTGCCCAGCATTCCTTCGTCAGGAGCCTAGCAGTCCTTCGCCAGGTCTTCGTTACCAAGCAGTCCTTCGCCTGGTGCCTAGCGGTCCTTCGCCTGGTGCCTAGCAGTCCTTCGCCTGGTGCCTAGCAGTCCTTCGCTAGATCTTCGACTCCTAGCAGCCCTTCGCTAGGTGCCCAGCAGCCCTTCACTGGGTCTTAGGGTTCCGATGCCTAGCAGTCCTTCACTAGGTGCCTAGCAGTCTTTCGCTAGGACTTCAATCTGCACACTCAAGTAGCATGTTAGATAAACATAACATTTTAACTTTTGAATCCTTTGTCATTATCAAAACTCAGATTCGACTTGGGTGCTGCCTGCACCAATACATAACTATGTAGTTCTCAAGTATCCAAGAATTTTCGTCCATGGGCTCAAATACTAAGTTTTAACAACCATATTTAATTTACTTTCAAAGGACTCTAAAATGATAAAAAAAATCTAGATGGATACATTTATTCCAAATCATGCATGAAACAAAATGCCAAAAGGGATAAAATGGTATCTACAATGACTCTTTATTCATTCTACACTACCTAAGCATTTATTAGCAAGAACTCATTGTAAAAGAAAAATTATGGATAGAATGTAACGCCCCAAAATTCTTTTTTATGGAATTTTTCCGTAAACGAAAGTGGCAAAAAGGGATATAAACAGAAAATCCCGTAGGTAAGAATCGAACCAGTCACCTGCGCTGTGAGAGAGGAGTGGGCAGACCAGCTGGGCTGGTTCGTTTTGTTGATAGAGAATAAGCGAACCAATAGATAAGGTATAGTTAGGTCGATCCGCCCCATAAGTATAAATAGATAATTAAAGGGAGAGGTTTTATTTCTCTCCTCTCCAAACCCTCACGCCGACCCCTTCCCTCTCTTGTGCGCACGCCCAAGACCTTCTCCCCACTTCTAAGGGGGGCGCCGGCCAAGGAAGAACCAAAGGGATTGGAGCGTTTCGTTCGTCTCGACGAGAAGAACGCGTAGGCGCGAACGGTTCATCGAGATCTCAAGTTTCTCCCGAGCCCTAGACGTCAATTTTGGTTGTAAGTCCAAGATATCAAGGTAAGTACTGCTCACCTGCAGTAAGAGGCGGTTTTTCCGCAAGAATTTCCCTTAAAAGTTTTTAAAAGAGATATTTCCTTTTTGTTTAAGTTTTTGCATGTGATCTTAGTTCATTATATGCTTGTATAAGTTTGATTAAGCACCCTATGTGAGATTAGGGGCTAAGAAAGTTATGAGAAAAGAAAAGAGAAGATAAAGATAAGAAAAGAAAAGGCCAAGGCCTTAAGAAATCCCCAAAAGTCAAGACTTAGGGATTTTAGCACGCAAGGTGCCCGAGAAAATGCCAAGGCATTTACAGATAAGAAAGAAAAGAAAGAAAAGCTATTTTATTTTCTAAGGCCAGTACCCGGCGTCCAAGGGCGTCGTTAAAGAAATCCAGGTGTCCAATTCCAAGGTCTTGGCCCTGGTAGACCAAGGTCTGCTCTATTAGGATTGGTGGCTCGCTACCCCAACCTTTTAGGGAGCGCGCATGAGATGGTACTTACGTCTTCAGTGGATCCGAGTGATTATTATTTTCAAGTATATGCTTTAGCAAAGTTTCTAAAGTTTAAAGAGTTTTCAAAAAGTTAAAGAATAGCTAAAGTTTCAAGTTGAGCCAAGAAAAGTAAATTGAGATTTATTAATGCTTGAGTATGCATGTTTTGAGTTATACATGTTCTTAGTTTTCTTTCAAGCATATAAGTATCTCATATGATTTTCATATTGATCAAGAAGCATGTTTGCACATTTCGAGATTTTGTGAGCTAGATAGTACTTACTAAGCTTTTTGCTTACTAGTTGCATTTCCTCTCACTGCAGATAAAGGTAAAGGCAAGCAATTCTGAAGGAAGGCGACGAGGCGGTGCTGAGTAAAGTGTATGTGGTGGCTGATTTTGGAGAGATCCTTGAGACGAGACAATTTAGTTATTTGAATCACAATGTTTTAGTTTATTCAATTTCAAGTTCTTGCTTTATGGAGTTTAGCGAACATTTAAGCTTTGGATAGTTTTACATGCTCAATTTCTTAGAGTAAAGATTCCATGTCATTTCATTTAGCATACATATCCTTATGATTGCATTGGATGAGTAGAAGTGTGAGTAGTTTGAAATATTGATACTTTGTTAGGGAAATAGATGCATGTGCCAAGATAGTAGTAATTTCCCTTTGAGTCAAGTTTTTATTGCTTAAGTATGTTTAGAAAAGTTGCTTTCTCATTTGATAATGCCTTAGGGATGTTTCAGAATTTTGTGTGATGAGTTTCAATGGTTAGAAGTTAAGTTTAGTACAAACTCTAGCTTAAAGTCTATGTAGATTTTTCATAACTTGCTAAATTCCGCAAAAGTCCTAATTTCAAGTTTATGGATTCGTTTTGATTGGCTAAATTGTTTAGGAAACTGGTATAGAGTATAGAAATGGTGTCATGATTTTATATGGCTCGAAAGTATAGGTTTGGTGGAGTTTTGAAACAAGTTTCGAAACCTGAATTTTCAGATTTCAGGCTTATCAGTCGACTGGTACAGTATCAGTCGACTGATACCCATAAGCTGAGTTGGGCGAGGCAAGTTTCAATAGGTATTTTCTTACGAGTTTTTGAGAAAGAAAGTGTGACATGGTATCATGCATGACTATTTAAGTTAGAATATCATTCTTAGATAGATTAAAAAGAAAAAAAAGATTTCCGCATTTTTAGTCGTGCATTAGAGTCGAGAAGTAGACAAAAGTAACGATCCGTCTAAGGCAGAGAAGGCGGGTCGCTACATAGAAAACATAAAAATGATATTTACAATGAAATAAGAGTGTAAGAAGAAACAACTCCCCTTTAAGTTGGGTAAAGAGCACGGAGCATCCATCTAGGTAGTGGAGTTGTTTGGATGGTCGAGAGAGCTATCCTCACATGATCAATATCATAACGCATTGCTCTCTCCCTCATTAACTTCGCATAAGTATGTCCCGGTGGTCGGAGACGATTAAGGTGCAAAATCCACTCTCGGGGTGAATTGCTACAAATCAAAGTAAACTCCACACCTCCCACTATATACTCTTTGGAAGTCCTTTCGGGAGGTTGGAGGCTATTTAGTTGGAGCACCCATTCTAGAAGCCGACGACACCCTGCAAAACCATGTAAAGAAAATACCTCCCGCACACATGCAAGGTAAGAAAGAAATGAAATACAATCAATCTCTACATAGAATGTAACAAGAAATGCATCATATCCAATAAAATCAACCTTAGGTACCTCTATGAGTTTTTCACAATTAGTCTCTACATAGGATGTATCAAGAAATGCATCACAGCCAATAAAATCAACCTTAGGTACCTCTATGAATTTTTCTAAAAAATTAGGAGAAATACTTACCTTGTCTTACTGAGAAATACCGAAAAATTCTACCAGAGTGGATGTAACTATAGCCTCCTCCTAGTCAGGTAAAGGCTCCACCTCAGGCTCAGGTTCTGGTGGACATACAACTAAAAGAGGTGATTCTTGGGTTCTTGCTTCCACCGTGCAAGTCCCCACACTTTCATACTTATCCTCTGAATCTCCTGATATATCAATCAATGTAGGTGATCCCTGGGGCTCAGTGCAATCCCCTATACCTGTAGAATCATCTGCAACTGAAAATGAATCAGATTCAACCTCTAACTCAGCTGCCTCTGTAGCTAATGTATCCTCAGCTTTCTCTAAACTAAAATCTCCTCTCACTATATCAAGTGAAACTTTATCAGCAATTAAATCTGCCTCAACAACTTCATCTAAAATACCCATACTAACGATAAAAGGATCCTCTTTGGGGTGCTGTGGGAAGGGTAAAGGGACTTTCAGTTCCTCCACTTGAGCTGAAATTTTCGGAAATAAGTCTTGAGCAGGGATTTCGGTAAGGTATCGCTGTTGTAGGTACCCTAATTTTACTGATTTCTTCTTCTTCCTCCATCATAATTGCAAGATCAATAGAAGAAGGGCTTAGACTTGAACTAGGGTCACTTTCAATTGATGTAGAAGCCATTTCGGGGGCTGTTCTGAGATGAAAAATAAGTTGCTGAAAATTTTTCAGAAAAATCAGCCCTTGGAGTGTTTAGACTTGAAACAACTTATCCACTCCTCAAAGTTATCGCACAATCATTCCCCTTAGGATTAAGAGTAGCTTGAAAAGGTAATTGGTTCGATCCCTGGGCTTGCATTTGATTCATTCCACTAACTAGTTGTTCAATGCATCTTTCAAAGTCTTGAAGAGTGGAATCATTCTTTTGTTGTCCTTGTTGTAGTAAAATTTATTGTTGTTGAAGAATTTGTTGCATAATCTCCTCAAGCATTTGTTGTTGAGCATTAAACCCACTAGAATCCTCAAAGTCTCCTTGATTGGTATAAAACTCTTGTTGGTCTTGAAATGAAGCATAAGGTTGCTGAAAATTATGAGTAGGTTGTGAATTCTAAAAATCAAGTTGTTGGGGCTGATCAAATGAGCAACTGGATTGTTGAAATTGTTGAAAATTGGATCGATAACAAGGTGGATGTTCTTGGAAATTATTGTTTTGAAAATTCTGGTCTTGGGGCTGAAATTGTTGACCAAAGGGCTGAAATTGTTGGGGCTGAAATTGTTGGCTTTGAAACTGAAAATTATGATTGTATGATTGGAATACTCGTTGTGAAGGTTGAAAGTCTGGCTAATCATAATGAAATTGTTGTTGAAAATCTTGAAAATTCTGCTGAAACTGTTGTTGTGGCTGATTTAGAGGTTGATTTTGCTGAAATTGTTGATTTGGTTGCTGAAAATGTTGATAATGCTGGAATGGTTGAAAATTCTGTTGAAAATTATGAGAGAGTGAGGGTTGTTGAAAATCTTGATAAACTTGCTGCTGAAAATTCTGAAAATACTGATATTCTACCATAGGACTGCTTGAATGAGTAGAAAAATTTTCAATAGCTTCTCAAACTCTTCCTTGATTTCTTCCTAGCTCTGAATGTTCTCTCAATCTCTGGATCAAATTTCACAAGATCTCCACCTGCAGTCCTGGTCATAAACCAAACAAATATGGCAGCAAATGTATATAGAAAGATAAAGCATATAAAAGTGGAATCAAAGAATATGAAAATAAACACAAGCTCAAATTAAACAAACTCAACTAGTGTGTTCCCCGGTAACGGCGCCAAAAATTTGATGACTGCCCAATACAAGTGTCACGAATGAGCCTCAAATTTAGATATTTATAAATTGAAAACCCTAGCTCACAAAATTAAAATGTAGTACAGGGGTCTCAAGTCGTATTTTTCCAAGGACTAGTTAAGATTGTTTAATCCAAGCTTGAAGTTGTCATTTGTTTTGGGTTTTCTAGTAAATGGGGGGTTTTGGCGATAATGAATGAAATTGCAATATGAAACAGAATAGAATGAACTCAACTAAAGCATGGAACGAATTAGGAGATTGCAAGAACTACACTTAACCTATTTGACAACTGAGCAATTAAAGTCAAGCGATGGAATTGAAATTTAAGAAATAATTGCAAGGAACTAATTGCAGGGAATTAATTGCAAGATAATAAAAACTAGATCAAAACATTACTTAAGAACTTGACTTGAAATGTAGAGGGAACAATCTAAAACAACTTGAAGAAATAAGAGCTTAAAACCAAAATTATCCTAAATTTGAACATCAAATCAGTTCATCGTTAAGACTTCCCTTTGCCGTCACACAAAAGATGAGCTAGAAACCCTCCAGCTCAAAAACCAATAAAGAAGAACTCCCAAGATCAGTTTGCTATTGACTTGCGCATATTGGTCTTCCTGATCGATCACTGGACCGATCAGGTCTTCTTCTGAACGGATTGGGGACCGATCAGGTCTTCTTCTGATCGGATTGGGGACCGATCAGAAGAGTCTCTGTCCTATCGGAGTGAACGATCAGTAGCTGAAAAACTCCGCAATCTCCTCCTTCTTGATACGCCGAATTTCGATCTCGCTCAGATACTCTCAGTAACCTTTGGAGAACCCCTCCTACTGCTATGATTGCTCCGCTCGAAGAAGACAGCCGCGATCAGATGGAAGCGATTAGTGGATCGGAACACCGGCGAAACCCTCCCCCGAGCTCCTCTCAGTGACAAAATTGTATACAAACTAAACTGGAAATCGATCTTGATGATCTGAAATCTTGAAAACAAACGTGGAATTGATGTGGTCGCGCGAATCTGAAAAGAAGCTAAAGAAAATTATGAAGAACGGAGCAGAAACTGGAAGAACACGCGACCCTGCGACGCCGCCAGATCTGATCGGAGAAGTTCGGTTTTATTAGTTAGAAATGAAAGGCTGTGATCATCCTTACTGCATCCGACGGTCGGATCTGCTCTGCTCTGAACCAAACCTTCCAGATCTCCATCAATGGTCCTGATCTACTTCTCCTTAGCTTGGATCAATCAGATCTGCAACGGATGGCTCAGATCTCTCTGCCTCTTGAATGGACAGTTAAAACTCCCCTTAAGCTTGATCCAACGATCAGATGGACTCTGATTTGGTTCAAAGCTTCAGATCTTGATCTATGGACTTGATTAACTCTTCCTTGGGCTTGGATTGATCAGAAGCTGACAAATGGCTCAGATCTCACTGTTTCTTGATTGGACGACTCACAGTTATCCACCTCTTGATCCCCTTGATCGACACCAAGTCTAAGCTCAAGTCTGATCCAATCTGATCTAGGTCCATGGTCATTTGAAGCCTACAAAATTATATTCAAATTTAGTGCCAAAATACCTCAATTATAGAAAGAATTGTATCCAAAGCCGAAATAGAAATAATTCATGAAACCTAATATAAATTCAAACTTAAGCATATAAAAAGAAATCAAAACATGGATTTGAGAGCCTAAAATGATTAACAAAATAGTAATTATCAACTGTCTCGGCTGAATAGGAGGAGGGAGAAGTTTCTCGGCAGGCCATCCTGACTGACCGGGAACATCTCTATGGTCAGGGACGTCCTCCTCTGAGCTAGACGCTATCTGTAGACCATCAGAGGGAGTTCTCTTTATTTGGATGGGTTCGGAGCCCTTTGTCGCCGTTTTCTTCGCCACAGGGGTCTGCTGGCGAGAGCTAGGCATATCAATTAGCATTTCCTTGTCTCACGGAGCAGCGAGGGGATCGGTCGAAGCAACTGGGTTGCGGGCAATGGGAACAGTGCCTGCCGCAGCGGGGGAAGAGGGTTCTTCCCGAACTCTCTGGGACAGGGGCACCGTGTCCTCTTCATCAATGGAGGGCGGAAGCTCTGAGGCTAGGCCCTTCTTCAACCTGTTCAGGGGCGAGGCTTCGGGGTCAGCCGTTTCCACCGTTTCTTCTAGATAAGGCAGGTCACTGGTTGCTCAGCAGGGGGAGGGGGCGCAACCTCTCCCTCTGTTGCCTTGATGGGAGACGAAGGAGAACCCCCTTCGAGGTTGCTAGGAAGTTCTACTTCTTCGAGATCCTGGAGAACCTCCAGGGTTTCTTGGTCTTCTGAGGGTTCAGCCACTTCCTCGCAGTCCTCGACTGAGATGCCCACATGAGCAGAAGAAACGGAAGCGGGAACCAACGCCTGCTCTTGTTCCCACTTCAGGAGTCGGTTGATAGCTTGGGAAAACATAGTGTCGTCTGTAGAATAGAGACAAAGTGGTATCAGTTAGAATTAACAAGGAAACTTATAAAACAAAGGGTAACTTACGAAGATTGGAGCTAAGGCTCGTGACTTTCGGGCTAAGTTCGACTCGATAAAGGAGATCCTCGCATTGCACCAACTAGAGGTCGTGAAAGTCCATCCTTGCCAGGATACCCCTAGCCCTCTGGTATCCCGCGTTCTACTGGAAGTCGCTGAGGTCTGGGATGGGCGGTAGGCTCTCCGTCCAGTGGATAGAACTGAAGGGACGCTCAGGGAGTTGGATATAGAAGAAACGTTCCTTCCATACCTTATGGGAGGAAGGAAGGCCCCCCAAGTACCTATGATCAGCGCGGGCAATAAAGCCAAATGTCCCTCGTGAGCCAACCGGAACAAAGAAAAAATGAAAAAATCGAGGGTTTAGAGGGATGTCGAAAAGTTTGAAAAGGACAAACGTCTCACCCATCTGGGCAAAGGCGTTTGGAATCATTTGGTGGAGAGGGATACCGAAGTATTTGGCGACATTCATGAAAAAAGGGGGAATAGGGAAACAAAGCCCTAATTCTACCTGCCCTAAGAAGAAAGTGAAAAAACCAGCAAGAGTCTCTACGGGTGATTGGCCTAAAGTCGGAACTCTCATCTCCCAGCCCTCCGGGATACCATATCTCCGGCAGGCGACCTGGAGGGATTCTAACCTAACCCTAGAGGAGATGGTATCATACCATTCCAGATGATAGACTAGCTTTTCCGAGGAACCTTCGCCATCGCCATGGGCCTTCTTCTTCTTCTTTACTGGACCCATGGGGTTGAGGAAAGGGGAAAACAGAAGGAGACTTACACTCGGAGAAGGGGTGCGACAGTAAGACGAACAGCAGGGGAATGAAGGCGTTTGAAAACAGATAGGGCAAGGAGTTAGAAGGGTGTCGTTGCACCCGCTTTTACAGGGAGAAGCCGCCCACCTATGAACAATGAGAGGGCAGCACGTCAGCGGTGCTGATTAGACATCCCGATGAGCCACCATCCTTTACTATCGTCGCTTCGTATGACCCACGACGCGTATCAGTGGGAGATCGCCGCATAAAGAAGGATAGAGCACGTGGTAAGGCCGCATTCGCCAGACGACCTTGTCGCCATTAAGCGACCCCATGCACCTTTAGAAGGCCTTAGGCAGCCGTCAGGGCGTCGCCTCAAAATTCGTGGAAATGCGGGACGCATTCAAAGAACTGCCCGGGATCTAGGGGTGCATGGTCGGATTCCTCAGACCCGGAAGGCCGCCAATGAAGTAGTTAAAGATATAGGGGCCACCTGGATGCAATTTCTTCATCACAACCCTAGTCTAATCAGTCAGACACACTTCCTTCGATCAGACTTGAAGGGAGGGACTTGTGATGGGGTTGAGTACCCCGTGGCTGACACATGGACTGAAGAAACAGTATGGCAAGATCCACCAAGTCGGAACGACTCTCTTTCCATGACACCCGAGACCTTCTCAGGAAGGGGAATCCCGAGACTAACTTGAGTAGACATACCCCTGAGGATCGCTCCAGAGGACGCACTCCGGAGATCACCTCGGGAAGTCAGGTTCCCGAGACCACCTCGGGAAGGCAAAATGTCCGAGACCCCCCGAGCCAGAAGACCTCGAGAGCACCTCGGGGAAGCGGAGCCTAAGAAGCATTCGGTCTCAAGTAACGACCCCCTATCTGCGGATCCATGGATAATGATCACCAATAACTACGGGATGATCATGACCCGTAATCCACGGTCACTAACGCCTTTATCCTTACAACGACCTAGATTTAATAACTATGACGGCTGTTACGAGGGCTATCCAGTAACCGAAGATGGTGGGGAACGTGGCGAAGATCATGGAGACATGTATGACCGCCGCCTCAGGTATAAAAGGTACTTCAACCCCTCCGGTAAAGAGGGTTACGCTCTCTCTCTACTTCACACATACCTTTCCTGTCTTCTCTTCATCTCCTGGATCGAGGCACTGACTTGAGCGCGGAGTGAGCTCTATCGGAAAATCTCCGGCGTATTCCCTTAACGCTCATGTTAATCTGGCAGGGTGTGAGTCCTTACTCTAGCATCAGTGTCTGTGTGGGTTGAACCCTGATGACTGACCGTCGACGTTGATTCCTTCCGAAACATTCCTGTTAACCTAAATTTAATAATATTGGATTTTAACAATATGTAAATATCATATAAAATAAAAATATATATTAAATTTCAATTAAAAAAAATTAAATTCACTAGTTTTTTTTCATCACGCGTCGTCCGATCTGGATCTAACGGATGGATGTAATCGCTCCCTTCATATGAGTAAATTTCGGTCACGGTCGACCCTCGCCGAGGCGGAGAACCCTTTGCTTTAGGTTCATTACTTTCGGCATACATCAGGTTGTTCGATCAACGCGACCGACCCTGACCTCACTATTAGTGCTCGCAGACCCCCACCCTAGCGGCGGATCCACAACCCACGGCGCGGTGGTGCATTCAAAGCCCTCTCGGCACGTGGACTGCCCCAGCGCCGACAACCATTCAAGGGAGTCGTCGGAGGTGTCCAAACAGGGTGCGCCGAAGCACTGTGGAGGCTTTGCTCCCCCCGGCGAGGATCACCTCTTCACCGTCACCAAGCAGCCACACCACCGCAAGCCCAAGGGCTCCTCCTCACAGCTAAAGGCGGCAGAGCGAGCGAACGAATCCGGATCAGAAGATTAGAGATCCGATTACTCGATGCCCGCGTCGGAACGAGGAGAACCGAAATTAAGGTTTACGTCCGCAGGAACTTTTGATTGATAATCCCGGCCTAGCTGCCAGCCTGGCACCACCTAAGGGTAAGTCGGGCCCACCATGGACGGGTGTGTTGGTCCGGCTGGCAGGGTAAGGAGCCCGAGGTTCACTCGGCCCTGGGCGTCCGACCGATCGGTTAATCAGGTGTACTCCGACCCGAGTCCCAGAGCAGGACGCTGAGTGGTCGACCCCGTCTGACACCCAAGGTGCCTGCTACAACAGTTCTTAGCACGAGGCCTCGACGGCCAAGCCTAGGGCATACTGGTCACACCCCGAGGAATTCTCATCGCCGTTCTCTCGGTGCCTTAATCATTTGGCTTAGGACTAGACGAACTGACCACACCCGAGCGCTCCCTAACCCAGGGAGCTCCTTGCCTCACCCGGAGATATTACTTGCGCGACCCGATGTCACTAGGGTTGGCCGGTCGACGATCTATCTCAGAGTCGATCTTTTTCCTTACGACATCCACTCCCTGACATTTTACTAGCAGTCGTGGTATGGGGGTCGGTGCAAGCCTTACCTAGTTATAGCGAATGTTGCAGAAATCCTGCTGACCTTGTACTTCCGACATACCCTGACACCCCGCACCACACCATCCCTCGTTGTGTCAGACGGAGCGGTGCCGATCGACGCCATCCTGTGAGCTGACAAGGTCCATACCCTTGTCTCACTGAATACAGAAGGACTGTCGACGAAGACAGTGGTTGTTAGCTCCCTCGGCTATATAAGCCCCTCAACACTTCATTCCGCAGGTACGCGCGAAAGTCTTTTTGTTCTACTATTCCCTTGTCTTTGTTTCCTTGCTCTTCTCCTGGGGACTGACTTGACCGTCAGAGAGCCTTGCCGAAGATTTTTCTCAGTGGGTTTGCCAACGGTCATTTTCTTGCAAATCGGAGCCAACATCAGCCGCGCTCGGAGGACCCCTTCACTCTTGGGAGTCCACCTCACTCTGTGACAGGATCAAATTTGGCGCTAGAAGGAGGGCACTTTCTGCCTAATTGAGAGTGCATGATGGAAGATCCCAACCGAGTAATGGTGACCGTTACCCCTGAGGAGTATGGGCTCTTGTTGGTCGCCCGAGCTCAGAAAACCCCTCAAAGCCTTCGTAGGCTGATAGCCCGGCAACTAGATACGCGCTCGGCCACTCAGGAGGTCAAGGAAAGGCTGCCCAACCCGAAGGGGGCTCGGTCCCCTTCCCCACCGCTTTCTACCGAGGTCAAGACGAGGAGGCTGATTCAATTCTGGCCGAGGCGTTTGCATCCAGCCAGAAGCACAGGCTGCGTCCAGATAAGGGAAAGGCCCCAGCCGACTCATCTTCGACCACCCTGGTACGTAGCCTCTTCTCCTCACGGATCTTGGAGGACCCGGTTCCCAAGCATCTCCAGCTCTTCACCATACCCGAGTATGCCGGAACCACCGTCCCCAAGGAGCATTTAATGAAGTTCGAGAGTGCGGCCCTGCTGCACCAATACCCCGAAGGCGTGAAATGTCGAGCCTTCCTGATTCGCTCTCGGGACCCGCTCAACAATGGTTCGACCAACTCCCCAATGGGTCTGTGTCGAGCTTTGAGGAGCTTAGGAGGATATTCCTCCAACACTTCGCCAGCAGCTGGAGGTACCACAAGACGAGCCTCAATCTGTTCGCTCTAAAGCAGGGTCCGAAGGAGTCCCTCTGGGCCTACATCAAAAGATTCAATGTGGTGCTACTAGACGTGCTGACCGCTACACCCGAGGTACTGATCAGCGCCTTCTCCCAAGGACTACAGGAGGGAGACTTCCTCCGCTCACTGATCAGGAAGCTGCTGAAAGACTTTGACAGCCTGTTAGGGAAGGCTGTCAAGTATCAACATGGAGGAGGCGCAGACCACTCGGAAAAAGGAGTTGGCCAGCGCGCCGACCCCGACCCCCGCTCAGAACAGCCGATACCCGGGTGGGCCCATCCGCAGCCCGAGGGGAGCAATCGACCGAGGGGGAATGGAGCACAGGCACGTGCAGCAAGTGGCCCAGGGGTGTTTGCCTACCCGCTGGGGGCCCTATTGCGTGTTTCACCAGAGCCACACCCACAACACGGAGGAGTGTCGACAGGTCGGGAGAGGTCGGGCTCCTGCCCCTCGAGGACGGGGCGCCAAGCATCTCCTGGACGCAGCTTGGGTCTGGGAGGGTCGGCCACCGCCCCAGCAGCTGAGGAACCCAGGCGAAAGCCCCCCACGGCTCATAATCTGTTCTCACTAGAGGACCGAGCCGAGGTTGAAGAAATAGACGAGGAGCAGGCCAACCGGCAGAACGCAGTCCGAGGAGGAGTACACGTGACCTCGGGCAGACCAACCGGGGGAGATTCCAACCGAGCTCGGAAGGCACAAGTGCGCCGACTGGAAATTCACCAGGTCAGCACGAGCGCCGCTCAGGTGCAAGGGCCCCAGATCAGCTTCGACCCGCAAGATCTATAAGGATTTGAGGTCCCGCACGATGATGCCCTTGTCATCACAGTCGTGATAGCCAAGTACCAGGTCCACCAAACCATCGTGGACACGGGCATCTCAGTCGACATACTCTACAAGAAGGCCGTTGACCAGCTGCAGATCGAGCCGACCCAGCTGGAGTTGGTGGCCACCCCATTGTTCGGATTCACGGGGAACTAGGTGCAGCCGATTGGGTAGATTCGACTGGCCATCTCCTTATGCAAGGAGCCACTGAAGAGAACCAGATGCTCCACATTCCTGATAGTGGATGCTCCCTCGGCCTACAATGCGATCCTGAGTCGACCTGCCCTCAACAAGTTTCGGGCAGTCACCTCGACGTTCTACCTCAAGATCAAGTTCCTGGTCGACGACAAGGTCGGGGAAGTCAGAGGAGATCAGAGGGTGGCCCGCCGATGCTACGTGGATGATGTTCGGACGAAGAGTCAGAAGGCCCATCCACTAGCTGCAATATGGTGCAGGCCTCCCCTTGGGCTGAGCTGCATGAAGACAAAGAGGAGGTACAACTGCTCTCCGACTGGGAGGAAGCCCGGGTCAAGATAGCCGCCGGGTTGCCGAGCGAGCTGAAAGAGCCACTGTTGGAATGCCTGATCAGGAACCAGGGCGTATTCGCCTGGTCGGTAAAAGAACTGAAGGGTGTCCGACCGAAGGTGGCCGAGCACCACCTTCATGTATACCCTAACGCTCGGCCAGTCAAGCAGAGGAAGCGAGACTTCAGCATGAAGCAGAATAAAGTGATCCGGGCTAAAATCAAAAAAATGTTGGAGGTCGAGCACATCCGAGAAGTCCAATTCCTGGCCTGGCTAGCATCGTAGTCTTGGTAGCCAAGCCCGACAATAAGTGGAGAGTGTGCATCGATTTCCGGGACCTCTACCGAGTCTGCCCAAAGGACTGCTACCCTTTGCCCCGGATCGACCAAATGGTCGACTCAACAGTTGGAAGTGAGCTCATCTCCATGCTAGATGCCTACCAGGGGTATTACCAGGTGCCCTTGGCAGTCGAGGATCAAGAGAAAGTTAGCTTCATCACGGTCGACGACATGTATTGCTACACGGTTATGCCGTTCGGGCTAAAGAACGGTGGAGCCACCTACCAACGAATGATGAACAAGGGCTTCCGGTCGCAGATTGGCCGAAACATTGAGGTATACGTCGACGACATATTGATCAAGTCGGGCCGAGTGGCAGACCTGGTAGCGGACGTGGAGGAGACCTGTCAGACCTTGTGCAGGTTTGGGCTCAAATTGAACCCGACCAAGTGTCTTTCTGGAGCTCGGAGTGGAAAATTCCTGGGGTACATAGTCACCGAGAGAGGCATCGAGGCCAACCCAAGCAAGGTCAAAGCCCTGCTCGACATTCCCCCACCGCGGAACCTCCGAGAGGCACAGAGGCTCACCGGGCGGATCATAGCCCTGTCACGTTTCATCTCCTGATCCGCCAAGCGAGGGTTTCCCTTCTTCAAGACCCTCTGTCGAGCCACCAAGTTCTAGTGGGGCGCCGACTGCGACAAAGCGGTCAAAGAATTGAAGAGGTATATGGCCGAGTTGCCGGTGTTGGCCAAGCCCAAAGTCGGAGAGGTGTTGTTTGTGTATTTGGCTGTCCCGGTTGAGTCGGTCAGTATGGTGCTGGTCAGGAAGGAGGGAGCCGAGCAGCAACCCATGTACTTCTTCGCTCATTTATTGAAGGGCGCCAAGTGTCGATATACGACACTCGAAAAGTTAGCGTATGTACTGTTGTTAATTGCCCGAAGGCTCTGGCCCTATTTTCTGGCACACCCAATCATGGTCTTGGCCAACAGTAACCTGGGACGAGTAGCTTCAAACCCTGAGGCATCAGGGATATTGATTAAGTGGATGACCGAGTTGAGTGAGTATGACATACAGTATCAAGCTTGGTCGCCCATCAAAGTACAAGCCTTAGCTGATTTCCTAAGTGAGCTGCACTCGGAAGAGGTTGAAGAAGCTTGGCATGTCTATGTGGATGGCTGATAACTATCAACTTGTTGATTATTTTAGGCTCTAAAATCCATGTTTGATTCACATTTTATATGCTTAAGTTTGCAATTTTATTAGGTTTCATGTATTCCCTTCATTTTGGCTTTTAATTCTAATCTTTGTATATTTGGGATATTTTTGGCACTAAATTTGAATATCATTTTGTAGGCTTCAATTGATCATGGACCTAGATCAAATCGGGTCAGACTTGAGTCAGCATTGGATCCAGATCAAAAGGATCAAGCATCGGATTAATAGGAGCCGTCCATTCCAGAGAACGGCTAGATTTGAGCCATCGGTCAACTTCTGGTCGATCCGAGTTCAAGATAGAGTCAATCATGACCATAGATTAAGATCTGAAAATTTCAGCAAAATCAGAAGTCATCTGACCGTTGGATCGAGCTCAAGATGTTCTAGACCCTCCATTCAAAGATCAGCTAGATCTGGACCATCCGCCACTGATCTGATTAATCCAAGCTGGGGACAGGTAGATCAGAACCATTGTTTGGGATCTGTGAAGTTTGGTTCAGATCTGAAAAGATCTGACCGTTGGATGAAGTCAAATCGATCTCAGCCGTCCGTTGCTAATGGATTAAAGATTGGGTTGGCTGAACCAACTGAAGCTGGCTTGGCTGAGCTATTTGACTGAACCAAGTGCTGATTGAACCGAAGCTAGCTTGACTGATTGAACCCATTGACTGGACTGAACCAACAATCCAAGGACTGAAGTGAGCTGAACCCACTTGACTGAGCTGAATCAGAGGGCTGGACTCGAGTGCTGGCTTGGATGAGCTGGGCCAGATTGAAGTTGGCTGAGCCAGATCCACACGCGGAAGCCAACTGAACAAAAGGGCAGATCGCGCGACCTAGGTTCTTCATCGACTCCACACGCAAGGCTCGCGGCGATTCTTCGTCTCCACCGCTTCATCGCCGCCGCAAGCTAGGGTAGGGGTTCCAACCCTAGCCGGCCGGAGCTCCGATCAACCGAGACGAGGGGTTCTCGTCTCAACGATCCACGTCCACCTCTTCTCTTTCGGGGTTCGGAGAGAAGAGAGTAAAGGTTCTCTTTCGGGGTTCGGAGAGACGCCATCCATCTTCCTTCACCGCACGCCACCGGACGAAGCTAGGGCTTTGGGGGTTCCGAGCTCTAGTCGACTCCATCCGCCTTCCACCATAGCTGACGACTTCCTCTCCATCACCACAGTCGACGACCTCAAGCTAGGGCTTTGGGGGTTCCGAGCTCTAGCCGAACGTAGTCGGCCATCTACATCCATCTTCTTCCACCGCCGATCCGTTCCTTTACAGCCTTTGTTTTTCTTTATCAAGTTTTTCTTCAGCGTTTTCTTACCTTGCAATTCGTTTTTAGCAGTTTTATTTCCTTTCACAGCTCGTCAGATTCAGTAGCATTCAGATCCATTTTCCAGCAATTACTTCTTAGCAACTCTTCTTATCAGTTCTTCGCAGTTTTTCTCATCACATCCGGAGCAGCTTCATCCTTCACAGCAGCAGCCACTTCAGATCACAGCAGCTCATCAGATCGATTAGATCCGGCAGCAGCTCATCACAGCCGGCAGCAGCTCATCAATTTCATCTTCACAGCAATTCAACTCGGGCAGATTTTCCTTCATAGCAGCAGCTCATTCATAGCAATTCCAGTAGCTACACCATCAAATTTGATAACCGAGACAATTTTGTTTGATTGGCTTAGTTAATTTGAGTTGTTATGTGTTGATTCTTGATTTTCGAATTTGAATGTTGATGTTTGTATCGAATTTTATCTTCTATGTTCTAGAATGGAATACACTCATGTTATTTTAATACCTGCTCACCAGGTGTTTGATAGAATGCCTCTTTGAACGATTTGAATCATTAGCCATCTTTGCATCTAATTTTAGTTGTTAATTGTTCTTAATTGATGAATGTTTGTGATAGATTGTTAAATGCTTGTATTTGATGGATCTTCCCATTTCATTTTACACTTACTTGAAGCCATTTCAATCATGCTTATATGGTGTTCGATTAAATGCTTCATAGATCAGTTAATTTCAATTGGGATGTTTCTTAGTTGATTTAATCTTGTTTTGTATTGCTCTTCCATTACTTTAAGTTCCATGTCTTCATTTCATGCAATTAAGCTAGGAGATTAAATTTCTTTCATCCTGTAGGTTTCGTTCCATGTTTAGTTTCGTTAGTGCTTAATTTCAAGTTATCTTTTCTTTACTGCAATTGTAATCAGGATAAACTAGATTTCCGTACCTGTCTTGTCTTTCCTTAATTAGACTAGATTTCATACTTGCTCTGCTATTCATTTCATAGTCAAAGCTTTCAAATCCAAAACCCAGTTTCATATCCAAAACCCAAAAGCAATAAGATTCAATTATGAGAATTATCATGCATTAACTACATTCGTTGGGAGACGACTCGAGTTACTCTATGCTACATTAGTTTAGAGGAATTCGATATCTTAATTGTATTTGAAACCGTAACACGACAAAAACGGTTATCAATGGCTCGTCATCTCGACAAGGTAGTGGGATTAGCATCCTGATGGTTTCACCAAAGGGAGAACAATTGCATTTATCAGTCTGACTGGAATACCAGGTCACAAATAATGAAGCTGAGTATGAAGCCCTAATAGCTGGACTACAAGCAGCCAAGCACGTAGGTGCCACTCGGGTGATACTATACTCGGACTCTCAGTTAGCCACCCAACAGCTCGCCGGTCGGTTCGATGTCAATAGTGAGCGGTTGCAGACCTTTGTGGACGCCTACGAGAAATTAAAAATGGGATTCCAGGATGTCCAGCTGCAGAAGATCCTAAGAGAAAACAACCTACGGGCAGATGAGCTAGCCAAGTTGGCCAGCTCGGTAGGTTCTTGGGTGCTTCCTCAGCCAAGCGGTCAAGTGATGATGGTGATGCATATAGAGTTGCAGGCTAAGCTAGAGCTCGGGACGAACTGGAGAGCGCCAGTCATCGCCTACCTAATGAGCAGGACCCTCCCAGCAAACCGGGAAGAAGCCCGACTCCTGAGAAAGTGGGTGGTCCAACACTCATTGGTCGGGGATGCGTTGTATAAGAGAGCCTTTGCTCGGCCTCTACTCAAGTGCTTGGGTGAAGAAGACGCTAACTATGTGCTGAGAGAAATACATATGGGGGTCTGCGGGAGTCATGCAGCAGCCCGGGTCGTAGCCTGGAAAGCATTGCTCGCCAATATTATTGGCCGACCTTGCAGAAGGACGCTGACCGAATGGTTTCCACCTGTTTGTCCTGTCAAAAGCATCATAATCTCCCTCATAGACCGGTTGAAATGATGAAGGCGTTCATGGTCTCCTGTTCGTTCGACCAATGGGGCATGGACATAGTGGGGCCTTTCCCGACCTCTGTGGCTCAGAAAAGATTTTTGATAGTGGCGGTCGACTACTTCTCCAAGTGGATAGAAGCCGAGGCCTTAGCACGTATCACGGAGCAAGTTGTGATTAAGTTTTTGTGGCAGAACATCTTGTGCCTGTATGGGATTCCCCACAAGCTAGTCTCGGACAACGGAAGACAATTTCAAGGTCGGAAAATACAAGAATGGTGCTCGGCCTATGGTATTCATCAGGCTTTCACTTCCGTGGCATACTCGCAGAGCAACGACCAAGCAGAAGTGACCAATCGGGAAATCTTGAGAGGGTTGAAGACTAAGCTTGACCATATGGGTGGCACCTGGGTCGACGAGTGGTCGAGTGCCCTGTGGGCTCAACGGACTATGTCGAGAGAAACTACAGGCCATACACCCTTCCAATTGGTCTACGGAAGCGAGGTCGTGGTGCCTGTCGAAGTCGGGTTTGAGTCTGACCGGCGAAAGGCCTATGACGAAGATAACTCGGAAAGAAGGCAGTTGGAGTTGGACCTGGTCAAGGAAATCCGAGAGAAGGCAGCTGCCCGGATGTTTGCCTATCACCAAAGAATGAGGCAAAGGTATAATCGAAGGGTGCTACTGAGGGCGTTCCAGGTCGGCAACCTCATGTGGAAAAGGATAAAGCCGGTCGGAGATGTTAGCAAGCTAGAGCCTCTATGGGGGGGCCTTCAAGGGCATCCAGAAACTGGCTTCCGAAGCATAATATCTGGAGAACGAGCAAGGAAAGAAGTTGGATCGACCTTAGAGCGCTATTCATCTCCAACCGTATCGAGAGGTAGAGTGAGGGTCTCTGAGACAATTGTACTTCATAACTCTGTAATGATAGTGGAAGAGTGAGGTTATTGGTCAACTTGCAGGCACTCCAGACTCTCACCTTTGAACAAGTTATAAGTGGGCATGTTCCCACGCACCCCTCGGTTTGGCTCCCAATCCGGACGCGTGGCGACCCATACTCCCTGGGGTCTAACTGACCGAGCGTCCAGACTCTCGCCTCTGAGCGAGCTATAAGTGGCCATGCTCCCACGCACCCCTCAGCTCATCTCCCAGTCCAGACGCCTAACGACCTATGCTCCCTGGGATTAGGCCGACTGAGTGTCCAGACTCTCACCTCTGAGCGAGTTATAAGTGTGCATGCTCCCACGCACCCCTCGGCTCGGCTCCCAGTCCGGACGCATGGTGACCCACGCTCCCTAGGATTAGGCCGACCAAGTGTCTAGACTCTCGCCTCGGAGCGAGTTATATGTGGGCATGCTCCCACGCACCCCTCGGCTCGGCTCCCAGTCCGGACGCATGGTGACTCATGCTCCCTAGGATTAGGCCGACCGAATATCCAGACTCTCACCTCGGAGCGAGTTATAAGTGGGCATGCTCCCACGCACCTCTCGGCTCAGCTCCCAGTCCGGACGCGTGGCGACCCACGCTCCCTAGGGTTAGGCCGACCGAGTGTCCAGACTCTCGCCTCGGAGCGAGTTATAAGTGGGTATGCTCCCACGCACCCCTCGGCTCGACTCCCGATCCGGACACGTGGCGACCCACGCTCCCTGGGATTAGGCCAACCGAGTGTCCAAACTCTCGCCTCGAAGCGAGTTATAAGTGGGCATGCTCCCACGCACCCCTCGGCTCGGCTCCCAGTCCAAACGCGTGGCGACCCACGCTCCCTGGGGTTAGGCCGACCGAGTGTCCAGACTTTCGCCTCGGAGCGAGTTATATGTGGGTATGCTCCCATGCACCCCTCGGCTCGGCTCCCAATCCGAACTCGTGGCGAAACCCACACTCCCTGGGGTTAGGCCGAACGAGAGTCCAGACTCTCACCTCGGAGCGAGTTATAAGTGGGCATGCTCCCACGCACCCCTAGGCTCGACTCCCAGTCTGGACGCGTGGTGACCCACGCTCCCTGGGATTAGGGCGACTGAGTGTCCAGACTCTCGTCTCTGAGCGAGTTATAAGTGAGCATACTCCCACGCACCCCTCGGCTCAGCTCCCAATCCGGACGTGTGGCGATCCACGCTCCATGGGATGTAACCTACCAAGCAACCGAACTCTAAGCCTCCTGAGCAGATGACATTACACCTGGCCTGGCTCCCTGACCGGACGTGTGGCGGCCAACGCTCCTTGGAGTCAAGCCGACCAAGTACACACACCTCGAGCAAGCAATTCTAGATGGGGCTCAGGCTCTCTCAGTGGACGCATGGCGACCCATGCTCCTTGAGGTCAGCCCGACCAAGCATATAAACTCTCACCTATTGGGGGAGAGAGGGCATACTTGACAGGGTAGAATGCATGGTAACTTACGCGCCTTTGGCATAATCCGACCAAGTGTGCTTAATCCCCCGAGCGGGTACATGGCGTAAAGGCTATTCCCAAGCCTTAACCTAATCATGTCTTGCGCTCTTTGGCAAAATTAGCCGAGTCAACCTCACCAAGAGTGGAATAAGGAGTGGGCTCGAGTATCCGTCCGAGACACCAAGACTTAGAAATAGAAGGATAACAGGCATACACGATAATATAAAGAAAAAAGAAAAAATTGCATTCAAATTGTTAAGTCCGTTACAAAAGGATGAAGCAGAGCCTCTACAAAGAAAACAAAAGGAAAGAAAAGAGAAGCAAAACCCAACCATCACTTGAAGGGTCGGAGGGCCTCCTCAGGCAGCTGTTGGGTCAGGCCCGAGAGCTTGACCGTGTTGAGAGGCAGGTCGAGAGTAAGGTGCCCCCCCTGCTTGAGCTGATCAAAGATGCTGAGCATCTGTTGCTTCAGCATCGGGTGCAACCTCTCTGATACCTGTGGACTGAACTCCAGAGAGTTGATGTCCTCAACCCTCTGAGAGTCCCACCGAGGCGCCTCCCCCGCCTTGTAAGCCCGGAGTTCCTCGAGCTCCGACCAGGCGATTTCCAACTCTGACTGTGCGGCCTCCCAGGTGGCCCGCTGCCCCCGAAGTCGACTCAGCTCTGCCGATTGGGTGTTCAACTCCTCGTCCCGCGTAGCCAGCTGGGTCGTCAGGGCTCCATTCTGTTAGATCGAGAATTGCGAGAGAGGGGGGGGGGTGAATGTCGCAAATCGTTCGGATTTAAAAAGAGTAAATGCGCAGCGGAAATAAGACACAAGAGAAATGCTAACACGGTCGTTTTACTTGGTTCGGAGCCTGTGTCGACTCCTACTCCAAGGCCCACGGTCGTTGACCGTTTTCTGCGGGCAATTCTATACGTTCGAGAAAGTTTACAATCACAAGTATTACAGAATTAGCTTCGTAAACTTAAATGAATATTTCGTTACCGACGTCCGGTGTAGATCGGAGTATTGGAGCAGCAGGACGTCGTCAGAGCTCGAGATGGAAGATTTCTGGAGCGTGTCGTGGAAGCAGAAGAGCGTATGAAAGTCGCAGTGATTGATGCTTGAAGAAGAGGGTCGAGGGTCCTTTATATAGGGCTGGGGGCGCCCGGGATGCTCGGGGCGCCCCCCACGTGGCTTTCGATCCGGCGAGCCCTCTGGTCAAGGCTGATCTCTGCTTCTTCGGGATCACCTTTGACTGGGGCGCCCGACGCGCGCGGGGCGCCCGGGTTGACCGGTCAAGGCTTCATCTTCTTCGCGAGGGTGAGCTGCTGCAGCTGCCAGTGGCGTGGCACAGTGGGCGCCCGCGACACGCGGGGCGCCCGACGCGCGCGGGGCGCCCAAACATCCGGGGCGCCCCCAAATGTGCTGCTGTCGGGGCGTTTACTTGCTCTGCTGACTTTGGGTTGACTCTGGGGCGCCCGAAACATCCGGGGCGCCCTGCTCAGTTACTGCCTCACTCCTTTGAGGCTCTCTGAGCTGCAGAAACACAGTCCTTCGGTCCTGCATCCAGGGTTAGTCCAAAACAGCAATTAATAAGTTAATTTTACACAGCCTTGGCTGTCTTGGTTCTGACTTTGGGTCTCCAAAATGGAGCCCTAGGTCGAACCGACGCCTAATGTTCCCTCAAAGGGAACGCGTCCTCACCTACTCCTCTCGGGAGAATTTTACCTGGTGCCAACCGGATCCTCCAGTTGGACTTTTGCCCAGCAGCCCTTCGCCAGGTCTTGAGTTTCGCCCAGCAGCCCTTCGCCAGGGCTTTGTTTTTGCCCAGCAGCCCTTCGCCAGGTTTTGAGTTTCGCCCAGCAGCCCTTCGCCAGGACTTGAGTTTCGCCCAGCATCCCTTCGCCAGGACTTGGTTTTTGCCCAGCAGCCCTTCGCCAGGACTTGGTTTTCGCCTAGCAGCCCTTCGCCAGGACTTGGTTTTCGCCCAGCAACCCTTCGCCAGGACTTGGTTTCCTGATAGCCCATCGTCAGGTGCCTAGCAGCCCTTCGCTAGGACTTTGTTTCCTGCACTCTCAAGCAGCATTGTTAGACAACAAATAACCCTTAACTTTGAATCCTTTGCCAATATCAAAACAAGGTTCGATCTGGTGCTTCCTGCACCAACAATCTCCCCCTTTTTGATTATGGCAACACAATTCAAAGTTAAGGAAAAAATAGCAGTTTAAGCATAAAGGTTAAGACTAATAAAACATATCAATTCGTAACAGTCTAAACCCAAATGTAATTTGAACAGTGAAAAAAAATTTCCCATGCTCTTTCTCCCCCTGAATAATTAACTTAACTCTTAACTTTGACCATTCCTCCCCCTTTGACATATATCAAAACCAACATGGGTGAACAATTTAAAAGGTTTTGCAAACCTAAATTTTGTAACATAACTTTTCTAGGTGATTGTAAAAAGGAATTTTATTTAGGCAAAATTTTGACGCCAAATTTCCAATACTTAGAAAATTGCGGGGTTGAAAGAAAATTTTCTAAGTTTAGATGATTCAATTTTTTATTACTTAGAAACTTTCAAGAGAACCTTTTTAAGTTAGAAAATGTTTGGAGTTGGAAAATTTTCAAGAGAGTTTGAATTTTTTACTTAGAAAATTTTCTTACCAGTCAGTAAAGTTGATTTTCCAAAAGATGTACTTAAGCTTTGAAAAACAAGTAAAGTTAATTTTTGAAAATATTGAACTTTGAACGACAAGAGCTTTACTTTTTGAAAGACAAAAAAATAATTTTAGCCTTTTCTCTCTTAACCAATCTTTCCTCTTAATGAGAAATTCTTCTCCTTAGCCATATATCAATAAGAAAAATATATATATATGTTTTAAAAAAAATTTAAAATTTGTGTATCAGAGCCTATGAGTTTTGAAAACATAAAAATACTTAGCATAATTTTTGAAAGCATAGCAAAAGCTTAACATGCACCAAAACTCCACTTTGAAAGGTATTAAAAAAAATTATTTTTGTATGCAAGTCTTTTAGAAAAATTCATTCACTTAGAACACTATTGCCTTGAAAATATTAGTACTTTTGAAAACATTATATTTTGAAAAGTAGAAGTACTTTTGAAAGATATTGTGCATTTTTGAAGATATAAGAAGATTATGCATTAAAAACTATAAGTGCTTTTATAATATTAGAGAAAATTATCTTTTGAAGGCACTTACAAAAGTATTGTTTTTAACGCATAATATTTTACTTGCTTTGGTTACTTTTCCAGTCTGACACAATCCTAGGAAACCTTGTTAACTACAAGGACAGTTTCCTAAGTGTCCTGAAAATTTTCCAACTCAAGTAAATACTATTTCCAAAAGAATTTAAAAAAATAATAATAATATTTTGAAAGAAAAATTTAAGTTTTCAAAAGGATTTTAAACGTGCAGTGCATGAAAACATATAATTCAATAATTCTTTTAATTTAATCTCCCCCTAAACTTGACCCAGTCCTAGGAAGCTTGTTGACTACAAGCGATCTTCCTCTGAGTCTTAAGTTTTGATTTAAATTATAAGAATTGTCTAATAACAAAAAAAATTAATAAACACATTTCAGAAATTCTTCTTTTGACTCAAACTCCCCCTAAATTTGACACATCCCAGGAGTCCTTATGGATCATGAAGTGGACCTTCCTCTGTGTCTTTAGGGTTTATTAAAATCAAAAGAATAGTTTTGAATATCAGTACGGTAATATAATTTTAGGAAATTCAACTTGAATTGAAGATAATTTTCAAACATAAGCCCCTTTTTCGAAAAACATTTTGAAATGATAATAATTTTTCAAAGATATTTTGAAAGAAAATTAAAAAGAATAAACCACTCCCCTTTACTATTTAACTCAATCTAATGTCCTAGGGGACTTCAGTGTTATCCATGTTTGACTATGTTATCATGTTGACTATGTTGGAATTATCCTCTGAATTAAAACACAACATAAAAGAAATTTTAATTGAACTTAATTTTCCTGTCTCACCCAATCTAGGATTTTCAAACAGTTAACCTTAAAAGTTCTTTGTGAGACAGGTTTGAAGGTAAAAATAATTTTAAAAGGAATTTTCATTTATTTTGAAAAAAGTTATTTAATTTTGAAAACAGATTTGATAAAAAAAATAAGTTTAGAAAGCAGAAATTTTGAACACAGATTAGAATCTATAATTATTTGAAATTTGTGTTAGATTCGAATTTGACAAAAGATAATTTGAATTTGAATTTCAGAAATTGGCTTCCAGGTCTTGGCGAGGCACTAGGCCTTCTTTGGCCGTAGCCTTATGGGATCATCCACCCTTTCCTTGACAAAGCCTTTTAATGAAATTTCATTTTCAAATTAAATTAGGTCATTTTCTGGTCTAACTAGCTTGGGTCTTGGATCGGTAGCTTCGGCTGGTTTCACCAGTCTAAAGAGACCAAGTAGACTTGATCTTATTAGAGTTGGTTTCCCCAACGTACTATCATCTCACCTCCTCCCAATACTATGTTTTCAAATTTCAAGTAATTGGTTAAGTCCTTAAGCTATCTAGTCCTATGAATAGCCAAAACAAAACTTCAGATAATGTCATAGTGAGGAGAAATTTCTGGATTTTCTAAGTTTGCAAAATTATTAATCAGTTTTTCTTGTATATCAATTTTAATTTTCAAAGTCTCATTTTCTTGTCTTAACATTTTGAATTTTGACTTTGCTAATATACATGATTTCATTAAGTTATCTAAGCATGCATCCATATCTAAATTTGACCAAGGGAGATTAATTAAACTATCAGTATTCAAGGTAAAGAGTTGATTTGGATGTAAATTACAGTTACCCATTTTGGTTGGTTTCCCTGGATCTTTGTAACGTTTATCTGTGCATTCCTCTTTGTAATGCCCAAACTCCTGACACTTGAAGCATTGAATGCGACTCTTGTTCTTTCGTGCTTTTGGAGCTCGTTTCTTTGTTGCCGTCGGTGGTATCGTTTGAATCTTACGAGTAGGACACTTAGTTTGGTAGTGCCCTCTCTCCCTGCATATGTAACAAATTATATGATTTTTAAAATTTAAATTTGTAATTTTACCTTTTGATTCCTTATTGGGAATCTCCCCCTTAATTGTTGCTGTCTCGGATCTAGATTCATCTTCTGGTTCCGTGTCTGAGTCGGACTCGGATACTTGTTGAAGCTCCTTCTTTGGTGGTTCTCTTGGAGTTTTCCCTGCAAAAGTTATACCTTCCTCGACCATTGCAGTATCAGCTTGATTATTTAATTCTAATTTAGAAAAGAATTTGAAATTGGTTACCATCTCAGTCAGTTCGTCGTCTGATTCTGCTGGTTCGATTTCGACTCTGGGTTCAGGTTCAGACTCTGACTCGGCTGTCTGTGCTTGGACCGAGAGTGTGAGATAACTTACCTGATCTTCTTCTTCATCTGAGATTTCTTGATGAAGATTGATCAATTTCTCCCACATTTCTCTAGCACAGTTGAAGGATCCAACTAGCTTGAGTTGTTCGTTAGTTAGGCCGCATTGTATGATTACAGTCGCCTTTGCATCTGCCTCGATCTTCCTCAAAGTTGGTTCGTCCAATTTCTCCCAGGCGATCGACATACCATCTTCTGTAGGTACTGTAAACCCCGTTTGGAGGATCATCCATATGTCCATGTGGGCCTTCAGAAGGGACTCCATTTGACTTCTCCAAGAATTGAAGTTCTCGCCGGAGAGGAGTGGTGGACGGATGCTATTCCATTCTTGATTGGCCATTAGTTTAAATCTTGCACACAATGAAAAAAAGAGATGTACCAAGACTTGGTCTTGGATTAGTAGTGCGGGAGCAACAAAAAATATTGCACGAATTTCGAGGGAAAATATTAAAAAAAAAATTTAGAAAATGTTGATTTTAACATTTTTGATTAATGAAGAAAAAGTAAGGGAAAAAAAATTTCTCGAATTAAGGTAGCACGAATTTCGAGGAAAAATATTAAAATAATAATAAAAATTTTATGACAAATTTTCACAAATTGATTCTTTTATCAATTCTGACTTATGGTGAAAAAATGAGAATTCAGAATTGAAAAAGGCGTAAGGATATTTTAAATACACTCACAGATATTATTTATTTGAAAAATAAAGCGAAAAAAAATCCGAAAAAAAATTTCAAAGTGGTGGTTGCACCAACTTTGAATAACCCCGCTCTGATACCACTTGTTGGATCGAGAATTGCGAGAGAGGGGGGGGTGAATGTCGCAAATCGTTCGGATTTAAAAAGAGCGAGTGCGCAGCGGAAATAAGACACAAAACAATGCTAACACGGTCGTTTTACTTGGTTCGGAGCCTGTGTCGACTCCTACTCCAAGGCCCACGGTCGTTGACCGTTTTCTGCGGGCAATTCTATACGTTCGAGAAAGTTTACAATCACAAGTATTACAGAATTAGCTTCGTAAACTTAAATGAATATTTCGTTACCGACGTCCGGTGTAGATCGGAGTATTGGAGCAGCAGGACGTCGTCAGAGCTCGAGATGGAAGATTTCTGGAGCGTGTCGTGGAAGCAGAAGAGCGTATGAAAGTCGCAGTGATTGATTCTTGAAGAAGAGGGTCGAGGGTCCTTTATATAGGGCTGGGGGCGCCCGGGATGCTCGGGGCGCCCCCCACGTGGCTTTCGATCCGGCGAGCCCTCTGGTCAAGGCTGATCTCTGCTTCTTCGGGATCACCTTTGACTGGGGCGCCCGACGCGCGCGGGGCGCCCGGGTTGACCGGTCAAGGCTTCATCTTCTTCGCGAGGGTGAGCTGCTGCAGCTGCCAGTGGCGTGGCACAGTGGGCGCCCGCGACACGCGGGGCGCCCGACGCGCGCGGGGCGCCCGAAACATCCGGGGCGCCCCCAAATGTGCTGCTGTCGGGGCGTTTACTTGCTCTGCTGACTTTGGGTTGACTCTGGGGCGCCCGAAACATCCGGGGCGCCCTGCTCAGTTACTGCCTCACTCCTTTGAGGCTCTCTGAGCTGCAGAAACACAGTCCTTCGGTCCTGCATCCAGGGTTAGTCCAAAACAGCAATTAATAAGTTAATTTTACACAGCCTTGGTTGTCTTGGTTCTGACTTTGGGTCTCCAAAATGGAGCCCTAGGTCGAACCGACGCCTAATGTTCCCTCAAAGGGAACGCGTCCTCACCTACTCCTCTCGGGAGAATTTTACCTGGTGCCAACCGGATCCTCCAGTTGGACTTTTGCCTAGCAGCCCTTCGCCAGGTCTTGAGTTTCGCCCAGCAGCCCTTCGCCAGGACTTGGTTTTGCCAGCAGCCCTTCGCCAGGACTTGAGTTTCGCCCAGCATCCCTTCGCCAGGACTTGGTTTTTGCCCAGCAGCCCTTCGCCAGGACTTGGTTTTCGCCTAGCAGCCCTTCGCCAGGACTTGGTTTTCGCCCAGCAACCCTTCGCCAGGACTTGGTTTCCTGACAGCCCATCGTCAGGTGCCTAGCAGCCCTTCGCTAGGACTTTGTTTCCTGCACTCTCAAGCAGCATTGTTAGACAACAAATAACCCTTAACTTTGAATCCTTTGCCAATATCAAAACAAGGTTCGATCTGGTGCTTCCTGCACCAACACATTCTGGCCTCCCCAGGCCCATGGCAGAGTCGGCGCGAGAAGGCATCACCAGATGCAGCGGCCGGTTGCTCGGTCCCTCAGCAGGTGGGGGAATAGAATCCCCCTGGATCGGCAGCATCGGCGCGCTGGACGAACCCGTCTGAGCCAGAGCCGGGGGCGGGCCTGAATGGCTGGCTGTCGTTTTCTTCTTTTTCTTGGGTCGGGAACTGGTGGAGGCCCCAGCTGCAGGGGCAGTCGGGGGTGCTGGATCCAAATTAGCGCCTCGGTCCCGTCGGCACCTCAGGACGAGGGGTTGGTCATCTACCTCCACAGTCTCCGGGTCGGTAGTCGCCGCCGCTTCATTGCCAAAGGGGGAGGATAAGTTGATGGGGACCGAGGCAGGCGGAGCTGCTTCTCGTTGGGCTAGCTGCTCGCCGACCCGAGACTCTAGCTCGGCATTATCCAAGTCGTACCCTTCCTCAAGGGCTGCCTTGAGCATCATGTTAGCTACAAAATAACAAGGGTTTAGTTAGCTATAAATATCCAAAGGATAGAATAAAAAGTTTACCGTGTGATCTGTGTCGGCAGAAGGGCACTTGGCTGAGCCCAAACACATATAGAATGTCTTCACTCAGCAAGTGGACTCCGTGGAAATGTTGGCCCCTGATTTTGGACAGGGTTGACTGGTAAGAGGGAAGAAAACGGTAGTTCTTGGGAAGAGGAGGTGAAGGAGGTAAGACCGAGATCCAGGAAGTAGGCCAACTCAGGGCGGGGGTGGTGTTGACGAAGAAAAAACGATCCTTCCAACCCTTATTTGAGGTCGGAAGCTTGGAAAGAAAGGAGGTCTTGGCTCGGGCTTGAAAGAAGAAGTCGCCCAGCTCCTGCCTCTTGGGATAAAAGAAGAAGTAGAAGATTTCAGGCTCAAGGGGAATGTGATACAGGGTGAAGACAATGACCGAGCCGCACATCAGACGGATGACGTTCGGGGCTAACTGGGAAAGAGGAATCTGAAAAAAGCGACGGATGGAAGAAATGAAAGGGTGGATAGGGAAACGAAGCTAGGCCTGGAGATGGTCTCGGGAGATCATTATAAAGCTAAGGGGGGCAGTGTCGGGTCGGTCGATTGGGTCGGGCAGGAAAAGGCGGTGGTTGGATGAAATGTGGTAGTCCGAGTGGATTTGGTCAAGATTGTGATGGTGGAGCTTGGACACCATGGTAGAGTACCATGGGTCCAAGTGAGACGAGGGAGAGACCATAACCGAATTGTTGATGCAGTCTGACTCGTTTGTTGTTTTGGTGTTGACAACGATTTAAGTTTGGTTGAATGAATTCGGATTAAGTCCAGGTGGATCGGGAGATCGCACGCTGGCTTGGGAAAAGACCTCGTGAGACTAGGCACACCTAGTGGGACTAGGTGAAGTGGAAAATACCTAGTGGGACTAGGCACACCTAGTGAAGCTAGGTTGAAATCCCGGTGAGTGAAGTCGGGTCCTGGTGAGTGAAGCCAGGTGATTGAAATCCTAGTGAGTGAAGCTAGGTTGAAATCCCGGTGAGTGAAGCCAGGTGATTGAAATCCTAGTGAGTGAAGCTAGATTGAAATCCCGGTGAGTGAAGCCGGATCCTGGTGAGTGAAGCCAGGTGAATGAAATCCTGGTGAGTGAAGCCAGGTCCTAGTGAGTGAAGCTAGGTTGAATGAAGTCCCGATAAGTGAAGCAGGGCATGGAGTCTTGGTCTGGGGGACTGAGCACGAGTCAGAGAGAGCTAGGGAGCTCGTTCTCTTGACTTAGGGTTGAATTGGAAGCCTCCTGATTGGTCTGGTGACCGATCAGGGAGTTGGCACAAACTCCTGTTGTGGATCAGTCTGGTGACCGATCCAGCGAGGGTTGATCGGTCTGTTGACCAATCAGGGAGAGAACAGAAACATTGGTTGGCTTCTGTTTGGCTCCAGATCGGTCTAGTGACCGATCAGGGAGACCTCCTGATCGTTCTGGTGAACGATCAGAGAGAGGTCAGTAGCCTTGGGGATAAACTCATGATCGGTCAGGGTGACCGATCAAACATCGCGAGTTCCTCATTATGACCGATCAGGCTGGAGCCTGATCGGTCAGGGAGTGGACCGATCAGGCCACAACCTGATCGGTCTGGTGACCAATCAGTGAGGTTTGGCCTGCAAAGGCTGGGAATCCCAGCACAGTTGTGGATCGGTCCGGTGACCGATCCATGATCTGTGATCGGTCAGGGTGATCGATCACAAGGAGTTCGCGATTTCCAGTTTCTCACTGTGGACCGATCAGGCTGGAGCCTGATCGGTCAGGGCTAACCCTGATCAGTCCGGTGACCGATCAGGGTCCTCTCTGATCGATCTAGTGACCGATCAGAAGCTAAACTTTAATTCAAATACGCTGTCAGAAGTTTCTGATCGCGTCTGTTTTCTCGTCTGATACACTGATACACTGCTGATTACGTTTGATATGCTTTGCTAAGCTCCTGATAAGTGTGCAAGTGATTCAAACAATGGAGGAGAGTCAACTGGGGACTTTCCATGGAGCAGGTTTGGCTCTTTTCCCTTCTCAGGATTCAACGGGCGTCTGGCGCGACTGGCAACTGACGAAGGCGCGGCTGGCAACTGACGGAGGCTCAGCTGAAGAGGTCTTCAGTGGACTGAGTGCTCTAGGAGGTCAGTGGGTTCAGGCTGTGCTCAGTGGTGCTGATGGATTCTAGCGACGTTGATCAGGGGCTTAAGAAGGAGGTGAGATGCAGAGGAGCAAGGAGAACGAACAGAAAAACAGGCAAAGGTTGTTGCTGGGGGTTTTGGCTGTGGTTTGAGCTCTCTGTGTAAACTTCATTCTTGAGTGCTGTTGTGTATCAGAGAGGTTTCCTTCTTGTTGTCTTGTGCATTCAACTTCTATCATACTGAGGCGATTGTGGAGAGGTTTCTCCACCGAGAAGGAGGCGCTGTTTTATCCGGGTCACCGGGGCTTGATCTGCCGACGATCAAGGGATCGCCCACCTCACGGGCACGCCAAGGAGTAGGGATAAGTTATCCCCAAACCTTGTACATCACGGTGTTGGCGTTTGTTTGGTTTGCTTTTCCTTCTCTGCTTTGTTCTTTCTTCTGCATTTCTTCCGCTGCTAATTTGATCACGCAGAAAACCTAAGAGAGCAAGAAATTAGTGTCTGGCTACATTCACCCCCCCTCTATAGCCATCCAAGAACCAACAAGTGGTATCAGAGCTTGGGGCTTTATTCAAGCGGCTTAACATCCGAGAGCTTACAACAACGATGGCTTTAAGAGAAGGTTTTAGCACCAGCCGACCTCCATTCTTCGACGGCACTGATTTCCAATATTGGAGGTCAAAAATGGAGTATTATCTCAAGATGAGCATCAACACATGGTTTGCTATCAAGGAGGGATTTTCCCCTCCAAAGGATGATGAGGGAAAAGATCTAGAGTTCTCATGTTGGTCGGCTGAGCAAACTCGCAAAGGAGAAGCCGATGCGAAGGCAGTGGTTACCTTGCAATGTTGGATGACCAAGGACCAAATAATCAAAGTTGGTCCCTTCACAAGTACTAAAGACCTATGGAACAAGCTCATTGAGCTCCATGAAGGCACTCATGAAACCCGGACAGCCAAGAAGGACCTCCTTCTCAGCCAACTTCAAAACCTCTCCATGGAAGAGAATGAAAACGTAAGTGAGCTCCATGGAAGACTCAAAGGGATCCTCAATGGTCTACACTCCATCAATGAGAAGGTTAAGAACCGAGATCTTATATGGTATGTTCTCAAAGCTTTCCCTAGGAACACCTTGTGGTCATCCATGGTGGATGCTTACAAGGTTTCCAAGGACTTATCTTTTGTTAAGTTAAAGGACTTATTTTGTGAAATGGAACTACATGAGATCTCTAACCAAAGCCCGAAGGAGAAAGGATTTGCTTTTGTGGCAGGTGACCGAAAGAAGAAGAAAATGGAGGAGGAGAAGACTCACTATCATGTGGCATTCATGGCACTAGAGGACTCGAGAGAAGAAAGTGATAACGAATCAAGGAGCTCCTCAACCTCGCCTTCATCATCTTCGGATGATGAAGAGGTAATCTCTCCCGAGTTGGATAAGTGCTATAGGACAATTGCATGCTTAACTAGTTTGTTGAACAAGTCTAAAAACAAAACAAAATTATTGAAATTAGAAATTGAAGAGTTGAAAACCTCTAAGGATGAGGTAATAAATGATTTGCATGATGCCTTACATGTTAAAACCCTTAAGGATGAAAACAAGACTTTGAGGAGTGAAATTGAAAATCTCAAGAATATTCTTGAGAAATTTTCAACTAGCTCTAAAACATTAGATATGATTCTAAATTCGCAAAAAGCGGCTTACAACAAAGTTGGTTTGGGTTACCAACCTAAAGAACCTAGTGTCATATCATTAATGTCAAGAACCCATCTTAGATCATCAAATGATTCTAGGGTTCAAAAAGCTAGAAAGAAATTGACCAAGGCATGGGTGCCTAAGTCCCTCATTGGTGATGCATTAGGCCCCAAAATTTGGATACCTAAAACTTCTATCTTTAGAATTGTATAAGCATGGGTTGAGGGGGAGCATCTATCAACAAGGGTGGTTGATATTTGGTACTCCAAACATATAGTCATTCCTAGTTAGGAATGTGCTTACCATTCCCTCAAATTCACATGGATGATTTAGATTAACACATAACTTACTCTTGCCATGGATTGCTTGAGATAATTAGTTTTCTTGTTGCAATTTATGTTTTCCTGCAAGTTATATGTCTTATCTCAAGTCTAAAGAGTTTATTTTCTTGTATGTGTTATACAACATGAATGCATGCTAAGGAAAATATCAACACATAATTTGTACTGATAAGGCATCAATAGACAAGAACATGAGCTTAAGGGTTAGACTCAAGTTTTCTTTAATATTTTGGAGATGAACCTAGTTGAGTATGTCATGACTTTGATGTATGTGTTAATAATATTATTCTATGGCATGAAAATTTCGGTTAAGAACAAGATGAACACATTACTTCTCAACTTCCTCAGTGTTTTATTTGAACTGATCACTCATAAGGCTTTGATAGACAAGAACATGAGCTTAAGGTCTAGGGTTAATGCTTTCTTTGTATCAAACTAAGGTTCCATGACTTGGTTGTTTTCCCACTTAACTGATATCAAATCTAATGTCATTCATATGCCTAATATTAATTGAATCACTAAGGTATCAGTACCTAAGTGTAGATTGGATTATCAAAACTGTTTGGAATAAATATGATCATGCTTAGAACATAACTGATCATTCAAACCTAGTGTTGATATTTTAATCCATAGAAATTCTTGATTCTTAATGGGGAATAAAGGTTAGTTAAGGGACACAAATCATGTTGATCACTTTGGTTAAGGGAAATGAATATGGTTTAATGGAACTCTGTTAGGGGTTAAATCTAATGGTATTAGGGTTTGGTGTGTTTGACAGATGGAACAAATCTGTTTCTGAAACGTATCAGTTTCAGAAAACTCTCTGTGTCGAACCAGATCGGTCCACCGACCGATCAGGACTCACCCTGATCGATCACCAGACCGATCAGGGATCCCTCTGATCGGTCCGGTGACCGATCAGATCAATTCAGATCAGGAAATTCCCCGATTAGGTCAAAAATTCTTGAGTCCTATCCCCCTTCATCGAATTGTATCAGTTTAATGATCATACTCCCAACAAATCTGATACAAACCGATTACGATTGGAACATACTCACCATACTTGGAACAAATACTGATTCAATACAAACCCATGTTGGAATTTTCAAAATTGATAAGAAAGGGTTGTTTGAATCATGCCTCTTGTTCCTTGATCATGTTTCAGAAATTTTTCTGAAATATCGTATGGAGTCTACACTCCTGTTATGGAATGTCAATTGTTAATGCAGTCTGATCTTGAATGAATCAGAGTTACAGAAATTTTTCAGAAAACTGATTGTTCATAGATAAATCAGAAATTTTTCTGTATCGATCATCAGTCTGATGAAACTGCGCTAATTATTGTCGTATGATGCATATACATTGTTGCCATGATACATTTATGGTATATGCCTCTCATATGCAATTCAAAAATTCATCCTTTGACTTACTTGTCATATGAAATATATTCATATTTGACCATGATATTATTCTGTATATATTTTCATGTGCAACTCAAAAAATACCTTTGATTATTTTAGGTTTGGGGAGAGACCCTCGGTTAAGGGGGAGTTATATTTAAACTTAATAACCATACCCTTTTCGATGTTTGACAAAAAGGGAGAGAATGGTTGATTAAGTTTAGGGTTGTGATATTGTAGGGGGAGGATCTTGATTCCCTTACGATAATTGAATGGACTTCAATTGATGATCTAATACCTAAACTTAAATCGAGATTGTGAAACAACAAAAAAGGGGAGATTGATGATGCAGTCTAGCCCGTTTGTTGTGTTGGTGTTGACAACGATTTAAGTTTGGTTGAATGAATTCGGATTAAGTCTAGGTGGATCGGGAGATCGCACGCTGGCATGGGAAAAGACCTAGTGGGACTAGGTGAAGTGGAAAAGACCTAGTGGGACTAGACACACCTGTGGGACTAGGTGAAGTGGAAAAGACCTAGTGGGACTAGGCACACCTAGTGAAGCTAGGTTGAAATCCCGGTGAGTGAAGCCGGGTCCTGGTGAGTGAAGCCAGGTGATTGAAATCTTAGTGAGTGAAGCTAGGTTGAAATCCCGGTGAGTGAAGCCGGGTCCTGGTGAGTGAAGCCAGATGATTGAAATCCTAGTGAGTGAAGCTAGGTTGAAATCCCGGTGAGTGAAGCCAGGTCCTGGTGAGTGAAGTCAGGTGAATGAAATCCTGGTGAGTGAAGCCAGGTCCTAGTGAGTGAAGCTACGTTGAATGAAGTCCCGGTGAGTGAAGCTGGGCACGGAGTCTTGGTCTAGGGGACTGAGCACGAGTCAGAGAGGGCTAGGGAGCTCGTTCTCTTGATATAGGGTTGAATTGGAAGCCTCCTGATCGGTCTGGTGACCGATCAGGGAGTTGGCACAAACTCCTGTCGTGGATCGGTCTGGTGACCGATCCAGCGAGGGCTGATCGGTCTGTTGACCCATCAGGGAGAGAACAAAAATGTTGGTTGGTTTCTGTTTGGCTCCTGATCGGTCTGGTGACCGATCAGGGAGACCTCCTGATCGTTCTGGTGACCGATCAGAGAGAGATCAATAGCATTGGGGAGAAACTCATGATCGGTCAGGGTGACCGATCAAACATCGCGAATTCCTCATTTTGACTGATCAGGCTGGAGCCTGATCGGTCAGGGAGTGCCCTGATCGGTCCCTAGACCGATCAGGCCACAACCTGATCGGTCTGGTGACCAATCAGTGAGGTTTGGCCTGCGAAGGCTGGGAATCCCAGCACAGTTGTGGATCGGTCCGGTGACCGATCCATGATCTGTGATCGGTCAGGGTGATCGATCACACGGAGTTCGCGATTTTCAGTTTCTCACTGTGGACCGATTAGGCTGGAGCCTGATCGGTCAGGGCTAACCCTGATCGGTCTGGTGACCGATCAAGGTCCTCTCTGATCGGTCTGGTGACCGATCAGAAGCTGAACTTTAATTCAAATACGCTGTCAGAAGTTTCTGATCGCGTCTGTTTTCTCGTCTGATACACTGATACACTGCTGATTACGTTTGATATGCTTTGCTAAGCTCCTGATAAGTGTGCAGGTGATTCAAACAATGGAGGAGAGTCAACTGGGGACTTTCCATGGAGCAGGTTTGGCTCTTTTCTCTTCTCAGGATTCAACGGGCGTCTGGCGCGACTGGCAACTGACGAAGGCGCGACTGGCAACTGACGGAGGCTCAGCTGAAGAGATCTTCAGTGGACTGAGTGCTCAGGAAGGTCAGTGGGTTCAGGCTGTGCTCAGTGGTGCTGATGGAACCTGGCGACGTTGATCAAGGGCTTAAGAAGGAGGTGAGATGCAGAGGAGCAAGGAGAACGAACAGAAAAATAGGCAAAGGTTGTTGCTGGGGGTTTTGGCTGTGGTTTGAGCTCTCTGTGTAAACTTCATTCTTGAGTGTTGCTGTGTATCTGAGAGGTTTCCTTCTTGTTGTCTCGTGCATTCAACTTCTATCATACTGAGGCGATTGTGGAGAGATTTCTCCACCGAGAAGGAGGCACTAGTTTATCCGAGTGACCGGGGCTTGATCTGCCGACGATCAAGGAATCGCCCACCTCACAAGCATGGCAAGGAGTAGGGGCAAGTTATCCCCGAACCTTGTACATCGCGGTGTTGGCGTTTGTTTGGTTTGCTTTTCCTTCTCTGCTTTGTTCTTTCTTCTGCATTTCTTCCGCTGCTAATCTGATCACGCATAAAACCTAAGAGAGCAAGAAATTAGTGTCTGGCTACATTCACCCCCCTCCCCCCTCTATAGCCATCCAAGAACCAACACGAATGAGAAGGAAAAGGATTGATCGAGTGGAAAAAAGTTGGTCGGAGAAGATGACCGGAAGATTGTCGCTGCTGGAAGTCGCCGGAACCCTAGCAGAGTGTACAGGGGCAGCAGGACGGTGTCGGAGTAAAAAACGATAGTAAAAAAAACGGCGAGGGGAGAGGCCTATTTATAGGGCCAAGAAGACCAGGACAACCGTCCGATAATGATTCGGGAAAAAGGCGGGATTAATTCTGGACCGTCCGATCAAACTTAGGTAATTCTCGAGGCTTGGCATTTGCACGTGTGTGTCGCCCATTCGCTGGGTCAGGCGGGAGACGTTTCATCAGCCGAGAAACCAATAACCAGCAGACACGTGGCTCGACAGTTAATACGGTAATTAATACGAGAGATTCGAATCGACTCGATGAGAGTCGGGGGCAAGACAGACAAGACGAGCAGATGGGACCCAGTTGACGTCCTATTAGGTGATCGGGCGGTAGGCGACGCAGATTGGTCGGGTCGGCGACCCACTCGGAGGTGCCAGGCTCGTTCTAAACTGATAGCCCAGTTAGTCGGACTCAACGCCTCCTTCGACTAGACTTGAGGGGGATGCTTATGATCTTGGCCTAGCTGACGGGTCGTTCAGCCGGCCAGCCTGGCACCACCTAAGGCTAAGTCAGGCCCACCATGCACGGGTGGGTTGGTCCAGCTGGCAGGGTAAGGAGCCCAAGGTTCACTCGGCCCTGGGCGTCCGACCGAGCTGTTTGTCAGGTGTACTCCGACCCGAGTCCCAGAGCAAGATGTCGAGTGGCCGACCCCATCTGATCCCATGGCGCTTGCTACAGCAGTTCTTAGCGCGAGGCCTTTACGTCCAAGCCTAGGGCTTACTAGTCACACCCCGAGGAATTCCCGTTGGCGTTCTCTCGGCGCCTTAATCATCTGGCTCAGGACTAGACGAACTGACCACACCCGAGCGCTCCCTGACCCGGGGAGCGCCTTGCCTCACCCGGAGATATTACTTGCGTGACCCGATGTCACTCGGGTCGGCTGGTTGGCGATCTATCTCAAATTCGGTCTTTTTCCTTACGACATCCGCTCCCTGACATTGTACTAGCGGTCGTGGTATGGGGGTCGGCGCAAGTCTTACCTAGTTAAAGTGCACGTCGCAGATATCCTGCTGACTTCGTGCTTCCATCATACCCTGACACCCCGCACCACACCATCTCTCGTTGTCTCAGACGGAGCGGCGCCGATCGACGCCATCCTGTGAGCTGACAAGGCTGATACGCCTGTCTCATCCGAGTACAGAAGGACTGTCGACGCAGATAGGGGTTGTCAGCTCCCTCGGCTATATAAGCCCCTCCACACTTCATTCCGCAGGTACGCGCGAGAGTCTTTTTGTTCTACTGTTCCCTTGTCTTTGTTTCCTTGCTCTTCTATCGGAGACTGACTTGACCATCGGAGGGCCTTGCGGGGATTTTTCCCGGCGGGTTTGCTAACGGTTATTTTCTTACAAATCGGAGCCAGCATCAGCCGTGCTCGATCCCTTCGTTCTTGGGAGTCCACTTCACTCTGCGACAGGATCAATGGAAGACAGAATAGAAGAAAATAACGGAAGAGATGAAAATTGCATATAATTAAGTTATACTTGATAAATTTTGGAGGATAAATTAGTAGAAATTAGAGGTGCAAAATGCATATTTGACGAATGAATTAAGTATATCAATGATGTAGATGACTAAATAAGATATGAATAATGATTGGGAAAGTGAAAATGGGAGAGTGAAAATCATAGTGAATGACGTGACACCTTATATGTACGATTTTCGACGGGTTCACCATGCCTCCCAGGGTATAATTTGATTCGGCACGGCGGCCGAAGTCCGTCGATGGTGTCCAAGCGATAATCAGATGTGTGCATGTAAAGTGTCACGTCATACCACATCATTTATTATGGTTTTCATTCTCTCATTTTCACTTTCCCTATCATTTGCTAATAAGATATATAATTTTTCAAAAAATAAAGAAAGTCATTCGGATGATTGATTGTTTTTTTGTTTAATTTATTTTTCTAATAAAGAAAAAGAAATGTGAGTATAAATTCTTTTATAAACGAGTAAAAATTAAAAGGTCATCTTATCTTATTTTTAAAAAGTAATTTTATTTTCTTTTATAATATCATCATACTTAAATTAAATTAAAAAACAATATAATTAAATATTATATTAAGATTATATACTATTATTTTCAAATAAATAAAATTTTATTTAATTATTTAAATTGAATAAAAAAATTTAAATTATATTTCATTCTATGACCTTAATCTTAATCACATGATTACTGTATTATTATATAATCAAGATTATATATATATATATATATATATATATATATATATATATATATATAAAATAACGTCAATATCCAAAACAGGGAAATATGAGAGAGATTTTTTTTTAAGCTGCGTTTGATAAGGGATAATATAATCGAGTCTATAATGTAATGTAATGTAATTAATATTACATTACTATATTTAGTAACGAGTTATATATAATCTTTGATAACTATTATGGCTGTATTTGGTGAGGGTTAATCCATCCAGTAATGTAATTAAAGATTGGCGGCTGACGATCGACAACGACGATCGACGACCACGGTTGGCGACCGACGACCGCAGCCGGTCGGCCCGGCGACCGACGACCGCCGCCGGCCGGCCGGCGACCGACGATCGCCGCCGACCGGCCGGCGACCGGCGACCGACGACCGCTGTTGGTCGGCCGGCGAGGCCATAGCCGCGGAGGATTCTACCGATAGATTTCGGGAATAGAGGATAGGGAATGCAATGAGATTACAATTCTTGAACCATTTTTATAATTAAAATTCTATTACATTACAGTTTTAAAATTATTCCAAACAAAGAAATCCAACTTGTAATGTAATCTTGATTACATTACAGGATGGATTATCCCTCACCAAACGCAGCCAAATGTCTTCGAGTCCATGTTTTCAAAAGTTCCTAAAGTGGTGTGACTTCGAGTCCATGCGGGGCTATATATACCGCCTTTCACGTTTCTCTTCCGATCCATTGAAGATGGCGGAGGGATCCAAGATCGTTCGATGCGGTAAGGAGTTGATCGCTCACCTTCAGCGTCTTCGTCAGTCCGCTCTATGATTAACGTAGGAGGTAAATCATGATGATTAAGAAGACAAAAAATTGAGAGTGAGACTTTTTACGTAGAATAGAAAAATTTACTTTCCATCAATCTCGTGATTCAAACTCAAGAAATCGAAGATCGATCAACTTCTTACCCTCTAAGTTTAAATCGAAGATCGAACGAGTTCGAATAGTTGGTGGCTAGCCAGGAATCGAGGCGCTTCCCGAGGCCTGCATCGCCAACGCCATCTCCCTCACGTCGCCCCGCGATGGCTGCCGCAATTCCGTTGTCTCCGCCGTCTTCCACTCGGCTGTTGCTTCTGACACCGTCTGGGACCGCTTCCTCCCTTCCGATCTGAAGTCCATCCTCGCCCGCGCCGATCAGCCGGTCGACTTCTCGTCCAAGAGGGAGCCTTTTTTCCGGCTCTGCGACAGACCGATCTTCCTCGATGGCGGCAAAATGGCTCGTTTCAAGTCATTTTGATAACTCAAGAGAAATGGGGGAGCTTTTAGCGAAGCACCAGTTCTTTTTATTTGATGCTTGTTTTATCGGATTGTGTCGCAGACTTTCTCATTGGATAGATCGAGCGGAGCGACGTGCTATATGCTTTCTGCTAGAGAGCTAGTCATTACGTGGGCAGATACGAACCTCTTTTGGAGATGGGTTCCGGGTCCAGACTCCAGGCATGTACTAATTAACAAATGTTCCTCCTCTTCTTTTTTGTTTGGCACTGAATGCTGTTTAATTTGAAGTATAATTTTGTAAGGGAAGTTTTAACTTTCTGTACAGCCACTGTTCTCTTGAGATGAGCAATTCTTTGGATCATGCTTGTTCTCTGTTTGGTCTTTCTGTTGAGATTACCAATATTTTGGATCATGATATTTCTTCTTGCCATGGTCAATACCTTTGTCTAGTGCCAGAGTGTCAACAAGTCTCACAAAGCATGAAGCATAAAGAGATGATTCATAATGTCAAAGTTGATTGACTAACCACTCTTAATCTTTTAGGGAGAAAAAGCAATCGTTGTATTTATACTCCCCTTCATGTCTATGTGGATGCACTTCATTTGAAACACACAAATCAATTAGCAATATTTTGAATCATGCTTGTTCTCCATGTCATGGCTAATCTATCTGTCTAGTGGCAGAGTGGCCACGAGTTTCATAAAGCAAGAAGTATGTATAATGTTAAAGTTGATCGATTAATCTCTTATCTAAAAGCTTAAATTTTTAGGTAAAAGACCAATCTTTGTATTTGTATCCTTTATATTCTCCCCTTTAATGTTTAGGCGGATCTACTTTGTTTCGCAAGCCCAAATTAAAATACATGAATTAATGATATAGCATTAAAATTTAAAACCAACACCTTCACTCAGATGGCGGCATTGCTAAAGTTGATTACCATCTACTTATTCTAAAAGCTGGAGCTATTCATGAAAGGATCAATTTTTTTATTTATATCCTCAAGATACAATACTCCGTATATCATTATTTCTTTTCTAGTCAATATGATGCCCATATAGTTGCATAGTGACACAATTTTTATTGAGTTCTGTTTTAACCTATCAGATATTTTATATGTTTGATTTCATATTTGAAATTTGAATAAACTTTGTTACTGAACAATTAACCGAGCAAAACTGTCTCCAACAGGTTCTCAGAGGTTGCTGTGCTCTTAGCTGTATGTTAGTTGGAGATTCATGGGCACTTTAAAAGAAAAATGATTTCTTCAAAAACAAAATATGCTGCACATCTCATCTTCAAACTATCTTATCGTGCTAACGGTCTAGACTATCCACCTCAAGAGGCATCAGTAAAACTAGGAACACAATCGTCCACTAACTTGGTCAGCTTGCAGCCCAAAAAGAATCAAGACACAGATGGGGAAGCCACTGAGCATGTTGTTTCGCAGTCAAGGGGCGATGGATGGATGAAAATCGAGCTGGATGAGCTCTACAACAATGGGGAAGAGGGCGAGGATGATGAAGTCGATATTAGTTTGCTGGAAGTGAAAGGAGGGCACTGGAAGCATGGTCTCATCATTGAGGGAATCGATATCAGGCCTAATAACTAAACCAAATTGCAAGGTCTCCTGCTAGCTTTGTTCTTCCGACAGTAATCCTTATACAACTTGTGTCCCCAGCTCATGTAGTCATGTGTTGCAGAAAATTTGACGGACAAGAGTTTTGGGGAATGCAGATGTGTGAGAAATCATTGTTCTTTAGGATTTCGATCAAGATTTTAAAACGTGTTTATGACAAAAAAAACTTCCAATTCCTGGGAGAATGTGCTCCATTCTGTATCTCATTTTGGATACTGCTTCCTCGCTATTGTTTATACCTGCTATAAAAAATATTTAGAAAATAGTATCGGCTTTTTATCAAACGGCACATATGAAAATAAAAAATTATCAAAATGCATACTAAAGTTTTCTTTTTATCAAAGGGCGTATCAAATTTAATGATCTTTCTTTTATACCCCTTCCGTCAAGAATTCTCTTTCTTTTTCTCAGTTAAATTTTTGAAATATCTGAACCCGCTTTTTCAGACTTTTCAATTTAAAATAATATATTATGGGAATCGACTAAAAAATATAAGGTAAACAAAGAAACTAAAAAATATATTTATTTAATATAAATAAATATATTAAATATTTTAGTTAAAAGAAACATCTCTTCTAGCATTATTTCAGAAATATCAAGCGATGTTTTTTTATATTTGATTAATATAAATTAATATATTAAATAATATATTAATAAATATATTAATATATAAAAAAATCTATCACAACACATAATTTCAAGCCCACGCTGAGTCTGAAATCTTTGATTTCAAGCCCACGTTGGACTTGAAATCAGATGACTTCATGCCTAACGAGGACTCAAATTTTTTTCTATTTTAAAAATATTTTTTATAATATTTAATTATGATTTATTAAATTAATTATTTATAGGGCAATCTTTTATATAATTCTATAAGTTGTGACAAAATCCTCTCATTTTATTGAAATACTCCGGTATAATCAAAACATTGTTGCATTTGTTTAAACTTGAAATAAGAAGGTTCCATCTGGATACTACCTAAATACACAATGCATAGAAAAATTGAGTTCCTTACAGACCATTAACTCATATTTTCAGAATTTGTTGCAATAAGACTTTTGTAGGTCCATCAGTGGGTTTTGGTGGAAACCCACTGATGAACTTAGGATATTTGAATTTCTCAATACTCGATATCACTTATTAGAGTTGAGCTAGGAGATAGTATTTGTGGTGTCTAAACTTAGTCCTAATGAATATCAATTATATTTTCATACCGTATCAGTTGACACAGAACAATGTAATAATAATGCAGAATCAATGTTTATTTTAATAAATCATCCTTATCTCTTTAATTTTGCTTATAAATATATTTTATTATCTATTTTAATTATTATTTACATTTATAAATTTAATTTATATTTGAATTATATTCATTTATTATATTTTTATTCTATATATATAAATTGTATATATTTATTAATATTATATATTTCTTTCTTTCTTCGAACTTCCTTATAAATAAAATTTATAAATATAAAAAATAATTAAGATAGATAATAAAATATATTGATGAGCAAAATTAAAGATATAAGGATGATTTACTAAAACAAAATATGATTCTACATTATTGCTGCATCGTTCTGTGCCAACTGATACGGTATGAGAACATAATTGATATTCATTAGGACTAAATTTAGACATCATAAATACTATCTCCTAGCTCAATTCTAACTAGTAATATCAAGTATTGAGAAATCCAAATATCTTAGGTCCATCAGTTGGTTTCCATCGAAACCCACTAATGGACCTACAAAAGTCCTATTACAACAAATTCTGAAAATATGAGTTGATGGTTTACAAGGAACTCAATTTTGTTATGTATTATGTATTTAGGTAGTATCCAGATGGAACCTTCTTATTTCAAATTTAAACAAATGTAAGTATATTTTGATCATACCGGAATATTTTAATAAAATGAAAGGATTTTACTAAAACTTGTAGAATTATATAAAAGATTACCCTATAAATAATTAATTTAATAAATCATGATTAAATATTATAAAAAATATATTTAAAATGAAAAAAAAATTTAAGTCCACGTTGAGCCTGAAGTCATCTGATTTCAAACCCACGCTGGGCATGAAATTAAATAATTTCAAGCTCAGCTTGGACCTGAAATCAAAAGATTTCAGGCTCAATGTGACCCTGAAATTCTAAAATCAGATGATTTCAGTGCCCCACCAATATCTACAACTTTAGAGCTCTCTTGCAAATTTCCAACTTCAATTATTGAGATTTTTTTGCCTGGTCAGAGTTACCAGAATATGAAGTATTATTTCTGAGTCTGCTTTCGTAATCATTTTCTGAATTGTCATGATAGGGATTGTTCTGGTCTCTGCTATTAAGATCAGGAATTTGCTCTATATGTGATTTTCTCATTCTTAAACCATCGGATTCAGAATAACTACTAATCATTACTTTAGAGCTGTCTTTGATCTCAGAGTCAAAAATTTTCTCAACTGAAGAGAACTGACTATCAATATTTTCAATCGATTCAAACCTCTTTGCACTCTTTTCATGTGGCTTATCATCAAGATTAATTGGATAACAGCAAAAAGATATGAGTAGGATCAGGACAATGTCAGTCCAAGTCATTCAGAAAATGAAAAATTAAAAGAGAACCTGATAAAAGTTTGAACGACGGAGAGAAAATCTAAAAAAATGTAAGTCTGAAATAGCAACAAGGGGTTTCGTCAATCTAACTAATATTAGACATAACAAGATAAAAATCATATTGGAGTTTGAAATTTGAACTGACCTGTGAATCAATACTGAGGAAATCCCAAACATCAATAGACTCTGATTTGCTTGGAATTTGAATTAACTTCTTAGAGAAGAAAAAGGTGCAATTAAATAAGGAATTACATTATCATTTGATGTCAGTATCTAAAGTTGGGTCTAAAATCTTGAGCCGTGATAGATTTTTTTTATATTAATTTAAATATTTAATATATTTATTTATATTAAATAAATATAAATTTTTTTAGTTTTTTTTTTGTTTACTTACGTTTTTTTTAGCTGATTCCCACGTTATATTATTTTAAATTGAAAAGTTAAAAAAAACGGATTCAGATTTCTCTGAATTCTAACTGAGAATGAGAAAGAGAATTCTTGACGAAAAGGGTATAAGAGGAAGATCACTAAATTTAATGTACCCTTTGGTAAAAAGAAAATTTTAGTATGTCTTTTAGTAATTTCTAATTTTTACATGCGCCGTTGGATAAAAAGCCAAAATAGTATTGAAAAAGTTCTGAAGCATTTTCATTCCTGTTACACTTTCAAAAGTAAAGAGATATTTTCTGTACTGCTGAGCATCAATAGATTAACGGTGGCTTTGAAGAGTGATTTTGCTCGAATATTTGATGTATTGAAATCATCAATATGGAAAATGTTGTGGAAATAATAGTTTATTTATTTTCTATGAAACAATTTGTGTAAATGATTTTTTTAAAAAAATGATTAGGTTTTGTTGTAGACTGTCACGCTCGGTCTGACCCAGTTTCGAGTTCGGTCGGGCCCAATTGAACACCATTATATATTTTTATATCAGCATATAACGTAACGGTTTTCACCCGACTACGAACGATTAAAACGCACGATTCTAATTCCTCATCGTAGCGTCGCTCGGAACTTGTAACGTCTGCTACATCGCCAGGGAGCAGGAGTGGGCCGCTTTCTTCGGTGCACGATAGCGAATCGCACCAAGCATTAAAAGGCAACCATCGAGCTGGAAGTCCACTTCCCGCCTCTCTCTCTCTCCTCCTCCTTCTCCTCTCTCTCTCTATCCTTCCCCATCACCCGCGGTCCTCCGCTGAACAATTTCCACGGCGGTGATCGAAGCCTCGGGTTTGGCATCCTTCGGTCCCGGATTATTGTCTCTTCTGGTTCTATTTCCAGCCTCAATTTCTTCTATCGTTTTGTAAGTTTTAGCCCGTTCCGCATTCTTAAAGTTTGGATTTTTGACTTGTAATTTTAACTTGTCTGGGGGTTGTTCTGCTGGTTCGTTGGCCAATCGAGTTTTAGATGGTTTGAGATGAAATTGTTGCCAATTTTGGTTTTAAAAAAAAATCTGGCTTTTTGCACAGAAATCGTGGTTTCTGATTTTGCTTCGTCTAGGGTTTCAGGATCGGAGGAAGATGTTTGTTTGGGGCGAAATCGCCTATTTCTTTTGGAATATTGGGATAATTGTTACGCCGCTTGATCGATTGAGTTAGAAAACTCGTCGTTGGGAGAATACGGATGGAGTTGGACCGCAACTGTTCCACGGAAGAGAATATTTCTTATTCGAGGAAGCAGGAGGGGGAGACGACCATGCTGCTGGTGCCGGCTATGAATGTAGGCATCTCGGCCAATGGGGAGCAGGGATCGAGGAGAAAAGTTCAGTGGAATGATCGCAGCGGCAACAACCTTGTAGAGGTGCTCGAATTCGAGCCGAGGTCAGTTGTTGATATTTTGATTCACAAAAATTGTCGATCAAATTCTGTGGCATCAGATGCTGCTGCTTGTTCTGTTATCATCAATTACGTTAAGGTTAAATGATTAGCTGTTATTTTTGTGAAGAGAAATTTAGTTGAATTTGTTCTTCATTTCAGTATTGGGCAATTCAATTTAGTTATTCATCATGAGCTGGTGTTAATTTCATCTCATTATCATGTTTGTTTATTTAATCACTCGAGTGAGTATCAAAGAAAACTCTCTTTGTGCTTTTGCCGAATCATTTGCTTGGGTTATTTGGCACTAGTAATAGATTCAGATTGCACTGTATGATAACAAGTGAAATCATCTATAAGTTTTGCCCCTTATACTAGAATAGCAAATTTAGACAAATTACAGGTTAAAGTCGGCACCCTAATTGCACCAATGATTGTGAAAGATCTCGCTATCTACATAGGATATTGTCACCTAACTACAAATAGCAACATGTTTTCAATGGGAGTGTATCAATTGGAGGTTGAAAACTATTTTGAAACCTCTCGAGTCTTGTCACTATTTCCATGTACAGTTGAATCAAGCTTAGTTGATGAGTATTATATCTTAAGATACTAATTTTGTTCACTGATTTGATATCTCTAATGTCCATTTTAGGTAGGATTCTAGACTTCTTGTTTAGGTAAACTGCATTACACTAGGGTCAGACAATTGATTTTTGTAGAAGCCTTTAATTTTGAAACACGGCTATAAGCGAAACTTTCTTTTCAGGTGCTGCTTCTAACATCTACTAATCCTCTCCTTTAGTTTCTTTCTTTAGTACTACTTTTGACATCGATACTCTCTTGATTTTTTTTTTCATATTTCCAAGTGCCAATTAGTGCTATCCTTCATGTTTCTATTATATGATTGCGTTTTGGAGAATAGTGTATTTTCACAAACTGTATTTGTATGGCTATTCCTATTCGAAATAAATGCATATTTCTGGAAGCGATGAGGACCCCATCTGTCCATCATAAAAACGACTTGATTTTCTCTTATTGGATAAACTTGGGTAGCAAATATAAGCTATTTCAAACATTCAATAAACTGAGCCTCATCGAGGATTGAGACGACTATCATATCTGATAATTGGTGGATATAAATATAAGTTGGGATGAATACCCAACAAAATTAGTTACATAGTTATATTTGTGGTTCTAATCATATTATGCTCAATGAAATATATCTTTTTTCTAATTCTCATCCTTTTGTTTACAGTGATCCGAGCGACGCGGAGGATAAGTATGTTAGATCTTATTTCTCTAAAATTATGTAGACATATTTCCTATGCATATCATGGTAACGGATGGCAACTCTTTTTACAGCTCCATTGTCAGTTCCTTGAGTTGGGAACAGATGCTTATTCATTGCATTCATTTCTTATGTTGCCCGCATAATCGAAGGTAATAGTCCGAAATTAACAACAGAATTCCATTTCAAATTGTTTATTTTACCCCTAGTTTCTAGTTGAAGGTTTGACATGAAAAAGAGAATGTTTGTCACAACAACAACATATCAAATACCAAATAGATTTGTGTGTGAAGCAATTGTATGCTTGAAGCTTGAGATTGTTCATAGAATCTGCTAAGTTTGTGTATTTACTTCATGAAATACCGGTAGATTTTGGATCTTTTGGTTAATGTTATGATGATTCTGTAAAACAAATATTCTCGTTGAGACAGAAAATCATTGTTTTCTGTGTAATTTTTTGCTTCTACTTTTTGTTATCTTATTTGCATTTCTAATTTAACTGGTGGACTTTCTGGATTTTTTTTTAAGAAAAGCTGGAGATTTAAATTTGTATAACATTATTAATATTGGTAGAAAAATTATTTCATCTTTGCTTAATTTTGAAATTCTCTTCTTTTTAAGAGGAAAAATTTAAATAAGAAAGTACTATACATATTTATATATATTATTTTAATATAATTGTTTCGGAAGGAATCGACGTCGACGATCAGTCATTTGGATTTAGCCCACGCGGATGTTGACGCTAGAGGAAGAGTTCACACCCTGCGAGATTAACACGAGCGTTAGGGGAATACGTCGGAGGTTGTTTGGCGGAGCCTATGCCGACGCTCAAGTCAGTGCCTCGATCCAGAAGATGAAGAGAAGACAGAAAAGAAAGGTATGCGTGAAGTAGAGAGAGCGTAACCCCCTTTACTGGAGGGGTTAGAGTATCTTTTATAACTGAGGCGGCGGTCATACACGTGTTTCCACGATCTTCGCCACGTTCCACCATCTTCGGTTACTGGATAGCCCTCGTAACAACCGGTAACAACCGTCGCAGTCATTAAATCTAGGCCGTTGTAAGGATGAAGGCATTAATGATCGTGGATTACGGGTCATGATCATTCCGTAGTTATTGGTAATCGTTATTCATGGATCCGTAGATAGGGGGGTCATTACTTGAGGCCGAGTGCTTCTTGGGCTTCGCTACACCGGGGTGATCTCAGGGTCTTCTGGCCCGGGGGGGGGGGGTCCCGAGCGTTTTGCCTTCTCGAGGTGGTCTTGGGGACCTGACTTCCCGAGGTGATCTCGGGAATGTGTCCTTTGGAGCGATCTTTAGGGATATGTCTAACTCGGTAGATTTTGTCACACAACTTCTTCAGTCCACGTGTCAGCCACGGGGTACTCAACCCCATCACAAGTCCCTCCCTTCAAGTCTGATCGAAGGAAGTGTATTTGACTGATTAGACTAGTGTTGTGATGAGGAAGCTGTATCTAGGTGACCCCTATATCTTTCACTACTTCATGGGCGGCCTTCCGGGTCTGAGGAATTAAACCAGGCACCCCTGGACCCCGAACAGTTCTTTGAATGCGCCCCGTATTTCACGGATTTCGAGGCGACGCCCTGACGGTTGCGCAAGGCCCTCTAAAGGCGCTCGGGGTCTCTTAATGGCGACAAGGTCGTCTGTCGAATGTGGCCTTACCACGTGCCCCATCCTCCTTTGTGCTGCGATCTCCCACTGATCCGCGCCGTGGGCTATACGGAGCGACGTCAGTAAAGGATGGTGTCTCATCGAGATGTCTAATCAGCGTTGCTGACGTGTTGCCCTCTCATTATTCATAGGTGGGTGGCTTCTCTCTATAAAAGCGGGTGCAACCACCCCCTTCTACCTCCTTGCCCTATCTGTTTTCAAACGCCTTCGTTCCCCTGCTGTTCATCTTGCTGCCGCACCCCTTATCCGAATGTAAGTCTCCTTCTGTTTTTCCGTTTCCTCAACCCACATGGGTCCAGTAGAGAAGAAAAAGACTCGAGGCAACGACGAAGGTTCCTCGGAAGAGCCAGTCTATCATCCGGAGTGATATGATACCATCTCCTCTAGGGTTAGGTTAGAATCCCTCTAGGCCGCCTGCCGGAGATATGATATCCCAGAGGGTTGGAAGATGAGAGTTCCGGCCTTAGGCCAATCGCCCGTAGAGACTCCTGCAGATTTTTTCACTTTCTTCTTAGGGCAGGTAGAGTTAGGGATTCGTTTTCCTATTCCCCCCTTTTTCATGAATGTCGTCAAATACTTCAGTATCCCTCTCCACCAAATGGCTCCAAACGTCTTTGCCCAGATGGGCGGGACATTTGTCCTTTTCAAACTTTTCGACATCCCTCTGACCCCTGGATTTTTTTTCATGTTTTCTTTGTTCCGGTTGGCTCACGAGTGGCATTTGGCTTCACTGCCCGCGCCGGTCATAGGTTCTGGGGGGGGGGGCTTCCTTCCTCTCACAAGGGATGGAATGAACGTTTCTTCTATATCCAACTCCCTGAGCGTCCCTTCAGTCATATCCACTGGACAGAGAGTCTGCCGCCCATCCCGGACCTCGGCGACTTCCAGCAGGACGCGGGATATCAGAGGGCTAGGGGTATCTTGGCAGGGATGGAGTTTCACGGCCTCCAGTTGGTGCAATACGAGGAGCTCCTTTATCGGCCGAGCTTAGCCTGAAAGTCATGAGCCTTAGCTCCAGTCTTCATAAGATACCCTTTGTCTTGTAAGTTTCCTTGTTAATTCTAACTGATACCCTTTTGTCTCTATTCTGCAGACGACATTATGATTTCCCGAGCTATCAACTGGCTCCTGAAGTGGGAACATGCCAACGAGTAGGCGCTGGTTCCCGCTTCCGTTTCTTCCGCTCCCATGGGCATCTCGATCGAGGACTGAGAGGAAGTAGCTGAACCCTCAGAAGACCAAGAAACTCCGGAGGCTCCCCAAGATCTCGGAGCAGCAGAACTGCCTACCGACTTCGAAGGGGATTCCCCTTCGTCTCCTGTCAAGGGAACAGAGGGAGACGTTGCGCCCACTCCCCCTGCTGGGCAACCAGGGACCCGGGTTACCGAGAAGAAACGGCGGAAGCGACTGACCCATAAGTCGCACCCCCTGAAGAGGTTGAGGAAGGGTTTAGCCTCAGAGCCACCGCTCGCCATTGATGAAGAGGACACGGTGCCTTTGTCCCAGAGGGTTCGGAGAGAACCCTCTTCTCCCTCTGCGGCAGTCACCGTTCCCATCGCCCGCGACCCAGCCGCTCCGACCGATCCCTCCCCCGCTCAGCGAGGCAAGGAGGTGTCGCTTGATGTGCTTAGCTCTCGTTGGAAGGCCCCTGTGGCGAAGAAAAAGGCGATAAAGGGCCCCCAATCCATCCAAATAAAGGGAACCTCCTCTGACGGTCCGCAGATAGCATCTAGCTCGGAGGAGGACGCCCCTGACCCTAGAGATGTTCTTGGTCAATCAGGACGACCTACTGAGGAACTTCTCCCTCCTCCTGCTCGGCTAAGGAGGTCAGCTGGATCAGCTTGATGTCTGGGTATGCTATACCAGTCCTTACTGATGGTAATTGTGTTTGAGCTTTTCCTCTTTGTTTCGTTGTTTTGCTTTAATTGTCCTTTTTCCGCATCGCAGGTTGCCTCCAATTGTGCGTCTATGGGTCGCCTGTTGTGCTCCGGAGGGGTCACTAAAGACCTTCTCCAGCGAGTAGCAGAAGCAAAGGCGGAGGCTGGCCGTGCCCACGAGGTAGGCCTTCTGCAGTTAGAAGTCAACAGGGTTCTAAGGGAAAAGGTCGGGCATTGTCTCGATGCCCTGCTGGCTTCTGAAGAGATTGTGCACGGCTACCGTATACGAGAGCGTGCCGCGTCCGAGAAGAATAGAGTTCTCTCTAAGGAATTGCAGAGACTGACCCAGGAACGGGACCAACTCCAGGCACAGGCAACGTAGTCATCTGCTAGCGTTCAACTCCTGGAGTCTTCAAAAAAGCTCTAGAGGATCGGAATGAGGAATAGGAGTGCCTGTTGGCTCTAAAAGAATATGACCTAGAGCTATCGGTCGCTTATGCCTCCGACCTCCAGGATAAAGTTACTCGGGCCCAGGACCAGGCTTCCGCTACCGCCCAGAAGCTCCAAGAAACACTGGGGGCTCATGATCGCCTGTCCCAAGAGGTGGCAGAGTTGAAAACCGCCAAGAAGGAGGTTGAGGCTGAGCTACAGAAGTAGAGTATTGACCATGTAGCCTAACTGTCCAAGGCCGAGGCGGAGTTCAAAGCTACATTTCTACAGTCTGATGAGTACGACGACATTTTGGCTGGGTAGGTATTGAAGCGCCTAAAATAGGGCTTCAAATTTGCCATCAGCCAGATGAAGAAGGACCAACTACTGAAATCGGACACAGATTTGAGCGCCCTGAGTGTCAGCCGGGTTTGGAACGAGCTCACGCCTGAAGAACAGGAACTATAAAGCTCATCCCCAACCTGGGCCTTGCCTCCTTTTTTGCTCCTCGTTTGCTGTGCTTTCTTCATTTTTCTAGTTTTTCCTTTTTCCTAGTAGACTAGATATGTAGTCAGTTTAAATGTGAATGAAAGCATCTCTTGGCTTCCTGCATCTTAAGTAACTCCCGACCCTGTTTGCTATTCTTAAAAATGTTTGTCAATGGCCCAAGGAGCTAGAAGGTTAACGGACCAGCGCTCAGTTCCAAGTGAGAAACAAAGGTTCCTCCCTGACCTAAGGAGCGAGGTGGCAAACAAACACTCCCGAAGAACAAGTGTTCTCGCCCGGCTAGAGGGGCAAGATGACCGACAAACATCCCAAGGACCAAGCCTACTCACCGCGAAGGTAGTAGGGTTTTACAGCTCTTGGTCGGGCATGTGCAGCACCGAGGCCAAGCCTACTCACCGCGGAGGTAGTAGGGTTTTACAGCTCCTGGTCGAGCATGTGCAGCACCGAGGCCAAGCCTACACACCACGGAGGCAGTATGTTTTACTCAGGTAAGGACTCAACGTTCTTCGAGTAATATTTCATTTACTCCTTTTATTTATTGAACTACAAGGCAGTGCAAACAAAAAATACAGAAGGTAAGCAAACAGCTCAACACCTCACCGAGTGCGATAGGGGCAGAGATGGTTGGCGTGTCATGGCCTTTCCAGCCCCTTGCCTTTGTCATCTTCTAGATAGTAGCTGCCCCTTGTGAGCTTTTTAGTGATAACATGTGGTCCGTCCCACTGAGGCTCCAGCTTCTCAGGGTCGTCGAATGGTTTGATCCTCTTCCAGACCTTGTCACCGACTTCAAAGCTGCGGGCGATTACCCGATGATTGTAGGCTTGCTGCATCCTTCGTCGATACACTTCCAGCCGAGTCGTGGCTCTATCCCTCACGTCTGAAATGAGGTCTAGGTCAATCAGTCGTTCTTGATCATTTTCCTCCTTGTTATAGTGATGTCGTCGAGCGGACTCTTCCCCTACCTCCACCAGGATAACAGCCTCAACCCCATACACCAGCTGGAAAGAGTTATGGCCTGTTCCTTCTCGCGGAGTGGTACGGTAGGACCACAAGATGCTGGGGAGCTCGTCGACCCAGTTGCCTCCGACGTGATCCATCTTTATCTTGAGTCTCCTGAGGATTTCACTATTGACTACCTCGGCTTGTCCATTGCCCTGCGGGTATGCTACTGAGGTGAAGGCTTGACGAATGCCCAACCCCTCACACCATTCTTTTAGCTTGCGTCCAAAAAATTATCTTCCATTGTTCGACACCAGCTTGTGGGGAATGTCGTATCTGCAGACGATGTCCCTCCATAGGACCTTCATCACCGCGGCCTCCGTGATGTGTGCTAGAGGCTCAACTTCTACCCATTTTGGAAAATAGTCGACGAGAACCAACAGGAACTTCTTCTGTTGTGGCCCGATTGGAAAGGGGCCTACAATGTCCATTCCCCATTGATCAAAAGGGCAGGATATTGTAGAGACTCGCAAGGGCTCAGTCAGTCGGTGAGTCACGTGTTGATGTCTCTGTCAGGCTTCACATCCAGCCATGAACTTGAGGGCGTCGACTTGGAGAGTGGGTCAAAAGTACTCTGCTAGGATAATCTTTCTAAACAGAGATCTTCCCCCAATATGGCTCCCACAGATGCCTTCATGAACTTCCCGCATCATGTAGTCTGCCTCCTCCGGTCCGACACATTTG